>LNAC01000817.1:612436-623939 GCA_002007465.1 Ailurus styani
TCCCAGGACCCTGAGATCATGACCTGAGCCGAAGGCAGAGGCTTTAACCCACTGAGCCACCCAGGCGCCCCCATTCACCTTTTCACTTACAGAATTTTTTTTTTTTTTTACTTACAGACTTTTTTAAAAAGACACCTCATGTCATGAATATAAATAGAAGGTGCCAGAAAAATAGTTGTCTTGTCCTGCTCAGGGGTACCAGACTGACCTTAAAAAGGGTGTCCCCAGGGGGGGTCTGGGTGGCACAGTGGGTGAAGCATCAACCCTTGGTTTTGGCTCAGGGTCCTGATCTCGGGGTCCTGGGATCGAGCCCCACCTCGGGCTCCCCACTCAGCACGGAGTCTGCTTGGGACTCTTTCCCCTCTGCCTCTGCCCCTCCTCGTGCTCGCTCTTTCTCTCAAATAAATTTTTTAAAGACTATGAGGGGCGCCTGGGTGGCTCAGTTGTTAAGTGTCTGCCTCCAGCTCAGGTCGTGATCCCAGGGTCCTGGGACGGAGCCCCGCATCGGGCTCCCTGCTCGGCAGGGAGCCTCCTTCTCCCTCTCCCACTCCCCCTGCTTGTGTTCCCTCTCTCGCTGTGTCTCTTTCTGTCAAATAAATAAATAAAATCTTTTTAAAAATTAAAAAAAAGACTATTTGAGGGAGAGAGCGTGCAAGGGCACAAGCAGGGGGAGCAGCAGAAGGGAGAAGCAGACTCCCCGCTGAGCAGGGAGCCCCATGTGGAGCTTGATCCCAGAACCCCAGGACCGCAACCTAAGCCAAAGGCAAATGCTTAACTGACTGAGCCACCCATGTGCCCCTAAACAAGTCTTAAAAAAAAGGGTGTCCCCAGAAGCCTCATGGCGTTCATCCTCTCTGCACCCCAATGCTACCTGTCCTTTTGCTCCATGGGAGCTTCCCAGGCCTGTCCCCAGAGCCTGGTGGCCGTGGCCCCCCATAGCATCCCTTTAGTTGCCACTCCTACCTGGGGAGGGAGCCTCCACGTGAACGCAGGGGACGTCCTAGCCAGACCGGCCTGGAGTGACAACTTCCAGGGGTTGTCCCCCCCGGGAGGGACCCTTGCCAATAAGGTTACCACCCTGGCGAGGGCCTGGAGAGAGCCAGGGGCCTCCCTGAGGCTGGCACTGGGCCTGCAGGGACAGGGGGCACGGAGACATAGGGACCCGGGCTGGCTGCTGTTCAGGCTCTGGGAGGGTGGCCTTTGCCCACGTGCACAGCCCCCGGAGCCCGCCGGGCCTCCCTGGCACAGCAGTTTTGGTGTGTGGCACACACCATCCTCAGGGCTCTGGGGACCACTGTCCCACTCGTCTTTTCCAGCTGCAGGGACAGCTTTCTCTTCTGGAGAAGCATGGCCCTGAGAGCTAACCTCTGGTCGAGCCACAGAGCACCAGGTGGGACAGGGATCTTGGCAAGGCGAGGGCTGGGCCCTGCACTGTACCCCTCCCTGGGGAGCGCCCTGGACCGCACATCAGGGCAGAGGGGACCCTGGTGGGAGCTGTGCTCCATTCTGACTTGGGCTCCCAGACTCAGCCAGGCCTTCCCCTCAAGCGGACAGCAAGTCCCAGGTCCTCTCTGTGAGGTGGCCTCCCTCCACGAGAGCAGGGCCATGGCCAGGTAACCCTGCAAGCCCCTCGGCCCCCACTCGACCAGAGCGCGCTGTGGCCTGGGCATCTGCGTAGCCTCCACGGCTCCCCCAGTGCCCTGTCCCCGGCAGGCTCCACGGGCCATCGCCATGTGTGACACTTGAGGGAGGTGCCCCACAGACCCCAGGCCCCGGGCCCTGTGGCTGCTAGTGGCCAGCAGGGCTGGGGAAGGTGCAGAGGGGGCAGAGAGAGCGCGTTCTGAGTGGCCGCTCATGTGCCTGGATGCCAGGGCCCCAGGGCCAGTCCTCAGAGCCGCAGCGACCTCGGGGCCTGGGGCGCCACCGTTCACAGCAACACCAGGGACTCTGCTGCCGGCGAGGCTCTGAGGCTGTGCGGGGGGAGCGTCCGCCCACCTCACCCGCACCTTAGCCTCGGCGAGGGAGGAGGCCGGCGCAGAGGCGACGCTCCTGCCGCTGCCCTGCTGGGGGGCCACCGGCTCTCCGGCCTGGACGCCGCTGCCCCTGTGCTCCTCGCGGCCGGAGACGTGCTGGGCTCTTGAAGCGCGTCCCCAGGGCCGCGCGGGCAGCAGGCTGGCGTCCGCCGTCCCCACTGCCACCTCGTCCTGTCTTCTCACGTGTGGGGCGCGTCCCGACTGCTCTCGGTCACCTGCACAGAGGCGGCTTCCCCGGCACCCGCACGTGTGCCAGTGTGAGCTGTCGCCCCCAGATCCAACATTCCGCCCGGATCCATCGCGAGGGACGCCGGTCCCGCGCTCTAAATCGGCGCGTCTTTCCCGAAGGGCATTCGAGCCATCTCCCCGTGAGCCCAGAAGCTCTGGGACCGCACTCTTCTCCCTTTCTGCAAAAACTTATGCCGCATCCCATCATTTTGTTGCTTTCGCTCCTTGGAAAGAGTGGGAAGTCTCTCTTTTTCTGGAAGGCGCCGTCCTCAGCATCGCACCGCGAGGGACACGGGTAGGGGGGCTCCCTGCACGTCGGCGGTCCCCCCAGCCCCGCGGGGCCATGCGAGCCCTGCGTGTCGGTGGCTACGCAGCAGGATCACTGGTCACTTAGTGGTTGAAACAGGCGGGCCCCTCCTGGCCAGGGAGATGGGGACAAGGCACCGTTCGTCCGGCCTGGCCCCACGAGCGCCCTGACCCCAGCCCCTGCCCGCTCCCCCGCCCTTGGGGCCAGCCCGCCTCTTCCTCCGGGTCGTGCGGCTCGCCGGGGTGGCCGGTCCCCTCGGCACGCTTCTCAGCTCGGCCACGCACCCGAAACGACGCCTTCTGTACTCCACGCACGTTTCCCATCATTCCATCAGGTCGTTCGTGGGATCGAGTGCACCTTGCTGCTGGCAATGGGACTCTTCGTGCTCAGTCGCTGGTGTGAGCCAAGGCCGGGCTCATCGGTACGGCCCTGGCTGACCCGTACGGCGTGACACCAGTGCGCTGGCGCTTGGGGAACCCCCGGCGGCCGGCACCTGGGTCTGCGGAGAAGGTGCGCAGGGCCCTGCCCCGTGTCCACAGCCAGAGCGCAGGAACTGCTCTTGGCCTGGCTCGTGCACACCGCGCCGCACACACGCCCCGGACCGGCGCTGCGCACACCTGCAGGCCTCCCGGGGCGGCCGCGGCGCCGCCACCTGCTGGCCGCGCGCGGCACTGCGGGGGCCTGTCCGCCTTCCAGACGGCCTGGGGGGGAGGGGGGCTTCTTGCCTTTAAGAAACTACAGGAACTTCCACTTTAAAAAAAAAAAAAAGCAAAAAATTTTCCCGTCCTTTTTGTGTCCTTGGCCCGTTTTCTTTGCCTCTTACCAGTTGGTGTTGTCCCCTGTCTTTTATCTGTACTGTAAGTGGCAAATCGCTCTCCGGCCTTGTGACCGTTGGGATTTGCTCCCAATGGTTTGCCAGGCAAACTAGGGCTTCATTTTTACGTGGTAAAATGTAACACCCCTTTATTTATCACTTCTGGATTTGGGGTCACGTTTAGAACAGCCTTCCGAGTTGATGTTAAAAAGGATTCTCTGGGGCCTTGACTGGCCCTGTTGGTGGAGCATGTAACTTGATCTGGGGGTCCCGGGTTGAATCCCCACCTTGGGTGTAGAGATTGCTTAAAAATAAAATCTTCAGGGAGAAAAAAAAAGGGGGGGGGATTCTCCTTTGGCTTCCCTCATGCTGTCATAATTTTATTTATTTATTCCAGGTCTGATTTTGATCAACTTGGGATTCGCTCTGGTGCAAGGCCCAACCTCCCAAATCAGCTTCATGGATTAAACGGTCCCCCTTACCCCAGGGATTTATGATGGGGGGCCCACCCCCAACCCTACAGGAATCCCATGCAGTGTTTCTGGCTTCTGCTCTGTTGCACACTGTTTTAATTATCTCACTCTGAATATGCTTTACCATCTGGTAGGGCTCACACCTCTTCATTTTGTTTGTCATAAATGTTCTGGGCATTCTTGCCTTTTTAATGTATGACCTTTAACTGTCTTTTTTAAAAAAAGATTTTATTTATTTATTTGACAGAGAGATCACAAGTAGGCAGAGAGGCAGGCAGAGGGAGAGAGGGGAAGCAGGCTTCCTGCTGAGTAGAGAGCCCGATGCGGGACTTGATCCCAGGACCCTGAGATCATGACCTGAGCCGAAGGCAGAGGCTTTAACCCGCTGAGCCACCCAGGTGTCCAACCGTCTTTTTTTAAACATACATTTTATTGGGGCACCTGGGGGGCTCAAGTTGACTGACCATTGGACTCTTGATCTCAGCTCAGGTCATGATCACAGGTTCATGAGATGGAGCCCCTCATAGAGCTCTGCACTCAGTGGGGAGTCAGCCTGACATTCTCTCTCTGCCCCTCCCCCTGCAGCACCCCACATGGGCGTGCATACATGCACACACGCTCTCTCTTTCTCTCTTTCAAAATAAATAAAATAAAATGCATCCATTATTCAAGAAAAGTTTGATAAATTTTGGCCAAAGGGGGGCAGGCCCTCCCTAATCCCAAAACAAACATCTCCAGCTCCTGCAAGGCACCTTGAGCCCCCTTGTGCTCCACCTCTCACGGCCGCCGGCCGCCGAGCCTCCAGGCACAAAGGCCTTACTCTTCCGGGCTGTCCCACGGATGGGGGTGCGTTCTCCTCGGTGTTGGTATCATCCCCTCAGCACGGTGGTTCTGAGATTTTTCCACATCACACATTCCTCCTCCTGCTGCTGAACAGCGTCCACCCTGTAATTTGCTCACATGGTCCCCTGTTGGGGGACATTGTCAGGGTTTAGCGATTATGAATACGCTGCTACAAACATCCATGGCAAGTGTTTGTGTGGCTATGTCTTCCATGATCTTACGGAAATACTTGGGTCCCGTGGAATTTATGGGGCAGAGGAAGTGTGTATGGTTAATACAGCAATCTGCCAGGGTTTTTTCCAAAATAGCCGCACCATTTTACATTTCTATCAGCGCTGGCATCTTGGAGCAGATGGATATCTGCCCTCCCAGGGGCGCATACTCCCCAAGCTTCTTTCCTCCATTCTGCTTCCAGAAGGAAGCCTGCCAAGCATGCACTCCAAGGGCAGAAATTGAACAGTCTCAGAAGCACATAAACGACACTCAGCTACCGGCAGTGGAGGATTCATCAGCTCACCCAGGAGGACTCTGGAGGGGCTGGGGGTTGTCAAGCCCTGCCTAGGCATGCAGAGCTCCAGCCAGCTGCTCAGCATAGAGACTGCCAGTTGTTCCCAGTATCCATTCTTCCCTTATCCCTCAGTAATACTTGCACTAGCTTACCCAGATGCATGTCCCCATAAAAACTACACATCCCATGGGCGCCTGGGTGGCTCAGTGGGTTAAAGCCGCTGCCTTCGGCTCAGGTCATGATCCCAGGGTCCTGGGATCGAGGCCCACATCGGGCTCTCTGCTCAGCAGGGAGCCTGCTTCCTCCTCTCTCCTCTCTCTCTGCCTGCCTCTCTGCCTACTTGTAATCTCTCTCCCTCTGTGTCAAATAAATAAATAAAATCTTTAAAAAAAAAAAAAACTACACATCCCAGCCTTCCTTGCAGCTGGATGTGTCATGTTCTGGCNTGCCTACTTGTAATCTCTCTCCCTCTGTGTCAAATAAATAAATAAAATCTTTAAAAAAAAAACAAACTACACATCCCAGCCTTCCTTGCAGCTGGATGTGTCATGTTCTGGCCCCGGTGGTAGGTACTAGAGGTCACCTTCCTTCTAGCCAGCTGGCTTCCTGCCAGGAAAGCTGCCGCTTGGGCAGCCATCATGCCCCATGACAGGAGAGCCGCAAAGGAGAGTAAGATGGGGTCCTGGGGACTTGGGATCTTTGGCACCAGACTTGGGCCACCTCCACTAAAGAGAGTAAGCATCCTCTGTCTGTTTTTTTTTTTTTTTTTTTAAGATTTTACTAATTTGAGAAAGAAAGAGAGAGGGAGACAGCAAGAGCGGGGAGAGAGGGAGAAGCAAGCTCCCCACTGAGCAGGGAGCCTGACATGGGACTTGATCCCAGGACCCCAGGATCACAACCTGAGCAGAAGACGGATGCCCAGCTGACTGAGCCACCCAGGCGCCCCATCTGTCTTGTTTAAAGCACTTTTTTTAGGTTTTATTTATCAGAGGGAGAGCAGACAGTGACAAGCAGATCAGGCAGAGGGAGAAGCAGGCTCCCTGCTGAGCAAGGAGCCTGATGCGGGGCTCGATCCCAGGATCCCGGGATCATGACCTGAGCTGACGGCAGACGCGCAACCCACTGAGCCACCCAGGCACCCCTAAATCACTTTCGTTGGGAGTGTTTGCTTGAGCCTAAGCCTACCCACTGCAGTGTCTCTTAAATTTGAAGAGAGAAAGAAAACTCATCAGACATTCAAGGAAAGCTTTCAACACAGAGCAGAGAGATCAAAGCACATAGAGGACAGGAGACTGAACAGAAGAGAGTCCATGCAGGAAGCAGAAAAAACAGGCTTGAAAACGCTAGCATGAGTTATAGAATAATTCTAATTTCTCTGTGAGAAAAAATGCACTTACAAAAGAACATTTTCTGTGAAAAATAATCAGAAAAAATAAGCAAGCCCTCAGAAAGATAAAATATGTGAGTCTCTGACGTGTCGTTTCCAGCACCGCCGAGCAGCTCCGTGACTCACAGCACATGCTCACTGGTGTTTTACAGTTACACTAAAAAAGAAAAAAAAAATTAACAAAAATGAACGAAGAGGGATGCCTGGGTGGCTCCGTCAGTGAAGCAGCTGCCTTAGGCTCAGGTCATGGTCCTGGGGTCCCGGGATCGAGCCCCGCATTCAGCCGGGAGTCGGCGTCTCCCTCTCCCTCTGTCCCTCCCCGTTTGTGCCCTCTGGCGCTTCTGCCTCTCAAACAGTCTAACAAAAAAGCCTTAAAGAAAAAAGGTTATGGTTTCACACAAACCTCATGGGATGTTTTACTTATTTTATTTAGTTTTGTTTATTTTTAACTTCTAAAAGAAGTGTGGGGCAGGGGCAGAGGGGGAGAAACCAACTCCCCGTTGGTGGGAAGCCCGGCGCGGGGCTCGCCCTCTAGAGCCTGCGATCGGGGCCTGGGCTGAAGCTGGGAGTGGACGGCCGGCCCGACGGAGCCCCCACGCCCCACAGGGAGCATCGAAGGGTCACGCCGCGCTCATCGCACCCTCCTGCCGTGTCCTGACCCGGGAGGGCGGCGGGTCTCCGGTTGCACCCGCAGCAGCGCGGCCCGGCCGGGTCCCCGGAGCACTGTCTTCCCCGTGGCTCTCGGGAAGCTCCGCGAGGTCTGCCTTCCGTCGTCCTCCTGCGGCTCGAGGGCCATTCTGAGCGGGACCCCGTACTCCGCGGTGAACACTGAGTCTCTCCTGCCTTCTAAGAGGCCTCACCCTTCCAGAAGCTTGGCCGGAGCCGCCGGCACCACTGGCTCCCTTGGGCTCCTCTCGTGCTTCCTCCTGCCCAGATGCAGGGCGTCGCTGGGCCTCCCTTCCTCTGACCACCGGGCTCTCCTCCGGCCTCGATGGCCGACAAGCGACGCTGCTCCCAAGGGACGCACTGGTCCACCTCGTCGCTAACCCCGCCTGTGCCTTTCCTCCTTCCCGCTGCTGTGCCGGGACAGCTGCGGTCCCGCCGGAAAGCTGCGGGTCTGGGCCGGGTCCACACGGCCGGCCCGCATCGCCGCGGTCTCCTGGCTCAGGAGCGCAGCCCGGTCCGCGGAGGGAGGGCAGCCGGGCGCACGGGCGCGTCCTCTTTGCGGGGGCCTTGCTGCTCTCAGGCCGCATCCTCGGCTCTGCGACCGACGTCCTCGCCTGTGACATCCAGCAGTAAAGCTTTCTCTACGCGAGCCGCAGGCGGCGCGGGGAGGGAATCCAGGTGGGCTCCCTGCCGGCGGCAGCCTGACCCAGGCTCCATCTCCCCACCCTGCGACCGGGACCTGAGCCCAAATCAACACTTGCACGCTTCATCAACGCAGCCCCCCAGGGGCCCCGGTCAGAAGCACTTTTGCCAGCGGTGTCCTTTGATTCCCTGTTCTTCGGTCCCCTCGGGGTCCCTCTGCTCTTCTTGGGAACGGACAGAGGCTTCCTGGGCGTGCAGCCCCCACATTCCCAGTGGCTTGGTCCTTCCACATCACCATAAATTTACTTCTCTGTGGTAAACAAGGGCCACCTTCTCCGTCAGCATCTTCTGTGACTTCTTTTCTTTTTCTGGAAAATTGTGACCATTATTGTTCCATTTTTTCTTGCTCCAACTTCTGCTTTTCTTTTTTTAAGATTTTATTTATTGACACAAACAGTGAGCATGAGTAGGGGGAGCTGCAGCAGGCAGAGGCAGAGGGAGAAGCAGACTCCCCACTGAGCAGGGAGCCCAACACGGGACTCGATCCCAGGGCTCTGGAATCATGGCCCGAGCCAAAGACAGATGCTCAACTGACTGAGCCACCCAGGCGCCCCTCACGTTCCAAACCTTCTCGAATCCAAGCTGGCAGAGTCCTGTGTTTACTGCAGCGGGCTGTGGAGACACCCGCTTCTCAGGGTGGCACAGGGGAACGCTGTTGGTCCCTGATGAAGGTGGCTTTTGTCTTTGATTCTGGGGAGGTGCCAGACATCCTGGAGGTTCTGACTGCCAAGAGGAGGATGAAAGTCATATTGCAGGGGACCAAAAGCAGCCCCATGCTGACAGTCAAATTGGTACACCGGTCCCATTGCAAAATGAATAGGTGGTCCAGCAAAGCTGTGATTGTCCTGGTTAAACAGATGCTTGCTTACAGAGGCAAATTCCCTGAGGTCCTGACTGCTGCTGTCTCCAGAAGGAGGAGCCATGTCCTTTGGGCCTGCTGATGGCATCCATGGCTGGACTGGGCGGTGGGGGTGGGCAGCAGGGGGGTGGAGATGCGTTCTCCTTTCTGGTTGCCACCTTCTGTCAAACTTTGAGTCCCCTTAAGAATTCCCATGACTGTTTGGGGTCCCACTGTGCACATACCCTGTCGCTTCGGCGGGATCGTTCCCAGTGGTTGCTCTACCAGTGTCTGCCGTCGGAAGCTTCTCTTTGGTCCATCCATGCTTAAGCCAGTGCACCCTGGCCAGTTCAGGTACTTATTGGTACTGGAGTGACCGTACCCACTGTGGCTGGTGTGAGGCCCACTGCTGCCAAGGCTGACCACCTTGACCCCATATTCCAACTTCTCAACTTATTTAATTTTCTATCTCAGAGGTTGGCCTTCTGTGTAAAATTTAGGTTGTTCAGACTCCAGCTGAGAACGGAGCAGCACAGTCACTTACGCCCTCCCCGGTTCTGGAACATGCTGTGACATTTCCTGTAACGCCTCTCTGACCCTACAATGCTGCCACTTCCTCACAAACAAGATTCAATTTTTTAAAAAAGATTTTATTTATTTATTTGACACAGAGAGAGATCAGATCACAAGTAGGCAGAGAGGCAGAGAGAGAGGGGGAAGCAGGCTCCATGCTGAGCAGAGATCCCAGGACCCTGAGATCATGACCTGAGCCAAAGGCAGAGGCTTTAACCCACTGAGCCACCCAGGTGTCCCACAAGATTCAACTTAACTGAATTCTTTTTTTTTTTTTTTTTTTTAAAGATTTTATTTATTTATTTGACACAGAGAGAGAGATCACAAGTAGGCAGAGAGGCAGGCAGAGAGACAGGGAGAGGAGGAAGCAGGCTCCCCGCCGAGCAGAGAGCCCGATGCGGGCCTCGATCCCAGGACGCTGAGATCATGACCTGAGCCGAAAGCAGAGGCTTTAACCCACTGAGCCACCCAGGCGCCCTCAACTTAACTGAATTCTAACACTATTTTCGTGGAGCTAGCATCAGATCTCACCGGCTAAGGGGTGAGTCCCACAAGACTCACACCACCCACCTCCCCCCCACCACAGGGAAACGTTTTACTGACTAGATGACTAGCTCATGATCAAAGGCTGTAACTCAGGAGCAGCCGGATGGCAGAGCTGCAGGCGGGCGGGGTGGGGGAAGGGTACAGAGCTCCATGCCCTCCCGGTCCACCTCCACGTGGCCGCCAACCAGCCGCTCTCCAGGCCCCGTCCTTTGGGGTTTGGAGACTTCAGAACAGGGGACTTCATAACACGATTCATAACACGATGGATTAAGTTGTTGGCCATTGGAGAACGGGGTCAATCCCCAGCCCCTCTCCTATCCCCAGAGGTCGGAAGTCAGGGTGAGACTGAATTCCAAACCTCCAATTACATAAATGATCTCCGCACACCCACCCCTAGAAGTATGAAAATTTTAAAAGGGAAACCTCACTAAAGAGGACTGGTAATGCGAGAAGAGGCGTTTGGAAGGAGCTGTACCCCTCAATCTCAAGTGTAGGAAGAAGCGTCTCCCCCAGGGAAGAATTATCAACAAGAAAGAACCATCAATTACAGGCCCCGACAGGAAAAAAAGTGCGTTGCATCTCCTACCAGAAATCCAGTGCCCCTGCAGCTCAGGCAGTGAGAACCCGGCATCGCCCTGACCTCCTGCTGCTCTCCAATGGGCTTTCCTTCAGAACAACCCTCCCAGGGCACCTGGGTGGCTCAGGCCGTGGTCCCAGGGTCCTGGGATGGAGCCCCCATCGGGCTCCCTGCTCAGCGGGGTCTGCTTCTCCCTCTCTCTCTGTCACTTCCCCAGCTTGTGCTCTCTCTGGCAAATAAATAAAATCTTAACAACAAAAGCAAAACAAAACAACCCTCCCAACCTCCTCCTGCTCCATAAAATAACATGAGCCTCTCTGCTCTCCGGACTTGCCTGCAGTTTTGCCATCGCTCGCAGGTCCCGAATTGTAACTCTCCGTTATTCCCCAAGGAACCCATTTTTGCGGGTAAAATAACTTTTACTTTTAAGGTTAAAAAGGCTTTTCAAAAATCACCTTACTAACATAAACTCCGGAGTGGCGGAAAGAGGCTTTTGAGGAAACACACCTTTGTGGCTCTTCTCCCCGAGGAAGCTGAGAGGTTTTAGGGGCTGTCTGCCAGGCCCGGGGATGGGCACCGACTCCCCGGGGCGCCGAGCCACAGAGGCGGCGGACGGCACGTTCCAGGGCACGTGCCAGAGAAACACGACGTTAGACGGTGAAGTCACAGGCTCAGCCCAAGCTGCCCGGCGACAGGGCGGGGGACGGGAGTCGCGTCAGGAGCGAAGCCGGGGGCCCGCATCGCAGAGCCGCGGCGGCAGGAGGGGCTCCGGACGACGAGAACGGTGGGCGCAGGCGGCCCCGAGGCCTCCCGCCGCCCCCCTGCGGAGCACCGGGCTCGGACAGAAGGTCCGACGAGTCGGGAGCGCCGGGGCCGAGCGTCGCTGCGGCGGGAAGCGGAGCGCGCGGCCCGAGCCCTTCCGAGGGGGAGGGTCCCCAGGCCGGCGCGCGGCCCCCGGCCCGGTGTGGGCCGCGCCCGCCACGAACCCGCGCCGCGGAGCTCCTGGAG
>LNAC01000818.1:0-118672 GCA_002007465.1 Ailurus styani
TCAATCAGAGAAAGACAATTATCATATGATCTCTCTGATATGAGGAATTTGGGGGGCAGGGTGGGGGGTCATGGGGAGTAGGGAGGGAAAAATAATGAAAGAAGATGGGATGGGGAAGGACACAAATCATAAGAGACTCCTGATCTCACAAAACAAACTGAGGGTTACTGGGGGGTGGGAGGGTAGGAATAGGGTGGATGGGTTATGGACATTGGGGAGGGTTTGTGCTTTGGTGAGTGCTGTGAGAGATGTAAGCCTGATGATTCACAGACCTGTACCCCTTGGGCAAAGAATAAAAATAAAATTTAAAAAAAAAACAAAAAAAAAACAAAAAAAAAAAAACCATGGTTGGTCATTCACAATGCACCTGGTCACCCAAGAGCTCTCATGGAGATGTCCAAGCAGATAAATGTTGCTTTTAAGCTTGTTAACAGAACATCCATTCTTCAGCCCATAGGTCAAGGAGTGATTTCCACTTTCAAGTCTTATTTTTTTAAGAAATACATTTGGCATGGCTATCCCTGCCATAGACAGTGATTCTTCTGATAGATCTAGGCAAAGTTCATTGAAAACTTTCTAGAAAGGATTCACCATTCTAGACACTATTAAGAATATTTGTGATTCACGGGAAGAGGTCAATATATCATCATTAACAAGAGTTTGGAAGAAGTAGATTCCAATCCTCATGGATGACTTTGAGGGGTTCAAGACTTCTACGAAGGAAGTAACTGCAGATGTGGTAGAATAGCAAGAGAGCTAAAATTACAAGTAGTGCCTGAAGATGGGACTGAATTGCTGCAAGCTCATCATAAAACTTGAACAGATGCTAAGTTGCTTCTTATACATGAGCATAGAAAGTGGTTTCTGGATATGGAAGCTATTGGTGATGAGGCTATGAAGATTGCTGAAATAACAACAAAGGATTTAGAATATTAAATGAACTTAGTTGCTAAGCAGTGGTGGGGTTTGAGAGGATGGACTCCAATTTTGAAAGAATTCTGCTGTGGGTAAAATGTTATCAAACAACGTTGTATGCTACAGCAAAACGTCTGGAAAGAATCAACTCATGTGGCAAACCTAAGTGCTGTCTTATTTTAAGAATTGTCACAGCCATCCAATCATCAGCAACCATCAGTTAAGCAGTCATCAACAGCAAGGCATGATTCTTCACCAGCAAGAAGATTATGACTTGCTGAAAGCTTAGATGATGGTTAACACTTTTTAGCAATAAAGCATTTTTAAATTAAGGGACAGATATACCTCCTTTAAAAAAGACATAATTCTACTATACACTTACTAGATTCCAATATAGTATAAACATAACTTTTACGGGCACTAGAATTTGTAAAATTCATTTGACAGTGATATTTACATTTCTGGTGGCTGGAACCCCCAATATCTCTGACGTTTGCTTGTACATGTAGAAAAATGTATTATATAAAAAAAAGGTTTGGATACTTTATAGCACCACAAGAAAAGGTGCCTTAGAAGCAAACACAAACAGGACTTGGGCATGCACTCTCTGAGGAACAAAGTGTCAACTGCACCATCAAATGGCTGGTGTGTATTACAAATAAAGGTGTAGCTGACTAGATTAATATATTGAAACTATGTAAGAAATCCCACTTGCATTGATGGTTTCTGCATATAAGCATATAAGAAGCCTTCTGATTAGAATGTGCCTGCCCAAGAGTTGAGTTAATAAATACACTACTTAACCTAGGAACATTATAGAAAGCCTTTCAGGATTCAAAAACTCTTTGTTAATTTTAAAATGAAGACAACATGAATCTGCTCCAGATACAAAGTTAAATTGGTAGTGGTAACAGAGGGGATGATCGCAATATTTTAGAAAAGAAATGATGAAATAAATAGTAGTTGTCACATAATCTCCAAATGTAACTGTTGCTTGCTTGTAGTACTAGACCACATTAAATATTAACATTCCCCAAGCTGATAAATGGCCCACAGCAAATATGGTGCTCACCTAATTCACAGAGTTTCATTGATGTAAGTGTTCTGTTAAAAGGTCTCTTTATGGTGCCTTAATTATATCTTAAAGTTCCTTTAAAACCCTTGGCAAATTAGCAGACTATTTAAGTCAGTAGGGAGCTACCTGCAAAATTCACTTCTTTGTTTCTGCTTAACTTCTGGAGCCACATACTTTGGTGGGTGGGAAGGGCACGTTTAGAATAGGGAGAAACATATATGACTATTGTTGCAATATCTATAGAAATCATAAGATTATAATTAAGATTATACATGTAATTAAAAAAGAAATCATAAGATTATTCATACAATCTCTTCTAGAAATTTGCTTCTAAGAAGGGAACTGTGATAGATTCAATCAATCTTGAGGATTTGAGCCAGAAATCCAAAGCACAAAAATATAAGGAGATTTTTCTGGGTAGATATTCTATTGGCTCTGGGGAGATTTTTCTGGTAGATACTCCATTGTTCCAATTTCTCTCATTTCCCACATTAATCATATCAATATTGGTATAGAAATCCCTAAATGCTCACTAGGCGGGTGTTGTAGAAAGAAGACTTTCTTCCATTCTTTCACCCAAACTCTGTCTAAGCTCAGATCACCAAAAGAATCTTTTTGGATTCTTTGGAAAGGGCTGGTATATGGATGGAGTCTTGAAAGTCCTTTTGGATTTTTTGGAAAGGGTTGGGATATGGAAGAAGTATTGAAGTATTGACCCTGGGTCAGTAACAAGGTGCCTCTACACAAGAAAATGAGAAGCTGAATTGTTAAACCAGAACAAATTATGATTTCCTACAACTGAAAAGCAAAACAGAACTGTTTTCCCTAAAGTAATACTCAAGCAAAAAGTTTGGAAGTAAAAATACCTTCAAAATACATAAGCACAGGTGCATAATAGATTAGCTTTCTTACAACTTTGACTCGTGGTTTAAAAGGAGTCAGTAGAATAAAACATAGCAAAGATTTAAGAAGGTAAAACTCAGAGTTCAAGTCAAACTCATGTCTTAAAACACCTACATTCGTGATACTTTCATCATTCAAGAAGAATGATTGATTCCAATGCATTTCCAACAGTTTAGATGAAAGAACATATAAGCCTTTGAAGTTACTATGCTGCACAAATAGCATTTGCAAAAATGAAGTTAAGACTGCTTCTTCTCTATGTCACAAGAAGTATGTTTTTATAATAGAAAAATATGACATCTTCATAACTAAAATAGAACAAATAAAAATACAAATATCTGTAAATTATTTCCTTTATTTTAATATTCCATTTATAACCTTTTTCAAATTATTTGAGTCCCCTAAGTTAATTTGCTAATCTATGATTATTAATGCTTATTCAAAAAATAAGATGATATCAAATGTAAAATACAGATGGAAAATTCTTAGGAGACTGCTTGATAATACATCTTTATATGTGCTTTTGTCAAGTTTATTTTCTTAAGTTTATAATTTCTAAAAAGAAGGAAATTTTCATTTCCTTACATATCTCTTTCTTCCTGTGATTCACTATTTTATTCACCAGTTGTAATAGATACATCTGATTTTAGGAATTAAAAAGTTTACAAATATAAAAAATATGTGAAAGCTCACAAATGGGCTTGTGTCACAAATGGGCTTGTGAAGTAGCAGAAACTGGGGTTCTTGGCACCCATTTTCAGTAATCTTTGTACAGGGTGCTTTTTGATCTGTGGAATTTCAACGATGAAAAAAATTAACTTACTTTGATGACACTACACTAATACAGAATGAAATACTATATGCAAATACCTTTTGTTCGGAAAGCACTTTACTCCCTTCAATGATTTCTTGCGGCACAGGTGCAGAGACACTAAAATAATATATCTAGGGAAAGAAGATGTAATGAAAAGTGCCACTTGCTATAAACTGTTGATAGCCCTTGGGTATTAGACAAATGATCTAGTCCTCACTGAAATGTTTGCTTACAAATTGAAGTGAAAGATAAAAGACAAAAAGCATTTTGTTTAGAATCACTATTCCCTTGTCCCCCCTTTAATGTTCTCAGAACCATGTAGTCAGAGAGGAGCCAGAACATTCTGAAGTCTCACTCTGTCTCTATGCATAGGTAGATTCAGGGTCAATCATTCAAAGAAGACATGCATTAGATGAGGGTCACCTAAAATGATTTCACTAGAAACAATTATAGATATATATATGCATTATTTCCTTGATAAGACATGCTTAATTAGAAATTCTAATTAATGCCAAGGAGGAACAAAGTGAGAGTCTCTCCATTCCAGTGCTCAAAATTCACATAAAAATGATGTGCCATTAAATATTTCCAATAATGAATAAGGACATTTATGAATGTAAATTTTAGTGGAAAATTCATTTCCAAACAATTGACTTATAAAGTATATCCTAAGTTTTTAATTCTGTCATCTTTTAAAATCTGTATTGATACCCTATCAATATTCTTTATGCACCAAGTAACTTATATACATAAACAGAACCAGGTAGAGTAATATAGACATACAAATAAATGTTCATTGCACAAAATTAATAAACATAACAAAAAAAATTCTGTGAGCATGCCCAGACTTCAGATAACAGATTGAAAATAAAAGACTCTATTGGATCATGTAAGAATACTTATAAAGTCTTGGGTGAAAATTTTTAGGTGAATCTCTAAAAACATAATTCATACCTTTAATTATAAATTTCACTTTTCTAGAAGTTAGTTTATTTAGTGTTATTTCACTCATGAATATGTAAGCTTCCATTTTAGCATCAAATATATTTTTGGTATCTTTCAAAAAAGTTTACTCTGTAAATCCTTTTTAAAAATTGTCACTGGCTTTTGACACTGGTTATCTCACTTGACAGGGGAAATACAGCTCCTTTTTTTACTCCAAGAGGTAGACATTTCACATGTAATTAACAGAAAATCTCAAAGGGAATTTTTGATACATCATTCCTGACTAGGCTCAGTAAGTAGTGTTTTTACTGTCTATCTCTGCTTATGCCACTTATGTCCTTTCTGGTGTTCTGATGACTTTGTTAGAGTTTGGTTTCTTTTGCTATTTTTTATTGTTTTTGATTTTATACACTTTAAAATAGTTTATAAGATTATTAAAGGAAATAAACAGAATTTAGTACTTATAATCCCTTTAAATACTCTAAGAGCTTTAATTAATATATATTTTTACATTTCAACTGTGAACTATTCAAAAAAATAACAAAAGAAAGAATCAGAAAAGTTGAGACATTTAATCAGCAATACAATTCCTGAATATTTTGTTGAAAAGAAACTGCTGATGAAGAGGACATGTCTCATCATTAGCTTTTTTAATGTGCTAAATCCACACAGTTTCAAACATAATATGCAGTATTTAATTAGGTGAATTATATAAACTGGAAATGTAGGATTTTCATCGCCACTGAAGAGCTCTGAAAAGACACTGCTTCAGTGATAGACTAGCTAATATGTCTGTGGAAAGTTAAGTCCATCTATGTCTTTTTAGATATAGTTTAAATTTTCTCTCATTCTTTTTATATTGTTAACTTTTTACGCTTTATTTTTATTTTTAAGAACCAATATAGAATTATATTACTAATGGTTTGCTTTGAACATTTCTAAAGAGTTAAGTCTTGAGAATCAAAATTGTGTAATGTGGCCTTTGTTATTAATTATATAACCATTAATTTGCTGTAATTGTCTAAATACATCTTAAAACAAGGGGAGCCTGTTTGTGGGTGGCGATGTTGTCAATATATTTTTGCATCATAGCCTACAGTCACATCCACAAGGCACATAGACACTTTTACATACTGAACTCTGAAAATAGTTACAATGCACATTTACAAGACTGTCCTTCTGCTGACTGTGTTGCCCAAATCAGTACCTACCATTAGTGCTTCCTTCCAGTATATTAGCTTGGGACGCTCTAGATAGTTCCACTTTTCCTTCTCTTTCCAATCATCTGAGTACAATTTCAGTTCCATTTAAGAAAATATATCTGGTTCCCCAACAGCTTTAGTCTACCTGTGAACCTTACCTTGTGCTTGTTAATGGCTTCTGATAAGAACATATGAGATAGAAGAATAGGAAAATGTGCATGGGACATGAATGCAAGTCAAATACCATCTCCTAAAATACTAAAAGGAAAGATTTTACAAGCATTCAAGTGAAAAGAAATGGGAAAAAAGCCACACTTCTATTGCAATAAAAGTAACAAAAAAAATTTGATCAATGCTTTTACTTTTAATTCCAGAAGAAACTTATAATTCAGAACACCTCTAAGACCTCAGTCTGTTGATAGCAAACATCTGTTTTAGCAACTTAGCAAAAAAAAAAAGAAAAAAAAAGTTGATTCTCCTATTAATAAGCATTATATAATTTTTTTCATAGTTTCATGAAAAAAATGGTTGATTCTGTTATTTTGAAGATTTAGCAGAAGGATTCAAAATAGAATAATCTCACTAACATACAGGTTAATCAAAAACCTATTCTTTGGTGACTATAAGAATTGATTAAATTAAAATGATACATTCTATTTCTCAATTACCAATAATTTAAAATATAAAATAATAAAACATTTCAAAATGTATGGATTTTTATATCAATCTTCAGGTAATTTTTACAAAATCAGTAGATATCCAAATTAGAATGCTGCAAAAATCAATTTTGGGGTATGAGAATAACTCTCTCACATTATCTATGAAAAATAAAATTTAAGTGGGATGTCCCAATTATTCATTATTCTATACCACAACAAAAATGGCATATGCATAGATCATGTTAATACTGAGAATAGAAGAGTCTTTTTCAGATTCTTCTTGCCTCATCTTTCCTTATTATCTCTTTCTCCCAAGTCACTCCTGGATGCTAAAACTAATTTCTGCACTGGAATCAGAACATACATATCACACTCTGTGTTCTGAACTTCTTTTCTCTCTTTCTCGTTAAAATTTTCTTTCAAGGGTCTAATGTTTTCAGAATAAGGACTGAAGAGAATCTTAGTTCCTGATGCCCCAGAGTAAGCCTGAAGATGGCTTGATATGTTGTTCATGCCTTCTTAGGATCAAGGGCATTTTATCAAAATGGCATCACTCATTAAATGGTAGAGTAACTATGATGATTTAATAGGGATATTAGGGACTCAAACTGTGTCTGTACTTTCTGAGCATTACTGGAAAATAATACAAATGATTTGTTAAGGACCACCAGAGATAAAAGAACTCAAAGAATAGCTAAGTACAAATTCTGAATGACTAAAATTGCTTACGGGGGTGATATAAAAGTTAATCAGATAATTTTAGTACAAACTTTGCCCTTTAAGAAACTAACATGGTATATAAATATTAAAAATGGATGCCAACTTGACGGTTAAAGTAAAATGATTCAGTCATTCTTATTAAATATGATTATATCACCTAAATGTTACTTCAAAATGGCTGTAATTAAGAGATCAATTAGATGTTTGGATTGTCATTAACTATAAAAAGTACAATTATGACCTCAACTTGTTAATAATTCTTCACTGTTTACAACCTACAGACTTCTTAGTTTACTCAAAATACATGTGAAATGATGAATGTGGTGAAAATAAAAAATAAATATATATATTTGTTTTTTTTGTTTTTCTTAGTTTTTTAGAATGTAGACTCCTGTCATTTCTAACCTGGATCTTTACCATTTCATTTTGCAAGGTGCTTAATGTTAATCATGTGTTCATGTGATCGCTGAATGAGTGATTTTAATGTTTAAAAAGAAGACATTTCCAGTTAGACATAATTCCGAATTTTCAGATCCACAAATTCACACTGAGAGAATAAAGATAAATTAGTTGTATCTTATATAGCTGTGCTTTTCATTTTGTTTTGTTTTTTTTTTAATGTCACCATTTTTTTTTCTTTCAACCTATTTATCTCCATTCTACCTTTATCTGAGGGATTTTCCCTTTGTGGTGCAAAACCTACACACACAAAAATCTATGCAAATGGCTCAAAAGTGAGCACAACTCAGAATATTGAAAAGAGGAAGATAAATATGGTAATGCAGAAGAAGAACTAGAAGGAGAATTGATATAACCAAACAAAAGCGATAGAATTCTTTTCTTTCCTTTCTCTCTTCTTTTCTCTTCTCCTTTTCTCTATTCTTTTTTTCTCTTTTCCACACCCAGTGTGGAGCCCAACATGGGGCCTGAACTCACCAATTGCAAGATCAAGACCTGAACTGAGATCAAGAGTTGGACACTCAACTGACTAAACCACCCAGGCACCACATTTTGTTTTTTGGTTGAGGTGGGACAATAAATGACCTAAAGGCCTTAGGCTAATTAATTATGTCTAGGGAAGAAATATGCTATTTTAAAAGGAAAATAACTATGGATTTCTACTGTTTTCAGAACACATCCATGCATTTGTATTTCTTAGTCTTCTCTTGATGTGTTAAAAAGTCATCATAATTGTCAATATCCCAAAATTCATAGCTATTACCCCATATTTCAAAATCCTAACCAAATAGATAAAATAGTCAAACTCATTGTTTTTGATACCTTGACTTTTGTAATCTGTTTCAAACAGTAGTTGGCTTCAATATAAATACTTAGAAGATAATGATGTGGCTTACAATATAATCCAGACTCATTAAAGATTTAACAAATAGAAAAATTTTAATGTACTATATAATGTTATAAATGTATGCATTTAAGATCTTTCTAAAGATATTTATTTCTAATTACTTGCTCTCCCACTCTTTCCATTTCAAAATGTCTAATGCAAATTTTAAGGTCAAATATTTGTAAAATAATATTGGCAAGCTTTCTATTCATAGATTTTCTTTTTGTCCTTAGTTACATTAGGGCTTTAGGGTGTGCAAAATGCCTAACAATAATTTATTTACTATGTTCTATATCATCACGTGCAAAAGCTTAGCAAGTAAACTCATTATGTTTACTTTTTAGATTGGATGAAGTCATGAAAATAGAAGTAAGGTGATCTTTCACAAATCACATTTCAAGGTGAAAGCTAGCATAAAATTAAGGAATATTTTATCACAAGACTCAATTGCTAATTTTCTACCTTTTCTAAAACTGGGTCACCTATTATTTAAACTAGATACAGTAGTTTCAATGTATGATTTCTACCCTTTATAAACTTCTTAAAAACATAATTGTGCGAATGCATAAAATAATCTAGACTTCTGGCAACATTTTCGCGTTTATTTTTTACCTCTTACTCTCCAGGAGACAACAGTCTTAAGATTTCAACTATTCCCACTGAGTTAGAATATGAGCTTTCATTTGATCATGTTAGACTCCAGTTCACCTCTGATAGCATGAATAGCTTTAATCATTGTAATGCAGAGTAACTTAATGTAGTTCACGTTCCTGAATACTGTCTCTACCCCACTCTTGGGAAATATATAATATATAACAGAAATGATAATTATACATATATACACACGCACACTCACACACACACACACACACACACGTGTGTGTGTGTGTGTGTGTGTGTGTGTGTGCATGTGTGTGTATCTTGGGGCACCTGGGTGGCTTGGTTGATAAAGCATCTGATTCTTGATTTCAGCTCAGGTCACGGTCACAGGGTCATGAAATTGAGCCCCATGTTGGGCTCTGCCATGGACATGAGCCTGCTTAGGATGCTCTCTCTCCCTCTCCCTCTCCCTTACCCTCAACCCTCCCTCTCATCTCGAAAAAAGTTATATATATCTGGATGATGGGGTGACAGAGCAATTATTCCAAAATTATCCTATTTTCTATGTGTTAGGTGCTCTTCCCCACCCACCTTTTTTCCTAAAATAGTCTAATCCATGTCTACATCTAGATGAGCCGTACTATCTAGTTACGGCTTTTCTGCTGCAGTTCTACTGAATAATCATCCTATAACCAAGTATATGAAAACACTGAAAGTTCCTGTCCTGTTGCTACCACTTGGCTCTTGTCAATATGAGGAAGTCTACTTTCATTCGTTAGGGACTTCTTAACTCACTCGCCATAAACTGATTGACAGCTTATCTCTTTCCTTTCTCTCTCTCCACACATCTGTCCTAACTCCTGTGTTCCTGCCAAGCACCCCTTGTTGATTCTCCTTGCTTTGAGACCCAACGTCCTTGATGAGTTACTGTATGTCTTTAGTCAACAAATCATCAGTGTTGCTTCTAGTCTCATTCACATAATGAATCTCTCACAGATGATGAAATCCACCATTCATTATTCCTCTTGAGTTTAACTGCACTTCCAAATTCATAGACACCTGAATTTCTAATTTCTTCACTTCTTACTGTCTGTGATAATGTGTTCTATCACATCTTTTTTTTTTATCTGCTGAATAGGACAGGGCTTTGTTAGCATTTTGCTTATCATTCTCTCTATTTGTTACCTTGCATAATTCATCCCTCCTAAAGCTTCATTTCTTAGACCATGGAAACTAGATCTCCTGCCAAGACCTCTCTGGCTTGCATTATTTCTTGCTGCCTATATAACACTGAGCCCTGAAGCCCCCTCGCCCCCCACCACCGCCTTATTTTCAAAGTTAAATAAAATTGAACTGGTCACATTCTGATATTTCTTTCTAAATATTCTATAACAGCATAATATTAAGGATCTATCAGAATGATAGATGTGTTAGTTTTCTTTTTTTTCTTTTTTCTTTTCTTTCTTTCTTCTTTTTTTTAATCTCCAGAATCCAGTCATTCATCTGGATTCTTTTTTCCAGAGTAATTAGTTTGTTAAAGATTGTAACCTCTGTGTGGGACAATATTATTTTTTTTCTTCCCAGTTGTAACTCTCATACTGTTGTCAAGTCTCTCTTCTTTGTTGGGCAGCAGACATCATGAATAATATCTGAAATGAATTCCTGTTTAGAATTATAAAGTAAATTCTAATTCAAAGAGCCCCTTTCACCATCACTAGCTCCTCCCACTTCAGCACTAAAAGAACACAGAAGGGAGGCACATGGTCTGATCTTGAGATGTCTCCTGCTCTTCTCTATTTTCAAATAATAACTGGCCTGATTATATAAGAAGGGTAGTTGGGGAGGAGGAAGGAAAAATATTTCTTTAAATAATGCCCCTCAGTTACAGTTCTCTCTCTTTTGGTTTTCATGGCTTTTTGGATAGCTTCTTGGGGTGACCATGCTCTCTTGCAGCAGGAATCCAATTGCTGGTTCTGGAGAAATACATGTACACTCTTCAGAGGGAGGGCTCTGGTTGCCGTCTTCAGTGCTCAGCTCCCAGATATGGAAGGTAGTTCAATCATTTTCCTTAGCTCTTGCCCCTCTGTTCCTGAACCCCATAGTCTCTTGTCTGCAGGATGTCTTTCAATACCTCTCCTTTCCAGTCTTCCTAAATAAAACCTGGGGATCAGAGGTTTCAGCAGGACCAGTTCGTTCTTCAAATCTTTATTGTTCCCTTGGCCCAAATTCAAGCCATAATTGCCAATCTTACCATGATTCAGCACCCTGTAACAATGGTGTTGCTTGTCACCTCCATCTTCCCTCTTTTCAATCTTGCTGGCCTATTTCAGACACTGTGCTCCGAAATCCTGCTGCGTTATCTTACCTCCTGATTCTTAGTTTCAGTGCTTTTCCATTGCCTCCTCAATCAAGTCTGTATTTCCTACAACATTCAGATCTTTTAATTATTAGTCTTTTTCTGGATCCTATAATTAATTAATAAAATTCTTATAGGATAATTTAACCCTGGGATATTTTTCCCATATTTTGAAACTCCTACACTTTTTAAAGTTTCTAACCAGGTTGTTTCAATTATTTTCTTGTCTCACTTATACAAAGATATATTTATCTTTAATAATCTAATTATTTTCACATATAGGTGCCATACTTTTAACCAGATAATGAAATTCTCTAAAAAAGGAATATTCTAATGCTTTAGAATAGCACCAAGCATGAGAGAGACTTGGGGTATTTGGTTGGAGAATGAAGACATTAAATGATTTCATTAGGATGATTTCATTAAATAAATTACCATTATAGTGATACTTTATTCCATAACACTCACTTAACTTGATAAAAGTATAGAAATACTTGATACATTCAGAATAGAAGTCCAAGAATTAAATGATCTTTCAGGTCTTCTTAAGTGTCGATAATGTAAGAACAGATATTGATTGATCAAATGGTGAAAACATAAAAAGGAGGTGGAGTGTAAACGTAAATAGATTTTGTAATCAAGGATAATAAGAGAAATTGTTGAAACAATTATATTGAAAATAAATCCATTCAAAACAATTATCTTAATGAAGATGATGCAATAAGTGGAAAAATTTTTAGCATAATTTCTCTATATTTTTATAATGGGTTCCTTTTTGGTTTCTGAATATAAAGAGGTCCAAATATTAGCAGATATCATTTGAATAATAGAGTTCTAAATTTAAATTCCTAGCATTTAGCTTTTCTTCTTTATTCTGTGTATATATCAGACATAAATATGTGATTTAACGAGATGAATACAGACTGATGTGCTAATTTCTAAATGGTGAATTTCAGGAAAAATGTGTCTGAGCTATATTTTCTCAGGATGAATTTGCAATATAAATTTTGCCATCCATTTTCATATCAGCAATATTAGAGTGTGATCCATCAAACAGAGGATTTCCCTGCTGCTAGGAAAATGGCAAGAGCCCTGACATCTCCACTTTTATTAGTTTTCTAATTTTATTTCCAGACTCATAGGTTATTTGATAGAAAGCTGGGTTTCTGGTTCACTGATATAGGAGAAATTCTGTAAATACACAGAGCCTTAATGTAACCAAAAGATTAAAATAGTCTGAATAAGAACAGAAATACACTCTTTTTAATGCTTCTAGTTATTCAGAGTAACATCGGAAGCTCTTACGTAATACTGTTGGGTAAAAAAACAGTAACTTTTCACTGCTAATTACATTTGAATTCAGTTTCACAGCATTTGTGATCTACTGGAAAATATTCCATTTCTTAGCTGATTTAAAAATTTTATTCATCACGTGTATAATTTTCTTTTGTAAAACTATCAAAAATTAAAATATTAAAAATTTCCTAAATATATTCTTTACACTTATACTGTTTGACTATTTAAAAATATATATATTCAAATAATTGCTTGCCTTCTTTGTACTAAGACTGGGTTTCTTCACATAAACTAGTTATTCACAATTTGCTAATAAAACTGATGTCGACTATTAAAAATATATACATCTATATATATGAATGTATTAGCACAACTGATATAAATACACTATAATGTAATTTTGTGCAAAGTAGACTCTGAAGGAATACATCTATTTTATGTCTCAGTACATGCTGCCTATTGGTCAATTATATTTTTAGCTCAATCCTATCTTTATTTGAAAAATCTTCAAAATTATTAGGTGAAATATAAACATATATCAACAAAATGAGGTCCTATTAAAAAAACAACAAAAGCAAACAACAAAAAAAAAACTCTGTCAAAACTCTAAATGGCTAGATATAACATGGGTACCATTCTTTCCTTTATGAACTCCCCCATCTCATTATTCCAGTTGCTCCAATAAATCACTTTTGTCACTGAAGAAAAAAAATCCTGCACCCATTTAGTTACTTTCCTTTCTAAGACCTTTGGTTTTGTTTAATTTCTTTTTCTTCCTTTTTCCCCCATAGGTTAATTGTGACATAATTTCCATACAAAAGCATTTATAATAATTGTACATTATCAATAACTATCACCACGATCAATATACTGAACATTTCTAGCTACTCCAAAAAATTTCCTTCTGTATGTTTCACTCAATTTCCTCTCCCAATTCCTAGCTCTAGGCAATCATCAATTTGACTTCTGTGCCTATGATTTTGCCTCTTCTAGAATTTCATGTAGGTGAAATCACAGTTTTTAATATTTTTTCTACCTTCTTTGCATAAGATAATGCCTTTGAGATTCCTGAAGGTTGTTTATGTACCAAACTATGTTCTTTTATATTGATGATTAGTATTCAATGATATAGATATATATATAAAATAAAAAGTTACTATCATACAATAGTTGATGGATATTTATGTCTTATGTTGTTAGTTATTATGTTAGGGATATTTGCATACATCTTTCTGTAGACATATGTTTTCATTTCTCTTGAGTAAATACCTAGGAATGAGGCTGCTGGATCATATGGCAAGTGTACATTTAACTGCTACACCAGTTTTCAATGCAGCTGTATCACTTTATGTGCCTATCAGCAATGTATAAGAATATCATTTCCTCCACATCCTCACTAGTATTTGGTATGGCAAATCTCTTTAGTTTTAGCAATTCTAGTGGATATGTCACTGTAATTTAAAATTCATTTCTCTGATGAATACTGATAGTGAGCAGTTTTTCAGGTGCTTATTTGCTTCTCTGTATTTTCTTCTATGAAGCGTCTGTTCAAACATTTTCATCTCTTAATTGGGTTGTTTGTATTCTTGTTATTGAGTTGTGAGTCTTGTTTACAAATTTTGGAAAAAAGCCTTTTGTCAGTTATACTTTTGAAAATATTTCTTTCTAGCTTAAGACTTGCATTTTCATTTTTTTGAACTGTGAATTATCAAAGAAAAATACTTTCAATTATTTGTTGTGTGTGTGCATGTGTGTGCATGTCTATCTTCTGTTCAAAGAAATCGTTTAACCCAATGTCACAAAGATTTTCCACTATATCTTTTTCATGAAGTTTTATAATTACAGCTGATTTTCTAATCTATTTCTAGTTAATTTTTTGTGAATGAATAAGATAAAGGTGAAGTTCCTTGTTTTACCTAAAAATATCAACTTTCTATCTCCATTTGTTGAAAAGACTACCCAGCCCATAACGAATTGACTTGGCACTTTTGATGGGAGCTAATTGACCTTATAAAAGTTTTAAATATTTTCTATTTTTATCTCAATTTCTTGATTTCTACTTTTGTCTCTAATATTTTCTTCCTTCTAATTAATTTGTGATTAATTTACTATTCTTTTCCTAATTTCTTAAGATGTAAATTTAGGTCTGCATCTTTTAATTAGAGTCATTGTTAATTCATGTATAATATAATTTTTACATGGTTGGATTGGGTTCTAATTTTTTTTTAAGATTTTATTTATTTGAGAGAGAGAGAGTGCTAGCAGGCAGAGCAGCACACAGAGGGAGAGGGAGAAGCAGGCTTCCTGCTGAGCAGGGAGCCCAACGCGGGGCTAGGTACCAGGACCCTGGGATCATGACCTGAGCAGAAGGCAGACGTTTAAACAACTGAGCCATCCAGGTACGCCTCTCCTTTTTATAACTCGTTTTATACTTGTCTCCATTTTTGGTTTTTGTTTCTACCTTTTTGCCTATTATTTTATTTGTATACATTTTAGCACTGAATTTTATATTTTTCTATTGGGTTTTAGTTTATACTTCTCTGCTTTAATTTTCCATTGGTTGTTCTAGACAGTATAATATGCATTTCTAGTTTTCACAGCCTCCTTAGAATTAATATACTAGCACTTCATATAAAATATATAAATCTTGGCATCATATAGGTCAATTTATCCCCCTCCATCCTCGAGTCTAGGGTTGTTACATGTTTTACATACACATGCGTTATAAAGTCTTGCAAGACAGTGGTTATAGTTTTGTTTGAAGTAGTAATATATAATATAAATAAATAAGTATAACATAAAATAAAGAAATTTAAATAGATGTTCATGTTTAACCAAATATTTACCATTGTAAGTATTCATTCCTTTTTTTTTTTTTTAAGATTTTATTTATTTATTTGAAAGAGAGACAGAGAGAGTGTGTGTGATCATGAGCAGGGGAATGGGGCAGAAGGAGGAGACTCCCCATAGAGCAGGGAGCTTGATACAGGACTTGATACTTGATCCCAGGACCCTGAGGTCATGACCTGACCGAGCCATCCAAGAGTTCCTCATTCTTTTCTTTTTTTTTTTTTTAAGATTTTATTTATTTATTTCACAGAGGGAGAGAGATCACAAGGAGGCAGAGAGGCAGGCAGACAGAGAGAGGGGGAAGCAGGCTCCCCGCTGAGCAGGGAGCCCGATGAAATTTGGAAATACCTTTTCTAGATATTCCCCTTCATAGACTCCCAGGACCCTGAGATCATGACCTGAGCAGAAAGCAGAGGCATTAACCCACTGAGCCACCCAGGCGCCCTCCTTATTCTTTTCTAAGGACCAAATGTCCCTAGCTGTAGAATTCTTAATGTTTATTTCAGCTTGGGATTTATTGAATACTTTACATCTTTACTTCCTTCAAATTTTAGAAAATCTCAACCACAATGTCTTCACATACTTTCATGCCTTATCCTGCTGGGTATCTAACCATACTTATGTTAGGCCATTTGATACTATGTAAGAAATACCAGAGGCTCTGCTAACTTACTTTTCAACATTTTTTTTTCTTTGTTCTTCAGCTTAGATAATTGTTGTTGATCTATCTTCAAGTTCACTTAGTCTTTCCCCTGTTGTCTCCATCCCGATGTTAAATCTATCACATATATTTTTAAAAAAATCACTACTGCATTTTTAAAATATAGATTCATTTGGTCTATTTTTATCATTATTATTTATTTGCTAATATTTCCCATCTTTTCTCCAATTGAAGAATATTTTCTTTTACATAATTGAATATAACTAGAATAGCTACTTTAAATTCCTTTCTACTAATTCCAGCTCCTACCTTATTTTAGGGATAACCTCATTTGCTTTCCTTTCCTTTCCTTTTAAGAATATGCTCCATATTTCTGGTATTCACATGTGTTGTTTAGGGGCAGAGAGAGAGGGAAAGAGAGAATCTCAAACAGATTCCCACTGAGCATGGAGCCTAACACCATGGGGCTCAATCTCACAACCTTGAGATCAGGATCTGAGCCAAAATCAAGAGTTGGATATTTAACCAACTGAGCCACCTACCCAAGGCCCCCACATTCCTGGTTCTCTTTTACTCAGTTAAGACTGCATCTTATAATGGGCATCATGCACTTTAAGTTATGGAGACTGGAAGTTATATTTTTATGAGTATTTTGTTTAAGTTAGACACCATCACAAACCCTGCCTTAGACAATAACTCGAGTCCATATACCGTCTTTTGTCTTAGCTAAGTTGTTTTGATCCTGGTCCACAAATACAGGATTCAGGGTCTGTTGGAATATAGGCAGATGAAATTTGGAAATACCTTTTCTAGATATTCCCCTTCATAGACTCCTTCCTTTTTCTCAGAAACTACAGTTACCCTGACTTAGTATTCTGGTTCCGAGCAGAGTATCGGTGACTTTCTCTGGTTCAGAGCAGAGTATCGGTGACTTTCTTTCCCACAAGGGATTCTTCCTACTTCCAAGCTAAAAATAGTGAAAACAAATATAGCTCTCCTCTTCTGAACAAGGGCTATTCAGAAGAGTTTGCCCTATTCCCTTCCCTCTCCAGTAGCTGTTCTGAGGTAATATGTCCTGATTGTATAGTTGTTATCCATAAAGGAGTCCTGTAAAGTAGTAACTATTCAGCCATTACTAGAATCCACAAATTCATCACTTTGTTCTTCTTTTTTTTAAGTAATAAAAATTAAGTCAAATATCACCTTGCTTTGTCTAAGCATTCCACCAAACTTTCAAGTTTTCCAGGTTACTTCCTCCTCCAGAACAAAACAATTTCCCCATTCATACTATTGTGCTCTTTGTCTAGTCACATGATCTCTCTGTAATATTTATGCTGCTCTCATGTTTTCTACTATTGGCTGTTAATTTATATATCCTACTTTATTCTTGAAATTTCCATGAAAAAGAAAATCACCCCTTTCCAGATTCACTCAAAATAAGTACACAAATCTTTGGATCTCAGCCTGACAATGTGCCCCTTTGCATTTACTTGAATATGGCTTTTATTAAGTTATTTAATTCAAGGTATGCACTTGAAGTTATTTTTGGGTAATACTGACTTTGTCAGTTGAGTAGCTGAACTTTGGCTTCTGAATATTTAAAAGAGGTAATTGGATCCTCTAAATGTAGAGGATCTCTACATTTAATTCTTCACTCTAACTTCAAACTATACCATAAATAAAGAGTATTTTCTCTGCCTTTTGAAAGTAGCTTTGTATGATTACTAAAAGGGTTGTGCTTGCATTGCTTTACATATTCTAACAATTAATCATTAATCATAAAGTTAGAAACATGCACCAGCTACATCTCACCTCATTCACATATGGGAAATGAGCACCTTCTTGACTAAGACCTCTGTCTTGCTCTACACAGGCTGTTTATCAATTTCTCTAGAGTGACAATGAATCAAGTGGGAGCACATGGTAATGTAAATCACAGTCTAATTTAGTTGTCACTGTGTTGTGACACTTGGTTAAAAATGCTTTTTAATTGTGACTATAAATTATACATGAACAATTCTTAGTGACAGTCTTAATACTACATCAGATTATTTTACCCAAGGGGAATAGCAAGCATCATCAACATGAAGCAAGTGTATGTCTGAAACTTTTTAAATAGCAATTTGGGGAAAGATAATGATGATGGTGTGTTCCGGTTTAGTTTCAATCCAAAACTCTTTGGATAGAAAGGGTGGCGGGAAGATCTCCTTGGAAATTTCTAGGTTATAAATTATAGGACTGTGGATTTCCAACACAGCATTTTCTCTCTGTTCTCTTGTGGTATGGTCACAAAAACATGATGTGAAATTTCTATTTTTCAGTTTATCCATATTCATAAATGAGCTACTTAATCATAGCGGGGTATTTTCGTACTAGAGAAAAAGCAAGTGGACTTAGAAGAAAAGTGATATTTCTAAGTAGCTACTTAAACTTACACATTCTTACGTATTTCAAAAATCCGTATTTCCTGTTTTAAACTACTGGGCTTCAGTTAAGTAGATCCCAACTGTCTATGGCATGATAATATCCTATAGTATCACATACAGGAAAACAAAATTTATACAAGAACACTCATATTTGACATACTACTTTCTGTATCTAGGTAAAATGTGAATGACATAATAAAAATTAACCTAACTTTATTCTGATGTCCATCTTTTGGAAACACAACCACATAAATGTGTTTCACTGATGTTTATATGTTTTCCTGAAAAAAGACAGACTTGTGTTTGAATGTAGGCTTCACAGTCATTATGCCTCAGTTCCTTCTCCTCTAAAAGTAGAATAAAGCCCACCTCACATAATTGTTTTGAAGCTCTAATGAGACAGTTTTTAAAAACAGATAGTACACTAGATAGTATGTTATAATAGTCAATAAATTTCAGTGCCCCTTCAGCTAAAATCCCATCCTTTATGGATGTAGATAAATTCTTGAAGCAGTGAGCATGATCTCCATATGTTGGGTAGTTTTCATATGCCCTGATCGTTCACAGAATTTCTAGGCAAAATAATCCTGACCTGAGACTCCACAACCCCATTCCTAGGTAAGACTCTGAAATTCAGGGAAAAAAATAAATAAATAATTAAGGTATGAACAGGTGAGGGGGAAAAAAAAAGAATATTCTCTCGGTTCAAGAATACACAGTATCAACTGTAAAATCACCTATAAACTTGGGGATGGCTTGATGGATAAGGAAGACAAGAAATCATGAGCTAGGATGGACCTTCTGAAAGGAATAGTACAACTGAGATGATACCATCGAAGTCTGGGAGCAAAGCATGCTGGCAGACACCTACTGACTGGCTGACCAAGCATTTATCAACACATTTACTGAGCACGTACTGTGTCAGGCACTCTCTTGAACTTCTCAAAACAAAGACGACTGATACTCAGTCCTTGTTTCAAATTAAACCATGTGAAAGCATGCCTCTAAGGGAGAGCTATGCATTATATTTAAAGCGCCACATAACACTAAACACCATGGGTATGCAGGATGATTAACTATCATTCAACATTTGCCGCTATACTGACAAATACTAATTACAGTCCCCCTTCTTATTTAGATTGCCATATTCTGCCTATGGCTGGCTAATTTTCTTTTGTAGTAAAGCATCCTGCTGGTGATTTGTAAGAATGTTTGCAAGATAATGAATTTGCATCAACATACGGGAGTTTCCAGAGATGTGCCTAAGGTTTTAAGGTCCAGGTCAAGCAAAAATAGATAAAAAATTATGATTATTTTATGATATTATCTCTAACAGGAGAATTATATTTTTGTTTGTTTATATTCTTATGCAAATTTTTGATCTCCCAGAAATACTATGGCTTTTGCAGGTAGAGAGGCTCTTCAGGGAATGGAAATTAGTTGTGAAATCAGGTGTCCTCATCGATTGACTACTAATGACAACTGTCTGAAATCATATCCTAATGATTTTGAGAATCTATTTGGGTATACTGAAGCATGCTACAATATAATAAAGCAATGGTCATAATAAAAAATAATAAAAAAATGGATTATCACATCACCAAAGAAAATAAGCATATAAAAATAAATATAAATAAATAAATAAATAACAACGTGGCTAGGCAGGTACACTTAAAATGGCTATAATGCAGCTGGTAATCTGTCATTCTATTTTCAACTTTATAAATTTTACCTTCCTAGAGATCTTAGGCATTTGATTTTGTGACCCCTTAGAATAGAAGATTACATTAAAATGCAATTATTAAATTGGAAGAAGGAAAGAAAGAAAGAGAGAAAGAGAGAAAGAGAGAAAGAAAGAAAGAAAGAAAGAAAAAGAAAGAAAGAAAGAAAGAAAGAAAGAAAGAAAGAAAGAAAGAAAGAAAGAAAGAAAGAAAGAAAGAAAGTGGTCAAATTACCAGGACCAGGCTGTCTGGAAGGGGTGCAGTCCCCAAAAATGTAGCCCGTCACTAAAAATCCACTTTTGTTGGGGTAAGTCAGAAAAAAAGACAAACAGTGTATGTTTGCCATCTCCACTTTATAATGTCTACAAATTTATCCACATATGGATATTCAATAAATATTGACAAATACTATTGTTAGTACAATATTCCTACTTCAAGAATTAAATGGTAAGATTTTGAAGCAATTCAAATTAGCTAATAAAGCCTGGTATATGAAATGAAACAAACTGTTTTTGTCTAAGCACGATCACTGAGATTCTGCTTGATTAGGAAGAAATATCTCAACATCAATAAGCCTCAAGTTTTCTATCTACAAAATCAGGATGATAATTCCTACCTCATTTATTCCTTTTTTCATTCATTGAACAAACACTCTATAATTGCCATATACTCTCTAGATTTCTAGGAATTGAGTAATGAATAGGACAGATACAATCCTTCATGAGATATACGGTCTAACAGTGGTTGTTAAGGATTAAAAGTTGTAACTCATGGAAAATGTTTGGCATGTAAAAACCTTTGAGTCAGTATTCTTTTTTAATTATTATATTACTGATATTGTTATTGCTATCATTAAGCAGACGAAAATTATGAGAAAAAGCATGATAACCTGAGCCATAATGTTTCTTAGAAGAATACTGGTATTCACATGTAAGGGATATCTACTTTTCTTTCCCATTACTCTTTCATTTAACAGTAACTACTATGTGTTTATGTAAAGTAAATTGGCATGCAAATGAATGCATCACTGCTTAGAGTAATCTGAAGATGCCATCTTGAGAAGCTATCATTGAAACTTTCCTATGCTTGGCCCATCTTTCTCCTTCTATATCTGAGGGATATTATCACATATAGTATGGTTGCCAAATTTAGTGAATAAAAATATAGAATGCTCATTTAAATTTCAGATCAATGATGAACAATAGTGTGTCCCAAATATTGCACTGGATATGGTTATACTAAAATATATTCATTGTTTATCTTAAATTCAAAGTTAACTGGATATTCTGTATGTTACCTGGCAACCCTAACCTATAGATATTCAAAAGGTACTCTCAGAGAATTTCTCTAACATGTTTATTAGACATTTCTAAGATTTTCCCAATGTCAAAAAACATTAACTACAACAAAAACTAAACCACAGGTGACACAGTTATTTCTCTGAAATGATGGGTGAAAGACTTTGAAATATGCTGCAGCATGACACTACATACAGCACTGGAATTTTTTTTTTAATGACACTAACATAGAAACAATGATTTTTTTTGCAAATTCATTTCTTTTCCTTTCCCCACAAAATAGAAATTAACACAACCACATGCAGATCATAAAAGGGCTAAAAAAAAAAAGGGGGGGGGCTTATGCAAGTTTCCTGTCCTCAAGATTCTTCAAGGCTGAGTAACAGAGGTGAGAATTGAACATGGCAAAGAGACTGAGATCACTCCATCCATCCTGGAAGTACCTGCTTTGGGCACCTCTCATGTGTTCTTGCAGTAGTCTGAATGAAATGCTTTTGCATTCCAGAGTTAGAGGAAAACTACTGTGCTCACTCCACAATGCTTTCCCTCTCCAAAGTGGAAAAAATAAATGAGGTCAGAGGCATCATGAATCTTTGACTAAAATGTTCCTGTCATATAGGAGTTGAGGGTCGCAGTGGATTGCTTTATGAGAATGAGGACCTTCAGGAGTGGGTTGTTTTAAATTAGCAAATCATTTTTGTGGCAGTTGGCGACAGAGGATAAAATAAATAGGCATCTGTTAAGGGAAGGGCTTCTGGAACACGAGCAGCTGAACTGAACAGTAGAAGGACCTGGAGGAGAGGAACCACCGTGTGAATTTTATAGTCATAATGACACGAAGTTGCCAGCCAAAAGAAACAATAAGAAGGAGCAGGACTAGTTAACCAAGGAAGGAAGGAAGGGAGTCTCTGTGTAATCACTGTCAATAAGTTATATTCGTAGAGATGTGGCGTCATTGTGACTTCACAATGAATCTGGCCTAACCTCATAGAGTTACACTATACATTCAATGTTCAAGTTCCTGTGACAAAAAAATGGTATATACATAAGTGGCAATAACAAGTAATCTAAAAGGTACGTGTTAGAAGTAACTACTAAGAATAAACTACAAGGAATAATTACAATATTCACTACCATAAAACAACTTGAAGGTCTTTAAAATTTATTTTAATATTGGCATCAGGTTATTAGATAGCAATTTCCCCCTTGGTTATTTTTCATTCAACAACCCTTATATCTCATATAACCTTACAAAAGGGTTAGCATGAAACTACTTCTATAATAATGACAGGAAAATGAAAATACAAAGAATGAGTGTCTACTGCCTGAAGCAGTGGAAACTAAAATGTATACAAAAATCAAACTTTTCATATTGGTAATGTCAAGTTATTTGAATATTACAAATATTATTCTTCAGGATTTAAAAAATAAAAGAAATAACATTTTTATTTTCTTCCAGAGCTGGAATACGTAAAAGGAAGAGAATTAGAACAATTAAGTATATGACCCTGTGAAAACCACTTGACTTTGCGGGCCCTGAAAATTATGATACACAGATAGAGATAAAGGCTGGAAATATATACCCAGGCTATTAATAGTGATTGCCTCTAGGCAGGGACATGGAATTGGAGCTGAACTAGGGGAAGATGAACACAGAGGCTTTAACTTTTGTTTCAGAATAGTTCTGCCTTTCTGTAACCTCTAAATAGTAACAATCGTACATTACTTCTGAAATTAATTTCAAATGAATCAAAATCTTTCTCCTGGACTTTCCATTGGCATTAACAGTTGGGTGCTATATGGTAGCTGTCAAAATATTGGAAAGCATTTAGTACATTTATTCTTTTACATTGCCAAGTGTGGTAGAATATTTGCAAAACATACCGTATGTGAGCAACAGAAAGCGACTTGACTTTTACATCACACCTGTTCACGGCAACTGCTCTGCTAAAAACTTTCATGATGATAACTTATTTGAAATCATTATTGGCAACATGAGTATGATTTTTTTCCACCTTAATATACCAGCATTGTACCAATACTAGAAGCAGGTTTGTCACTTTTTTCTTCATTGTGACTCACTTTTTCTCACCACTTAAGACAACCAATATAGTGACAGCCAAATCTAAATCATTATAATAAGGCAATATCAGAATAATGTGATTTTTCAATATGATGGGCATTCCGACATAGTAATTTAGTAATCTAATCCCCCAAAAAGTAAATTGCATTCAGTGGAATGATTTTCTTATAGACTCAGTCTAGACTGATTTGATATATATCCTTAATTGCATGGAAGTCAGAATCTTCCAGATTCTTCGCTATTCTTTTGAATTCGTACAGCTTCCATATATATACAATTTCTTGGAAAATAATGACATAAATCCAAAAATGGAAAATTGATTATTCTACAACTGAATCAATAAGAAACTGAAACAATGCTTGCCACAACTTGACTCTTAGGCAACATACCTTTCATTTATTTTTAAATCAACTTCATCATCTCAAATATTTTCCTGATCTCAAATTATTTTACTGCACAGAGAAACTGTCATGAGTTTGCTAGTTATAAAAAATTCATACCTTCTATGATGTAAAGCAAAGTCTATATCTTTTTTTTTCCTCCATGTTTCTTAGGTTGCTTTTTAACTGAGTAATCTATTGACATCTATTAAAATGTAACACCTGCTAAATTCTAAAGACCCTATTAAGTTAGGATCTCCTCCTTCCCCCGCCCCCAGGATCATATGGAGTACCAAGGCTTTGAAGTATGGATCAAGAAGAAATTTCTTTATTTTATGCTTCAGACTGCACATTTATTTCTTGGCAAAGAACTATATAATATATCGCAGAATTTGTTCGGTCTAAAAAATAAAGCACTGGCATATTTTAGCTCAAATAAACCGCTGGCCAAAGAAGTTAAAAATATATCTATGGGAATTTTCATAAACATGTATGTACTTCTTTGGTAGATATTCAGTTTGCATTCAGAAGTTTTGTTGGTTTTTGTGATTGATACATGTCATCCATATTTTCCTCTTTCAGAGGAAAGGCTGGCTTCGGATTTCTTCACTGCAGAAATCCTCCTCTCAGCTTTGATTGGATTTGGATGGGACTTGACTGATTCAGGGGGAGCTTAATTGGATTAGGCCAATTGGCACTCCCTATCCACTTGCCCCACCTGAGTCCTCATGGAGAGACTCAAGGAAGGAACAATCAACCCAAAAGTTTTTTTTTTTCTTTTAAGGTTATTTATTTATTTATTTATTTGACACAGAGAGAGAGAGAGAGAGAGAGAGAGAGATCACAAGTAGGCAGAGAGGCAGGCAGAGAGAGAGGAGGAAGCAGGCTCCCTGCTAAACAGGCAACCCGATGCGGGGCTCGATCCCAGGACCCCGGGATCATGACCTGAGCTGAAGGCAGAGGCTTTAACCCACTGAGCCACCCAGGTGCCCCCCAAAAGTTCTTGTAAGCTGAAATGTTTGCCTAGATTCCTATAAAAAGCACAGCTAAGGAGTCCCTTTTTTTCCTCTGGTTAGGTTGTGTAAGGATGTGAAAATTAAAACGGCTGCAGCCATTTTATCACAACAAGGAGTTCCCACATAAGTATGCAGAAAAATGGAGAGAAACCCAATTTTTAGGAAATGAGCCAGTGAATCAAACTTCACTTGAAGCGACAGCTGGACTTTAAAGTTATGTAAGCCAATAATTTCCATCATACTATTTTTTTCTTAGACTTTTTTTTTACTTTGAAGTCTATTGAAAAAGGCAAAGATAATTAAAGAAGCATCTTACTATAATAATAATAATAACATGTAGGAAAAACAATGATCAACTCTCATTGAAGTTAAAGTTCAAAGGACATAATCATAATAAATTCACTTCAATAGAGTCACCAAACATATTGACAAAGAAAAAATCTACAATAGGTATTGATTTAACAAATTTGTATTAATTCAGAAAGCAGGCTAGTTATTGAAAATAAACCTCAACTTTCAATCCTATAGGGAAATATTTATTAGTAAATCTATTTCCACAGAAACACATGCAATTCAACAATCTACTGCCCATGGATATAACCACAATGTTATTTGTGACTTAGTAAAAATTAGTTATAGTTGTCTTTCTTGTTTGACAATGAATAAAAATCTCTAATGAGAGGAAGAATAAGTAACCTTGGATAAAAACATCATATGTGACCCTCTTTTCAAATGTCCTTTGTTGAAGGACAAAATATAAGAAAATTATTTAAGAAAAAAATTATATATAATTCAGAATATACCAGCATTTCTAGAAGACAACTTCTAGGCAAGTGGCATTTGAAACAATTTCAATAAAGATCTGTTCAGAACAATATTATATTCTAAATTCCACTGACAGTTATCCACAACTCCTGCCCCAATTATGCACTCCTTTTGCCCCTTTCTTGTATAATCATCTTCTCCACTATGTTATTATCACAACTCTTTCACCCCAGCTTTCCATAGGAGCCTATATAACATATAGTCCAATAACCTTCTGCTCTCCAAGGAGTTCTCTCATTTCAACCAGATCATCACTGTGCCACCAATGTGATCTTTCTAATCCATTTGTCAGATTATGTCTCTTTACCACTGAAAATTTGTAATGACTTCCAATGCCTACAGCTCCTCAATCATTGTCCTTTACAACCTTATGCCATCGCTTCTTGGCCTTTTGGCTAAGATCAAGTGTACAACCTTATGCCAACCTACTTGTCCAATTTCATATCTGCCAATCCTCATCTTGAATTGTATGTTTCAACCATGATGAACTACTCATAGCTCCTTCCACACACAATCATATACCTCTGTGGCTTTTCCACGTCTGCTTTATTATACCGTCCCAAGCACCCCACACTAATTTCCCTACATTTCACTGAAGATAGTCTACCTGACAATTTTTTATGTATCTTTCAACTACCAAACTAATGATATTGACACATCTCTTACAAAACCACCCCAGCCTTCTGGACAAGCCAGTTTTAGGTGTTCTTTTTCTGTGTTCCCATTTCATTTTGTGTATACCTCAGTTTTTAATTGATCGTTTTCTTCCTTCCCTTTTCACTAGATTACTAAGTTCATTGAGAAGAGAGACTCAGTTCTCTATCTTTGTTCTTGTGGCTTTTTGAACTATGCCCAGAATATAATATATGCTTAATGACTATTTTCTTACTTCCTCATCTTTAAGAGAAGCTGGATATTCTTTGAGGAAATAACATCTCTTAGGACCTTCCTGTTATCTATAATGCCCAGGGAGGAATCATGGGATCTTTATTCTCCTAGATTTCTTCTAGGACATTCCACATAACTCTAATATTGTAGCCTTTTTTTGTTTAGCCCCTTGGTATTTTCTAACAATACTTGTGATGGATTAATGGGCCATCTGTTTATTCCATCCATTTGTGGACAACCTGGATCTCTGCCTTCTTCACCAAAACAACTTTTGCTAATTCTAGACCTCAAAACTGCATAAAGATAATGTACCAAGTAGCCTAGCCTTACAGTGCTCATACGGCCCCATATTTTAAGTGTAATATATTTCCACAATAGAAAGATACTATAATTACCTATGTATTACCATAAAAAATATAAAACCCTTTTTGATTTATAAACTTAAATAATTTTTATATAATCCATACAGCCTTGATAAAATTATACATTTTTCCCAGTCCAACTATAATTAGTTTTGCATAATGCCAGATTGAATATGGAAGGTGAATTAGGTACTCTTGTCATTACCAATTTTGACTGAATTGAGTGGTTATTTTGATGTAATGGTAACACAGTTAAATATAATTTTTCAGGCATGACCTGAAATTTTTAGAAAGTATTTTTGTTTGAATTTGTCTTTTTAAAAATTTATTTTGTTCCTATAAATTATTCAGTTTATTATTTGTTTTGATTTTTTAAGTTTCTTATCTTCACCTTAAAATGTCTAAAGAACAACTAACTGTATGGTGGTAAGTAAGAAAATCATACAGACTTTCTGTAATTTAGCAAATTTGCATGGTTAAGAAGAGGGAGTTGAATAAAGGGGTATCTACATTATGTCTGTTTCTGACAGCTAATTATTCTATTTGTCAACATTTCTATATTATTGACAATTTATAAAATTGAATTCATTTCCACAGAAGCGAACTTGAAATCTAAAAGTATGTCATAAGCATTCCAGAAACTTACTAAGGACTACTCAGAAGCATGTAGAATATAGGGGCACCTAGGTGGCTCAGTGGGTTAAAGCCTCTGCCTTCGGCTCAGGTCCTGATCTCAGGGTCCTGGGATTGAGCCCCACATCGGGCTCCCTGCTTGGTGGGGAGCCTGCTTCCTCCTCTCTCTGCCTGACTCGCTGCCTACTTGTAATATCTCCCTCTGTGTGTCAAATAAATATATTAAATTAAAAAAAAAGAAGCATATAGAATATCAAAATCTGTGATAAACATGTAAAGTTTTCTATGATTTTAATCTGGGCAACAAACAAAACAACAAGAAAACTCCCTTAAAAATATCCATGAGAAATTTAACTCAGTGAACATTTGAAACCAAAAAGTCATCCTAAAAAATATATTTAAATATAAATATCAAGATTAATTCTATAGACAAAAATAAAATATTTTCCTATACTCATGTATTGGTTTGGAAGAAATATATATATCAACAAAGTGTGATGGGATCTAGTAAAGGGCAAGTGATATGATACCAACACAGGAAAACACAAAAAAAGATAAGAACTAAAAGAGGTAAGGTAAAAACCTGGCACAGTGATTAAGATCTGTACTGGCATTCCCAATCTTAAGACACCTCACATTGGGCCACACAGTCACAAACGGAGGCCCTCAAATCTATAACTTATTTTTAAACTAAATAACACATTCTTACATAGTAAAATCTTCTATTTATAAATACACGTAGATGACTTTCATCATTAACAGATTTTTTTCCTAGCTATCTCAGATGACTGTAAAGTTCTTTGTCTGTAACTACATATAAAAATAATCTCTTCAATTCAAATAACTTGTGTGAACCATTTACACATTGCATAACCTTGAGCATGCCCTTTAACTTCTCTGCTCTTCATTTTCCTTTGCTCTAAAATGAGAAGAGTAATATCTAGTATTGTCTGATTATTTTTGAAGATCAAATGAATTAATGCATGTAAAAAAACTTTAAAGAATATCTGGAACACAGTTAATGACAAGTACTAGCTTTTGTTCATTCTTCCCATTAAAGAATTCTGAGTAAAAGAAGGGATCTGTCGATGCTTCAAGAAGAATACTTTGGCTAGAATTTACAAGAAGACTTAGGGAAACGAAAGACAAAGGACAAAAAAAATGTGGTAGTTAAGAAGGTCACTTTTGGCCTCAGAGAGAAAGTTTAGTTGAGAAATAAGGAGAACTCTGTCAAAGAAACAACTGAAATAAGACCAACTGTAACTTTTTTTTAGGAACAATATTTATTTTGATCTTTGAACATTAAACACCACTTATATAAAATTTGGATTCATTTTGTCTGAAATAAATCATGCAGCCATCAGATTATGGAAACATTTGTCAACTGAGGCTGGAAGACTATCCCTAAGCAGAAATAGGATTTAAGGGCACCAAAAGCCTGTTTGACCAAAATATTGCCTCCCTTCATCCCATAAATTTATTTTATTTATTTTTTTATTATGTTATGTTAGTCACCACACAGTACATCATTAGTTTTTGATGTAGTGTCCACGGTTCATTCTTTGTTTATAACACTCAGTGCTCCATGCAATACGTGCCCTCCTTAATACCCATTACCGGGCAAACCCATCACCCCCACACCCCTCCCCTCTAAAACCCTCACTTTGTTTCTCAGAGTCTACAGTCTCTCATGGTTCCTCTCCCCCTCCAAATCCCCCCCCCTTCATTTTCCCCTTCCTTCTCCTAATGTCCTCCATGCTATTCTTTATGTTCCACAAAAAAGTGAAACCATATGATAACTATTTCTGCTTGATTTATTTCACTTAGCATAATCTCCTCCAGTCCCATCAATGCTGATGCAAAAGTTATTCATCCTTTCTGATGGCTGAGTAATCTTCCACTTTATATACGGACCACAACATCTTTATCTATTCATCTGTTGAAGGGCATCTAGGCTTATCTTTGGGGTAAATACCCAGCGGTGCAATTGCTGGGTCATAGGGTAGCTCTATTTTTAACTTTTTGAGGAATCTCCACACTGTTTTTCAAAGTAGCTGTACCAACTTGCATTCCCACCAACAATGTAAGAGGGTTCCCCTTTTATCACAACCTGTCCAACATTTGTTGTTTCTTGTATTGTCAATTTTTGCCATTCTAATGGTATATGATGGTATCTCAATGTGATTTTGATTTTAAATTCCCTGATGGCTAATGATGATGAACGTTTTTTTCATGTGTGTTAGCCATTTGTATGTCTTCTTTGAAAAGTGCTTGTTCGTGTCTTCTGCACATTTTCTGACTTGATTATTTGTTTTTTGGGTGTTGAGTTTGAGAAGTTCTTTATAGATCTTGGATATCAGCCCTTTGTAGTGTCATTTGCAAATATCTTCTCCATTCCATGGGTTGCCTCTTTGTTTTGTTGACTGTCTCCTTTACTGTGCAGAAGCTTTTTATCTTGATGAAGTCCCAAAAGTTCATTTTCACTTTTATTTCCCTTGCCTTTGGAGACATGTCTTGAAAGAATTTGCTGTGGCCAATCCCGAAGAGGTCACTGCCTATGTTCTCCTCTAGGATTTTGGTGGATTCCTGTCTCACACTGAGGACTTTCATCCATTTCGAGTTTATCTCTGTGTCTGGTGTGGGAGAACGGTCCATTCTCTGTACATAGCTGTCCAGTTTCCCCAACACCATTTACTGAAGAGACTGTCTTTTTTCCACTGGATATTTTTTCCTGCTTGTTGACGATTATTTGACCACAGAGTTGAGGGTCTATATCTGAGTTCTCTGTTCTGTTCTATTGATCTATGTGTCGGTTTTTGTGCCAGTACCATGCTGTCTTGGTGATCACAGCTTTGTAATAGAGCTTGAAATCAGGCAACGTGATGCCCCCAGCTTTTTCTTTTTCAACATGTCCTTGGTGATTCGGGGTCTTTTCTGGTTCCATACACATTTCAGGATTGTTTTTCCCAGCACTTTGAAAAATACCATTGGTATTTTGATCAGGATGGCATTGAAAGTATAGATTGCTCTGGGCAGCATAGACATTTTAACAATGTTTATTCTTCCAATCCATGAACATGGAATATTTTTCCATTTTTTGTGTCTTCTTCAATTTCTTTCATGAGTGTTCTGTAGTTCCTAGAGAATAGACCCTTTATCGCTTTGGTTATGTTTATTCCAAGGTATTTTATGGCTTTTGGTGCTATTGTAAATGGACTTGATTCTCCGACTTCTTCTATAGTTACATTGCTAGTGTATGTTCCCTCTATCCATATACTTTGTAGATATACGTTGTATATCCCTATACTTTGTATACTTTGTATACAAAGATACTTTGTAATCAGGAAAAGATGCTATATTTTGTCAAATGCTTTTTCTGCATCAATTGAGAGGACCATGTGGTTCTTGTCTCATCTCTTATTTATATGTTCTATCACAATGATTGATTTATGAATATTGAACCACCCTTGTATCCCAGGGATAAATCCCACCTGGTCTTGGTGGATAATCCCTTTAACATACTGTTCAAGCCTATTAGCTAATATCTTGTTGAGAATTTTGGTATCCATATTCATCAGGGATATTGGTCTGAAATTCTTTTTGATGAGGTCTTTGCCTCGTTTGGGAATTAAGGTAAGGCTGGACTCATAGAAAGAGTCCAGAAGTTTTCCTTCTGTTTCTATTTTTTGAAACTGCTTCAGGAGGATAGGTGTTATTTCTTCTTTGAATGTTTGGTAGAATTCCCCAGGAAATCCATCAGGTAGGTCCTGGATTCTTGTTTTTTGGGGAGGTTTTTGATCACTCTTCAATCTCATTACTGGTTATTGGTCTATACAGGTTGTCCCTTTCTTCCTGTTTCACTCTTGGTAGTTCATAGGTTTCCAGGAATGCATCCATTTCTTCCAGGTTGCTTAATTTATTGATATATACCTGTTAATAATAATTTCTGATTATCGTTTCTATTTCCTTGGTGTTAATCTTGATCTCTCCCCTTTCTTTTTTTTTTTAAGATTTTATTTATTTATTTCACAGAGGGAGAGAGATCACAAGGAGGCAGAGAGGCAGGCAGGGGGTGGGGGGGGAGCAGGCTCCCCGCTGAGCAGGGAGCCCAATGCGGGCCTCGATCCCAGGACCCTGAGATCATGACCTGAGCCGAAAGCAGAGGCTTTAACCCACTAAGCCACCCAGGCGCCCAATCTCTCCCCTTTCATTCATAATTTTATCAGTCTGGGTCCTTTCTCTTTTCTTTGGATAAGTCTGGCCAGTGGTTTATCAATCTTATTAATTCTTTCAATTAATTAATTAATTAATTAATTAAGCTGGTTCTCAGCTTCTAGTTTCATTGATATGTTCTATGGTATTTCTGGTTTCCAATTTATTGATCTCTGCTCCAATCTTAATTATTTCCCTTCTCCTGTGTGGGTTAGGCTTAATTTCTTGTTGATTCTCCAGTTCTTTTATGTGTAAAGATACTTTGTGTACTCAGGATTTTTCTTTTTTTTGAGTGAGGCTTGGATGGCTATGTATTTCCCCCATAGGACAGCCTTTGCTATATCCCATAGGTTTTGGACTGCTGTGTCTTCATTCTCATTGGTTTCCATGAATTGTTTAAGTTCTCTGATTTCTCAGTTGACCCAAACATTCTTGAGCAGGATGGTCTTTAGCTTCCAAGTGTTTGAATTCCTTCCAAACTTTTTCTTGTGGTTGAGTTCCAGTTTCAAAGCATTGTGGTCTGAAAATATGCAGGAGATAATCTCAGTCTTTTCGTATCAGTTGAGACCTGATTTATGATCCAGTATGTGGTCTATTCCACAGAAAGCTCCATGTGCACTCGAGAAGAATGAGTATTCTGTTGTTTTATGGTGGAATGTTCTGTATATGAGGTCCATCTGGTCCACTGTGTCATTCAAAGCTCTTGTTTCTTTGTTGATTTTCTGCTTAGACAATCTGTCTATTGTTAAGAGTGAAGTGTTAAGATCCTACAATTAACGTATTATTATCAATATGTCTCTTTATTTTGATTAACATTTGGCTTATGTAATTGGCTGCTCCCATGCTGGGGTCATAGATATTTACAATTATTAGACCTTCTTGTTGGACAGACCCTTTAAGAATGATGTAGTGTCCTTCTGTATCTCTGACTACAGTCTTTAGCTTAAAATCTAAATTGTCTGATATGAGAATTGCTACCCCAGCTTTCTTTAGAGGCCCGTTGGCATGAAAGATGGTTCTCCATCCCTTCACTTTCAGTCTGGATGTATCTTTAGGTTCAAAATGAGTCTCTTATAGACAGCATATGTCTGGGTCCTGCTGTTTTCTTCAGTCTGCAACTCTGTGCCTTTTTATGGGAGCATTTATGCCATTCACATTGAGAATGATTATTGAAAGATATGATTTTACTATCATGTTGCCTGTGAAGTCTTTTTTTCTATAGACTGTCTCTGTAAATTTGTATTCTAAACCACTCTTGGGGTCTTCCACCTTTAATAAAACTCCCCTTAATATTTCTTGCAGGGCTGGCTCAATGGTCACATATTCTTTCAGTTTCTGCCGATCCTGGAAGCTCCTTATGTCTTCATCCATTCTGAATGACAGCCTTTCTGGATAAAGAATTCTTGGCTGCAAGTTCTTTTCATTTAGTACCCTGAATGTGTTTGCCAGCCCTGTCTGACTTTCCCGGTCTCTGTGGGCAGGTCTGATGTTATTCTGATGTTCCCCCCTCTGTACATAAGGAATCTCTTCCCCCAGTTGCCCTTAAGATGGTATCCTTGGTTCTAAGATTGTGAGTTTTACTATTATATATCAGGGCACTGGGCTTCTCCTTGATCTTGGAAGGGATCTTCTCTGCCTCTAGGACAGGAATGCTTGTTTCATTCCCCAGATTAGGGAAGTTCTCAGCTACAATTTGTGCAAATATATCTTCTAGTCCTCTCTCTCTCCACCTCCTCTGGGATCCCAATAATTGTGACACAGTAGCGTTTCATGGCGTCATCTATTTCTCTAATTCTGTTTTCATAGATTTTAAGCTGTTTGTTCCAGTCCTGTTCCTTCTTTTCTATCAGTTTGTCTTCTAGGTCACTAATCTGTTCTTCTGCCTCATTTACCCTAGCTGTTAGAGTATCTAGATTAGGTTGGATCTCATTGATAGCATTTTTAAATTCTGCCAGATTAGCTCTCATTTCTTTTTTCTTTTTTTTTTAAGATTTTANCTCATTGATAGCATTTTTAAATTCTGCCAGATTAGCTCTCATTTCTTTTTTCTTTTTTTTTTTAAGATTTTAATTGACACAGAGAGAGAGATATCAAAAGTAGGCAGAGGGGCAGGCAGAGAGAGAGGAGGAAGCAGGTTCCCTGCTGAGCAGAGACCCCCGATGCGGGCCTCAATCCCAGGACCCTGAGATCATGACCTGAGCCAAAGGCAGAGGCTTTAAGCCACTGAGCCACCCAGGCACCCCATTAGCTCTCATTTCTGCCTTTAGAGAATTTATGTTGCCATTAATGGTTTTCTCCATCCTAGCTCTTGTCTGCATAACTGTGACCCTGTAGTTTATTTCCGACATCTTGCTTATGTCCATATCCATTAGTTCTGTGGCAGAGGTCACAGTCCCTGAGTCTTTCCTATTTTGGGGGTTCCTCCTCCTAGTTATTCTGTCGAGGGGTGGTTGAAGGGATATACAGAGTCCAAACTATTAACCACAACCCAAGCAAGATGCACCTGTTTTATAGGGACCTTAGGGTTGTCAGACTCTTGTTCTTTCAGCCTGTCTTCTAGGGGAGGGTCCTGCCACACTGTTACTCAGCCAACCCTGTGTGGGCAGAGTTGTCCTGCCCCCTGTTGGGGAGGGGGGGCAGATAGGCTCAGTGAAAACAGGTTTTTTTAGGGCTTTTGTTCTCTGGCAGTTTTCCCTGGTGGCTTTCCATGTCTCTTCTGAGAGTCAGAACAGAAGTGACTGTATCTAAACCTCTGTCTCAGAACAGAGAGATCCCAGTCTGCTCTCCACTGAGCTCTCCAGGCCACATCGTCTCCATTTCTGTCTGCTGCTAAAAATTGCAGAGTCCTGGGTTGTGCGCCCCACAGCAGCTCTCCTAGCCCTCACTTCCAGGTATAGGCATGTTTCTGCCCTTTGTGTTTCTAAAACCACCAGTCACCCCCAGTTCTTATGCATGCCCCCACAGCTCCAGGTTTCAGTCTGGGGGACTGCCCTAAAGTCCTTTCCCCACTGCTACCAGTCTGAGTCTTGCCCCCAGTCTCCAGTGTGGGAGGCTTTTGTGCTCCAGTGGTGCAGGATTCCGGAGCCTCCCTCCCCCTTCCGTTTATCTTCTGATATCTGCCTGCAGGATCACAGCTCAGCTCCCTGCTTCATATCTCAAGACCAACTGCCTGAGATATTCTGTGTGTAGAGATCCAGATATATCTTCTTACATGGCAGGCTGATTTCGTGGGTGTTTAAAATGGTCTGGTAGGTATCCAGCTCAATTCAGAGGACCAGTTGAAATAGGATCCCCTACTGTTCCGCCATCTTTGCCTGAATTTCCCCCGTAACTCTAACTTCTTAAGAAAGAAAATACTGAAATACATTGCCATAAAAAAAACCAAACTAGAAAAAAACCAACAAAAAAAACCCCACCTGATTGTGAATAAGAATGGATGCATAAATGTTGGGGCATTTTTGTGAGGAACTGAACACTGATAGCTATTAGGAAAAGCCCATAAAATATACTAAACAGTAAAATATCTGAAAAAGAAATAAAGAAAACAATCCCATTCACAACAGCATCAAAAACAAATACTTAGTACTAAACTTAACCAAGTAAGTACAGGATTTGTACAAAAAAAAACTATAAGTCTTTGATGAAATAAAGACAAAGACAAAAAAATATTCCATGTTCATGGATTAGAAGAATATTGTTAAAATATCCATACTACCCAAAGCAATCTACAGATTCAATGCAATCTCTATCAAAATTCCAATGGAATTTTTCACAGAAATAGAACAAGCAATCTTAAAATTTGCATAGAACCACAAAAGATGCCAAATAGCCAAAGCAATCTTAAGAAAGAATGCTATGGCATAATATTTTCTGATTTCAATCTGCAGTATGAAACTATAGTAACAAAAACAGTATGGTATTGGGATAAAAACAGACACATAGACCAAAGGAACAGAACCAAGAGCCCAGAAATAAACCCTCAAGTATACACAGTCAAGTGGTATTTGACAAGGGAGCCAAGAATTCTCAATGGGAAAAAAAGATAGTTTCTTGAATAAATGGTGCTGGGGAAACTGCATAGCCATACAGAAAAACTTGTACCCCTATTTTATACCACTAACCACAATGGATTAAGATTAAACATAATGTGGGCGCCTGGGTGGCTCAGTGGGTTAAAGCCTCTGCTTTCGGCTCAGGTCATGATCTCAGGGTCCTGGGATCGAGGCCCGCATCGGGCTCCCTGCTCAGCGGGGAGCCTGCTCCCCCCCCCTCTCTCTCTGCCTGCCTCTCTGCCTCCTTGTGATCTCTCTCCCTCTGTGAAATAAATAAATAAAATCTTTAAAAAAAAAAAAAAAAAAAAGATTAAACATAATGTCTGAAACCAAAATCCCCTGGGGGAAAAAAACGTAGGGGAAAAAAACTCCTTGCCATTGGTCCTGGCAACTATTTCTTGGACATGAAATGGAAAGAGCAAGCAACTAAAACAAATATTAACAAGTGAGACTACATCAAACAAAAGAGCTCTGCATAGCAAAATAAACAATCGACAAAATGAAAAGGCAACCTATAGAATAAGAGAAAATATCTGCAAACCATATATCTGTAAGGGGTTAATATCCAAATATTTAAAGAATTCATACAACTCAGTAATAAAAAATCTGATTAAAAAATGAGCAGAGGAACTGAATACGCATTTTTCCAAGAAAGATACAAAGACAACGTGAGAAAAGGTGCTTGACATCACTAATCATCAGGAAAATGCAAATCAAAACCACAATGAGATATCTATCACCTCACGCCTGTTCTTATGGCAATCATTAAAAAGATAAGAGATGACAACTGTTGGCAAGGATATGTTGATAGGACTGTAAACTGGTGCAGCCACTATGAAAAATAATATGGAGATTTCTCAAGAAGTCAAAAATAGAACCGCCATATGATCCAACAATCCTACTGCTGAGTTTATATGCAAAGGAAATGAAATCAGGACCTTGAAGGGATAGCTGTTCTCCATGTTTATTGCAGCTTTATTCACAATAGCCAAAACGTGGAGATAACTTAAGTGTCCTGGTCAACAGATGAGGAAAGAAAATGTGATATTTATATAAAATGGAATATTATCTCAGACATGAAATAGAAGAAAATCCTGCCATTTGCAACATGGATGGCTTTGAGCACATTATGTTAAGTGAGATAAGTCAAAGAAAGATAAATACTTATGATATCACATATATGTGCAATCTAAAAAAGCCGGACTCATATAAACAGAGAACAGAATGGTATTTATTTGAGGCTCAGATAAGGGAATTAGGGAGATGTTGGTCAAAGGGTACAAACTTGCAGCTTTAAGATAATAAGTTCTGGAGATGTGATGCACAGCATAGTGATTATAGTCGATAATACTGTGCTATATACTTTGAAGTTGCTAAGAAACTATATCTTAAATGTTCTCACCAGAAAAAAGAAATAATTATGGGACGTGATGGAGGTGTTAGCTAATGCTACAGTGGTAATCATATAGCAATATATAAATATCAAATCGACTCCTTATATACCTTAAACTTACTCACTGTTATATGTCCATTATCACTCAATTTAAAGAAAAAGAAGAAAAGAAAAGCACATATATGATGACAGGTAACTATTAAATTCTCAAACAAACCTATTATTATCCTTTATTTCAGAAAAAAACAAACTTAGGTCACCATACTCATTATCCTGTGGAGTACACAAAACAACTGAGGTAAAAGGAAGCTGGCTGGTGAGTGGCGTAAAAGGAACAGCAGGCACTTCAATGAGCTGAAAAAAGGCATGCCCACTCAGAGGCATTAAAATGTATTTTAAAAGTATTTATTTAAGTACAAGGACGGTTTAAACAAAACAAACCTATGGTTAAACTCAACCTCTGTGACTGAAAGTCAGCATTCTAGGAATGATTCCAAAACCAACACTTTTGCAAACTGGTAAATTAGATTACCAATTTACTCTTAAGATTAATATCACAGTCCATTCCTTGAAGCTTCTCCAACAGACTGACTACCTGAAACACAACTTCATTTCCTGTAGCCTTTCCCATCCACATGTTAGCCCTTGTTTGTTAGTCCACGTTTGATTAAGAGTGAATATGAGGTCACATTAAGTATACTATAAATAATAATCAAAATGAGAGGACATGAGGAAATGGCAAAGAGAGATAACTGTAGTCAAAAATCCATTTTCATAGAACGTAAGTATATGGAAATAACATTAAATTTATTTATTGAGGCTCATCAAAATCACCCAAGGAGGTACACATTTAACATATTTCCAGTAAAAGAGTCAAAGAAAAGTCAAAGAAAAAAAAAAGAAGAGGAAACAAAAAACAACAGATGGTATCGACAGAGCATGAGGTTAAAACAAAGGACATTAAGGGAAGTAATTCTCATAGGTCAGATTCATATTGTTAGGGATTTGTTATCCAGAGAAAGAAAGCAATTACACAAAGCATGCGCATTTGTTATTTTTTGCTCTACATATGGATCTAGTGAATGTGATTATATATAATACCAAACAAACACATATTTTTTTGGCCTTCATTTAAGTTCTTTTGCAGCAACTCACTTCTAGGATGGAACCAGGAAGCTTTTCGTCACAGACAAGGAGAAACTGGAACAAAAGAAGATGACTGAGAAGTGTGATGTGAAGCTAGCTTTTATTTTTTTAAAGATTTTATTTCTTTATTCATTTGAGAGAGAGAGAGATAGAAAGAGAGCACACACCTGGAGAGGGGCAGAGGGAGAGGGAAAGAGAATCTCAAGCTGACTCAGTGTTGAGGGTAGAGCCCAATGCAGGGCTCGATCTCACCACCTGAGACAAAATCAAGAGTTGGATGCTTAACCAACTAAACCCCCAGGTGTCCCAAACTTTCTTGATCACTTCAGCAAGAAGGAAGCCAGGAAAGAAAGACATGGGTCATAGAGGAAAATGTTTTCTAAACTCCTTAAGCATCCATTTAATATATGTATAGCTCATCCCACTAGCTTACGGAACATTTTTCACAGGGTTTGAATCTTCCTCCTACATAGATGGATAGCTCTTATTTGATGAATGCTCAAGGGGAAAAGGAAGGATGTGAAGGAAATGGGGACAGAATGTTACTCTCCATCAAGGGATGTGGGGGAGAAGAAGGACTTAGACACAGAAGGATCCATGAGTGCGCATCTTACTGAAAACTCACTTTGCAATGTGTGATTTAGACTTGTCATACTTCTAATCTACATTTAAGAGCAATTCCTCTGTTCAATTTTCAGTGGTAATTCCTCCACCTGATTTTGAAGACTTGTCCTTATCTGATATTACCATGCCTTCATGCTGTTTTTACTCTCCCATAACAAAGACATGTTCCCTCTTGTATCCCTGACTTCATTCATTTTCTAGATGGCTCCTTCTTATTATCGCCACCCATCCTAATTCAACAGTCTTTAACGCACAGCTCTCTGTTCAGTATTTTCACCAACTTTTCTCTGATCAATACACAACCCATTGCGTTGAGGGTGTTTAGTGTGTAAACTACAAAAATATCTAAGAACCTACTGTCTCGTGTTATTTAAGTAACTTCCTGAACCAACTGTAAACTGCTCAAATACAGAAGTTATAGTTTGTGCCTTTGTATTTGTTCATCTGACTAACCCATGGAAAAGCATTCAATCTGAAATTTATGGATTTAACTTGACCTCCTTACTAGTAAGAGATTTTTTGAATATGAAAATGAGGACTAGGTACCCAGCATCAGTGTCCAAGATAACACTGTGTTCCTTTTTCGTTAACATTTTTAGATTATTTAAAACACAAAATTTCTTATTTTAAATTGTCTGTATAAAAACTCTAGAGTAAGAAAAAAATCTTCCTTCTGTTTATAATTATTGTCTAGATCAGATGTTGAGGGACAGTGTTAATAAGATTAACATACTATATTCTATTCTCTGGGGACACCTGGGTGGTTCAGTTGGTTAAGCAGCTGCCTTCAGCTCAAGGTCATGATCTCAGGGTCCTGGGATCCAGTCCCACATCAGGCTCCTTGCTCGGCGGGGAGCCTGCTTCTTCCTCTCCCTCTGCCACTCTGCCTGCTTGTGCTCTCTCTCTCTCCCTGGGAAATGAATAAATAAAATCTTTTAAAACAAATTCTATTCTCTGTGGGCTGATTCCTCTGCAGACCAAACCGTTCCATATCACAGACAGTAGGTCTGTTGGCCTGTATGGTTACAAGCATCATTCCGGAAGGAAGCTGTAAAGAAATACAGATTGTTCACAAGCACTAACAATGACAAACACACCTGAAAGTTCCTAACATCCTCCGTGTGAGTTGTTTTATGCACAGCCTGAACTACCTGGGCTTCTTCATATTGTTTGCTTGAGACAGGAAAAATTAAGAACAAAAAAGCCTTAATTTTCAGTTTTGTACAGGGCATAGTAGGCAATCTGGTCCATATGGGCTTAAAAGTATATTGTAATAATACTGTTAATTTTGACAAAAGCACTTTGAACTATTATTGGTTTTCTTTTTTTAAGTAATGAATTGTGACTATGATTTTTTCCTTGGGAGAATTCTTTGAACTTTTTAGTAGTCGTTTCTCATGCTAACCCTGCATTTCTCTTGATTTAGTTTCTGTAAATAACCTGTTCTGTAGAAACTGACCTTTCATTTCTTCTTTGCCCTTTCCAATTCTACTTTCATTTGAATCTCTTCCCACTCTGTATTTTGTCATCTTTTTTGTCTTGTTATTTTGTGCCTGTTTCAGCATAATTCTGAATTTGAACACACAACAGTTCTCACTGTTCCAATTAATTGGCTCACCTACCCTTTAAGTGACCTCATCCTGGGTCTCTTGTGTTAATAAACACCTTTTCCCCCCAAATGTTTCTTAACATGGAATGATATAGCGGGGAGCAGAATAAGGAATTACTAACATCTGACTATAAAGTATGAGGACACTTGTGTGTAAATCCTTCTCTGGCTTCATCCACCTAATGCATGACTGTTTCAGGGAACAACAACAAAGTCTATGATTTAGGTTACATTACTGGTGGTCCTCACAAATTTACTTAGAGGAGGAATCTGGTTATTTGTACAAAGTAACCTTGATTTGGTATAGTAATAGATAAGGTTTTATATCAAAAAGGCAAGACAGCAGCAGGCTGAACAGTAGAGGTTCACAGAAACACAAAATCCGAAGACCTAAGTTAATTAGGGGAGATGTCAATGAGAAAAGGCCTCAGATCTGAACTAAATGAAGAATCAAAGCGTTTCTTTTTTACATGACTTTTTCCATAGATGTATGGTATCCACAATTTAATGGTGCCTTTGGAAGGTGTTACTGATTCCTTTCTACAGTAGCAAGTTCTTAATAAATGGCCCAATGTACAGCTAGAGCTCAATAACTGTTGCTAATTATTAACATGAGATAAGAAGAGATAAGGACACATTAATCTTTCTTTAGCATGAAATAACACTTGCCATAAACAAAATACTTGACAAAAAATTGTCTGAAAATAATATGCTCTTCCACAACAAGTTGAGGTTTTCAGGTAAAATTTGTTATCATCTCTTGGGATGCCAAAGGCTTGTGTGTTTAGTTTCCATTATGCATTGCTATTGACTAAGTAGATTAAACTGTTTTTAAGATTCTTGACAAACCCTGAGATTGAAACCAACCTTTAAGACAAAAACTTGCCTATATTATCTTATCAACTTAAGGGTCTGTGTCAGAGGAAGCACAATTTATTAAATTGTGGATACTAGGTGCTTAATTGCTTACTGAATAAACTGATGAATTGTCTAACTGTGTTCATGTGGGCTATAATAATAACTAGTTATTCCATCTCTAATTTATAGTTTAATGGACATACTATATAATTATGTTGAAGGTTGTTTCAAACTAATTTGAATTGTTATGTCATCACTAATTTTAATTTCTCAAAGGTAGGTATATAGGACATATAGACAACATATATAAACGTGTAGAAAAAATATGGTTGTGAGAATCAAAAACTAGTTTTATATCCCAGTCCTACTCCTTAAAAGCTCTGCAATCTTGGGCAAATAACTTTTAATTTAATTCAGTTTTTTCATAAGAAGATTAAGGTAATATATCTATACCTATCTCAAGACATCATTTTGAGAACTAAATGAGATAATATACACACATGCTCTTGGTTTAGTACATGCACACACTAATTTCAGTAATAGATCTGTTATCACTCCTTGTTATGCAATTCTCTTCATGAGCCATTAACCATTTCTTTATGCATCTGAATCAACAATATTACAAAAGCAAGCCAAGACATAAACCAGAGAACATTTTGTTTTTATATTGATAAAAGCATCTTGTAATACAAAAGACTATTATAATGTGTATGTGAATAAACGAGAGTTTTAAAAATATTTTTGACGTCATAAGGGTAGGACTCCTTAAGTTAGGACAAAGGTCTTATGCACAAAGAACTACAAATTCTAAAATTTGTTATAAGGTAGTAAAAGCAATGGAATATGTAAAAAGGGTAGAAATTGAAGTCTGCCTTTGAAGTTCTGTAATATATACAATATTCTATAATATATATAATTAAACTATAGCAAAACTGTTAAAAGTAGCTCAACACAGCAAAGCTGCACTGTATCCTCTTTCACTTGGCAAGTTCCCTGGTTTGGATAATAAATTATAAAGTTACTTTCTCAGGCATAATGTAGCTTGAAACCATAACCTAATAGCAAAAACACACTTGGCTGTTATTGTGTATTTCGTCTATATTACTTATTAGTCCTATTCCAAACAGGAGTCAAGGGTTATAAATAGTTCTATGGTATGTTACTGCTACACATGTAAAATAGTTTATAAACAGACTAGTGCTTAATGCGGTCCATATCATATGAATGCAAAAAGATTAGGACAGTGAATTTGAGCATCTCATTTTTAACTGAGACAGTTGAAGCTACTTCGCTTATCTTGTCTTACAATGTCTAATTTGCAGTTCTATTAGTGCACTTCCAACATCAAAAAGTTGTACGCAAAATTAGTTGATGTTTAATCATTATTTTGTTCTCATTTAAAATTCGTTTTGCCTGATTCATTATCTTTTGCTAATTTACAACAAAAGAAGAAAGAGGTCAAGCAGTCCTGTTTGTAGAAAAAAATAACATAATTAATAACACAGTACTTAAAAGGCAGCCAACCTGGTTAAGATTTAGTGGGTTATTCCGATTATTTCACTTGAATGATAAATTATGTAATTTCAAGAGTCGGTGCTTCTACTCTATGAAAGGAGGTAGAAAGGGGAAAGTGGAGAAAGAAAATAAGTTTTAACTGCTACAGTTCTGAGATTAGAGAGAGCAGCAGGGCAAGAGCTTCCTGTTACAGCTAGACACTTCCTATGAAAGTCTATCACAAGTTCTGATTCATGCCTGACACACTCTGAACTTCACTTAACAACATGTAGCTGTTGATATGTGACATAACATGAAATATGTTGGGCTACCTGGGTGGCTCAGTCCGTTAAACATCTGACTCCTGATTTTGGCTCAGGACATGATCTCAGGGTTGTGAGAAAGAGCCCCACATCAGGCTCCATACTGAGAGTGGAGCCTGATTAAGATTTTCTTTCTTTCCCTCTCCTTCTGCCCTCCTCCCTGCCCCCAGCTAGCATGCACTCTCTCATTAAAAATATATTTATTTTTAAATGAGATACGTTGTGCTATCTCGAGTCAATAATCTGCAGTCAGCCATCTCTTTCAATGGCATTTATGACAGGGCTGCTTCTCTGTTTAAAAGAATGACAGAAAAGACTAATTTTATTTTTGTGTTGACTGTCAAAGAAAGATGTTATAGTCACTCTGAGAGTAATTCCTGAGACTCCTGGGTCCACAAGCAGTCCATGAATCCCTGGCAAAAATGCTGAAGGAAACTGGAATAAATGAAAAGTAACCTCTATGAACACTGGCATTGAATTTCTGAAAGCAGAGAAATAGGGATAGCTCCATTTTGAGGTGCCAACTACATTCTAGGCAAATAAAGAATCACAGCCTAAGAGGGTAATGGGGTGGCTCAGTAGAATTAAGGGAACTAGGACCAGCAGAGTAGGCAGGAAAAATAATCAAAGGGAGCACAAAACTAGAACACTCAAAGGACTAATGTGAAATGTAAGAGACTGGGGGCTATTCTGAATGATCATTCCAAATTTGCTTGAAACTTGGAATCAAATCAAATTATAATCATCACATAAGCTCTTGGTTGCCTCCAAAGGCCATAGAGCCTGAGGAAATTTGTGATTCATAAAAGTAATCCTCTGCTTGCTGAACAAAAATTTGTTTATCGATACCAGATGTTAACAAGGACAGTTCTTATTTACAGCTCAGAAAATGCATGCTGGTTTTCATTAAATTTAACAGTCTTAACTAAAATTCCTACCTGAGTGGACTCTGTGAGGCTGGTTATCTTTTTATTTTTTTTTTAAAGATTTTATTTATTTATTTGACACAGAGAGAGAGATTACAAGTAAGCAGAGAGGCAGGCAGAGAGACAGGGAGAGGAGGAAGCAGGCTCCCCGCTGAGCAGAGAGCCCGACGCGGGCCTCGATCCCAGGATGCTGAGATCATGGCCTGAGCCGAAAGCAGAGGCTTTAACCCACTGAGCCACCCAGGCGCCCTGATTATCTTTTTAGTAATAAATGGCTTTGCCCAAGATTTCAAGTTAGGCTTCCACTGGTCACATGACTTTCTTGGGATTTAATTGCTTGTTTCTGTATTTTACTAACTTTATTTGTTGACACATTACTTCAATTATTAAGACTAAACATTCTACCAATACAAAAAAGTCTGTGATAAAGCCAAATGAATCATTAATTATCAAATTAATTCAAACTAATGTAAATGTACCTTTTATTTCAATTTACAGCATTTGTTTAGATTTTTTTTTTTTTGACAGAATGAGAGAGATGAGACAGATCACAAGTAGGCATAGAGGCAGGCAAAGAGAGGAGGAAGCAGGCTCCCTGCCGAGCAGGGAGCCTGACACCGGGCTCGATCCCAGGACCCTGAGATCATGACCTGAGCCAAAGGCAGAAGCTTTAACCCACTGAGCCACCGGGCGCCCCTGTTTAGATTATCTTTTTTGTTTGTTTGTTTGTTTAGATTATCTTAATAAGTTTATTTAATTCTCTATTTTACTTAACCTCCAGAAATAACCCATGTTATCCTACTGTTCACTAAGAATTTACACAAAATTGGTCTGGAGACATTTTTCTGCAACATCAAACTGACTGAGATAATCAAGATATCAAAATCTGTTCTGTAGCACAGAATTCATCAATAAAATCTCAGTACCATGTCTAATTTTAAAATGACTAAAAAGAAGCCCATTATTAATCAACTAATCAAAAATTTTGGAGTTCTGAAACCAACTTTTCCCATTTATATATCTATCTCTATCTCTCAACCAAATTAGGATTATGTTTTTCTTTTCTTGTTAAAAATACTGAAACATAACTTTAAATTTCTACTTTTGATTGGTGTCCATTCTTGAGCTCTTCTGGATAACTCATTATTGTGTAAATATGCACCATGGCTTATGACCCCTGAGTTTTTGTCCATGATTTTATCATCTTCATAAAACAAATAAAAAAACTGATACCCATTCCTAAAGGTTCATATTAAAGAGTACCTTCTTCATAAAACTTTTCTTATTATCCTATAATCAATATGATTATTTTTTTTTAGTCCGCCTGATATTTTTATCTTTAACTCTTCTGGTGTCTTATATATTTGGTCTTTGAAGTACATTAGTTTCAAGCCTGAATTCAAATCTAGATCCACATTTGATATCTATATGACACTAGACAATTCATTTAACCTTTCTGGGCATTAGTTTAACTATAAGATAGTTTTAAAAAAAAACCTCCAAAAACAAAAACCTTTCTGCAGGACCATTTTAAGGAATAAAAAATAAATGTTCTTGAAGGATTACCAATGTTTGATAACTATGCCTGTTTTCCTCCCTTAAGCCAGTCTCACAAAAGGCTCTATGTTGTTTGAGGTTAGGAGCTGTGATATTCAGTGGTTTATTTTCTGAAGTCTTAATACAAGGCCTTTTAGGTAATGAGGAATTTTTTTTAAGGATTTTATTTATTTATTTGACACAGAGAGAGAGAGAGAGAGAGAGAGAGAGAGAATAAGCACAAGCAGGGAGCATGGGAGAGGGAGAAGCAGACTCCCCGCTGAGCAGGGAGCCCAACGCAGGGCCAAATCCCAGGACCTGACCTGAGCCCAAGGCAGACAAGACACTTAACTCACGGAGCCACACAGGAACCCCTATAATGAGGGATTTTTTAAATTTCAGTTTTTGTTTGTTTTTGTGGGAGTCACCTATTATTTTGGTTCTCAGTTCCTTTCCTTCCTGTGAAGGAAGAACACAGTGACTTCTGTTGCAAACCGTTCTACCAACTCCGCATGGCTGTACCAAGAGTCACCATGACTTTATTTTTTTCATCTATTTTATTTTCTGCCATGATTTTATATAACCCTACTTCCCAACACAGAGAAGAGACCAGGAGTAAGTTCCTAACACATACACATACAAATACACATACATGTACATACATGTATCGGATATACATAATGGTATATATATACACATATTCACATATATGGTATATAAAATTAACTTTATAGCTTTAACACTACTGTAAAACAACACATTTAAATGTAAATATAGCTATCCGGCTTAGGCCACAGTTTAGCTATGGTCTTAAGCATGATCCAAAGGAAAGTCTTTTCAGGTGTAGCATAGATTATCTCATTTGGAAAGAAATGCAAATATTTCTGCTATACAGTATAAAGTAACAGATTTGCTCTGGCATAAAAACAAAGATATATTTAAATATATTTACTAAGATATATTTAAAATTTTTTCAACAGAAATATCTGTAAAAATACTTAAGATGACATCTGGCTTGAAACTAAATTTATTTTGTTAGCACAGTAATTTCAAAGTTCAGATTCGGAGTTTATTTTTTTTATTTTTATTTTTTTAGATTTTATTTATTTATTTGACAGAGAGAGAGAGAGATCACAAGTAGGTAGAGAGGCAGGCAGAGAGGAGGAAGCAGGCTCCCTGCTGAAAAGGGAGCCCCCCACTTGGGGCTCAATCCCAGGACCCTGAGATCATGACCTGAGCCGAAGGCAGAGGCTTTAACCCACTGAGCCACCCAGGCGCCCCCAGATTTGGAGTTTAAAGACATCATTGTGAAGGATGGTACATCAGATTATTTATAACACCCTTAGTTATCATGACTGCACTTATTTTTCTCTACCACATTTTCAGATCAGTAAGACAACAGGTATCCTTGGTCTCTCTCAATGACTCAAGCTGATTATGTTGTTATTAAATTTTAGAGACAATGATATTTATTACAATATGTGACAAAACTAATAATAATCACTAGAATATATTTTATCAATCTGAATTAGAGTTCCAGATTCCCAATATTCTTTTTTTTTTTCTGGATCTAAATACAACTTCATTTACACATCATTATTCTGGTAGTAGACTGCACAGGTCTACAACTTTCTTACACTTCCTATAAATTTTTTTCTAACCTAACATTATTTACTAATTCCATACAAGGATTCAGGCAAAACAACTACTGCCATACTTAGGAAATAATGAAGGACGAAGGGAATGTAAGGCCTGTCTTCAGGGGGGAAATGACCAAAAGGAGCACTGAGGACTGATTACAAATTTAACTTATCCATAACTTTGTTTCTGCAATTCACCTCAATGTATTTTTAATGCAATCATTCACTATTTTATAATTACACATTTATATAATGATGCTAGAATAAATTGGTTTATTTTAAATTATGTAACAACCCTTCATGTTGCTCATGTTAAATTACTAGGGAAGGAATGGTTACATTAGTTTGGTAGGGCTGCTAAAATAAAGTATCACAAATTTAAGAGTTTAAACAACAGTTTGTCTTGTCTCACAGTTCTGAGGCTAGAAGTCAGATCAAGGTGTTGGAAGTACTATGCTTTCTCTGATGGCACAAGGGAGGAATCTGTTCCAGGCTTCTTCTCTAGCTCCTGGAAGTTCACTTCTGGCTTGTGGCAGCCTTACTCCAGTCTTCACACGGTGTTCTCCCTGGGTGTGTGTCTGTGTCCGAAGGCCTCCTTTTTATAAGGATACCAGGCATATTAGATTAAGGACCCACTCTATTCCAGTAACACTTCTTCGTACCTAATTATCATCTGTAATGACACTATCATCAAATAAGCTCACATTCTGAGGTAATGGATGTTAAGACTTCAAAATATGAAGTCTTGGGAGATACAATTCAACTCATAACAATGGCCAAGAAAAATACACTTACGGAAATTATTTTTGATATTTATACTAATGATTAAGATTTACTTTTAACTGTGAGTAGTGAAATACTCTAATATATATTACATATATTATAGGTAATATATATTAACATATTACAGATAATATATATTTATATAATATATGTAAATAATAGCTTAAACTAGACAGAAGCTTAGTTTTCTCTTTTAAATAAATGCAGTCTATCATCAAAGACATAGTGCATTTGATCCAACCACAGTCAATATCTGAAAGAGGGCTCTTTGTGTCCTGGACTTCATATCTATATTTCAGCCAACAGGAAGAAGAAATATCAGAAGGATATATTATCACCCTAAGGACACTAAATGGCAATAATTCATGAAACTTCCAGGCATATAGTCATATGACCATATTCATTGTAAAAGGGACTAAAAAATATAATCTCTTTTTTCAGATGACTATTTAGCTAACTACAAAAGGTTCATATGCCAGTGAAGAAGGTGAGAATAGATATTGCTTGACAGCTCTTAGTCCATGTCATATTATATTAAAATAGTAATAAATAAAAATATTGCTTTATTCAACAAATATTTATTAAATAATTTCCCTTGACAGCTAATACAAGGAGCTGGGGTAGAAATATGAATGAGGCTTATGTCAATGAACTCAAAGACAATTAGTGAGACAAATCATGCAAATATGTAAATTTGCAATGCAACAAAAATTTAGGATCTAATAAATATATGATGTGTGAGTAAAATGTCCAAAATAAAAGGAGAAAAATCATCAAAGTTGATAATATTTAAGCTAATGCTAGAAGAATAAGCAAGAATGTGCCCACTAAGAGGAATAAGGTAGCCAGAAAAGCAAGAACAGAGGTACAATTGACCCAAGGGATATTCTTAAGAAATAACAAATTCCTAAATATGAAAATTAAGCTTATTTCCCCAGCATTTCCCAGCAACTTGTGATACTTTCCCATTCACAAAGAACTGCTAAATTGGAAGAAATGGAATGCTATCCATCCGGATAATTTGAGAATGGAATTTTGAGTTACTGAAGACTAGGCTTGATTTAAAGAATCCTGTGTACCAAGATGATGTAAGGCATGCAAAATATTTGATGAACAGTAGCAAAGCTGCTTAATTCTCAAATGAAATATAATTTTCTGATGAGAGGAAGAAGGTGAGTTTGATGTTGGGTATTCAAGAACAAGCTTATATTTATCTTTCACCCCAGAGCACCTGCTTCAGAGAAAATGATTAGGGACCAGGAGGAAAAAAAGACTTTGCCCTCATCCCCAGGTTGTTTGGGATGAGAAGATAAGAGAATATCTCTTCTGTGCAGAAGTGAGCCACAGTCATAGGGCAATAAATAGATGAACATAAAGAAAATTTATAATAGAGAATGCAGAGGATTCAGCAAACACCTCAGTTTAACAAAAATTGAACAGAGGGAAGGAACAAAAGCATCCTAGCAGAGCCCAGCTCAGATGGAATCCTACTCTGAACCCTTCCTTCCTTCCTCCCTCCTTCCTCTACAATCCTAGTCACTAAGTAAAATTCCCAGATTTTATTTTCTTACTTTTTAAACTTTTAAGAATTGGTGGAAACTCTTCGATTACAAACATTTAAAACCAGAAAAGTTTCAAAATAAGAAGGAGATGACAATTTTAAAATAGTAACACTTAACCCTTATTTAAAATAATTATACTTTAGATTTACTTAAGTTACTGGGTATGTTCAAATCTATTGATTTTTTTCCAGCTTTAGTGATATGTAATTGACATAAAGCATTGTGTAAGTTTAAGGTGCACAACTGTTGATTTGATGCACAGGTATTGCAAAATGATCACCACTGTTGCATTAGGTAACACCTCGATCATATACCATAATTATAACTTCTTTTTGTGTGGTGAGAACACTAAAGGTTTTCTCTCTTAGAAACTTCCAAGTATATAATACAGTATTTTTCACTGTAATCACCATGTTGTACATTAGATCCCCAGAACTTACTCATCTTATAACTGTAAGTTTTTACCCTTTGACCAACATCTCTCCAATTCCCCCATCTTTCAGTCCTTAGTATCCACCATTCCAATCTCTTTTTATAGGAGTCCAGATTTTTAGATTCACATATGTTAGTTATACAGTAGAGCTGACTTTTGAACAACATGAGTTTAAAGTGTATGGGTCCACTTACATGAAGACATTTTTATATATAGGACAGGACTATACATGTACTTTCCTTAAGCTTTTCTCAATAACGTTTTCTTTTCTCTTGTTTGTTTTAAAATATGTGTCAGTTGGTTGCTTATATTATCAGTAAGGCTTTTGGTCAACCTTAGGCTATTCATAGTTAAGTTTGGGGGGAGTTATACATAGTTCATATATATAGTTCATATATCAAAAGTTACACATTGATGTATGGGAGGTCAACACCCTTAATCCTCACACTGTTCAAAGGTCAACTGTATTTGACTTTCTGTTTGACTTATCTCACTTTAGGAGAATGGCCTCAAGATCCATCCATGCTGTCACAAATGGCTGAGTAATATTTTTGGTTAAGTAATATTCTTCTTTCTTGTGGTTGAGTAATATTCCATTTCATGTGTACATATTTTTATATCATAACTTATTTCTCCATTCATCCACTCATGGATACTTAGGTTATTTCCATATCTTTGTTATTATGAATAATGCTATATAAACATGGAGTGCTGATAACTCTTTGAGACCCTAACTTCATTTTCTTTGGGTATATACCCAGAAATAGGATGCTGGATCATAGAGTAGTTCTATTTCTAATTTTTTTGAGGAAACTCCACAGTGTTTTCCATAGTGGATACACCAATTTACATTTTCACCAATAGTGCACAACCTTGCTGACACTTGTTAACCTTCTGTCTTTTTAATGGTAGACATTCTAACAGGTATGTGGTGATATCTTATTGCAGGTTTAACTTGCATTCCTTAATGATTAGTGATGTTGAGCACCTGGATGTCTTCTTGAAATGTCTATTGAGTTTTTCTGCCTATTTTTTAATTGCTTGCTTTTTTGCTATTGGGTTATATAAATACTTAATATACTTAGCATATTAACCCTTTGTTGGATAGTTTGTAAATATTTTCTCCCATTATGTAAGTTGTCTTTTCATTTCTTGATTGTTTCTTATCCTTCCAGAAAATTTTTAATTTGATATCGTTTGACTTGTTTATTTTTGATTTTGTTGTTTGTACTTTAGATGCCATATTAAAAAAGAAAAAAGTCATTGTCAAGACCCAAGTCAAGGATTTTTTTTAAAGATTTTATTTATTTATTTGACAGAGAGAGAGAGATCACAAGTAGGCAGAGAGGCAGCCAGAGGGAGAGGGGGAAGCAGGCTCCCCGCCGAGCAGAGAGCCCGATGAGGGGCTCAATCCCAGGACCCTGAGATCATGACCTGAGCCAAAGGCAGAGGCTTAACACACTGAGCCCCCCAGGAGCCCCTAGGATTTTTTTTCCTGTTTTCTTGTAGGAGTTTTATAGTTTCAGGTCTTATATTTAAGTCTTCGATCCATTTCAAATTCATTTTTGTAAGTGGTGTAAGATAGGGGTCTGATTTTTTTTCTTCTTCATGTGATAACCTAGTTTTCCCAGCATCATTTATTGAAGAGACTATCCTTTGTGCATTAAGTGTTCTTGGCTCCTTTGTCAGATACTAGTTGACTGTGTATGTGAGGATTTATTTCTGGGCTTTCAATTGTGCTCCATTGGTCTGTGTATCTATTTTTATGCCAGTACCATGCTTCTTTTATTACTATAGCTTTACGGCATAGATTGAAATCAGAAAGTTTGATGCCTCCAGTTTTGCTTTTTCTCAAGAATACTTTAGCTATTCTGGATCTTTTGTGGCTCCATAAAAATTATAGGATTATTTTCCTCTATATCCCCTATTCTGTGAAAAATGCCATAAGAATTTTGGTGAAGATTTAACTGAATCTATAGATTGCTTTGAGTAGTATGTACATTTTAACAATATTAATTCTACCCATCCATGAACATTTGTTTCTTCTGCAATTTATTTCATCAAAGTCTTGTAGTTTTCATTTACAGATTTTTCACTTCCTCAATTAAAAACATTCCTAAGTATTTTATTATTTTTTATGCCACTCTTACATGGATTTTCTCTATGTCTTTTTCACATATTTCATTGTGAGCTTAATGGAAATGCAACTGATTTATACATTGATATTTTATATTTTGCAACTACTAAATTTGTTGATCACTTCTAAGAGTTCTTTGGTAGAGTCTTCAGGATTTTCTCTCTACAACATCATATCATCTATGAACAGATATAATTTTATTTCTTGTTTTCTGAATTGGATGCTTTTTATTTCTTTTTCTTCCCTGACTGCTCTGGCAAGGACTTTCAGAAGTATGCTGAATAGGAGTGGTGAGAGTCAATACCTGTGTCTTGTTCCTGATCTAGAGGAAAAAGCTTTCAAAGCTTGAAATATTGAGTATGATGTTGGCTATGGGCTTTTTTCATATGACTATTATGTTAAGGTATGTTTCTCTTATAACAAATTTGTTGGAGTTTTTTACCATGAAAGGATGTTATATATTTTGTCATATGCTTCTTCTGCATATAGAGATAATTATACAATTTTCATCTTTCATTAGATTCATATAGTGTATTACATTTATTGATTTGTATATGTTGGCCCACCCTTATTTCCCTGGGATAAATTCCAATTGATCATGGTGTATCAATCTTTTTATTTTGCTGTTGAATTAGGTTTGCTAATATTTTGTTGAGAACTTTTACATCTATATTCATCAGAGATATTGGGTCTATAGCTTTCTTTTCATGTAGTATCCTTATCTGGCTTTAGTATTGATAATACTGATCTTACAAACTGAGTTTTGAAGTGCTCCTTCCTCTTCCAATTTTTTGGACGTTTCAGAATGGTTTATTTTAATTTTTGTTTAAATGTTTGGTAGAATTCACTAGCAAAATCATTTAATTCTGGGCATGTCTTTATTGGGGAGATTTCTGATTATTCATTTAATCTCCTTACTTGTTATTGGTCTGTTCAAATTTTCTATTTCTTCATGATTCATTCCTGAACTTCATTTTCTAATTCATTTATCCTTTTCTTCTAGGTTGTCTAATCTGTTGGCATATACATGTCCATAGTAGTGTCTTATGACACTTTCTATTTCTGTGGTATCAGTTGCAATCTCTCCTCTTTCATTTCTGATTTTATTTTTGAATCTTCTTTTCTGAGTATTGTTAAAAGTTTGTCAATTTTCATTACTTTTCAAAAGCCAGTTCGTATTTTCCTTGATTTTTTTCTATTTTTCTGGTCTCTCATTTATTTCTTCTCTGGTTTTTGTTTTTCCTTCCTTCTGCTAATGTTTGGCTGAGTTTTTTCTTTTTCTAATTCCTTGAGACATGATGTTGGGTTACCTATTTAAGACCTTTCTATTTTTCTTTATGTAAGCATTTGTCATTATAATCTTCCCTCTTAGAGCTGCTTTGCAATACCCCACAGATTGTGGTATGTCATGTTTCCATTTTTGTTTGTTTCAAAATATTTTTTGTTTCCTTTTTGATTTCTTTGGTGACCCATTGGTTGTTCAGTAATATGTTAATTTCCCACATAACTGTAAAATTTCCAGCTCCCCTGCTGTTATTGATTTCTAGTTGCATACCATTGTGGTCACAAAATACACTTGGTTGGATTTCAGCCTTTTTAAATTTGCTAAGACTTGGGGGCACCTGGGTGGCTTAGTTGTTAAGCATCTGCCTTCAGCTCAGCTCATGAACCCTCCCTGCTCAACAGGAAGCCTGCTTCTCCCTCTTCCTCTCCCCTTGCTTGTGGTCCCTCTCTCTGTGTCAAATAAATAAATAAATGAAATCTTTTACAATTTTTTTTGCTAAGACTTGTTTTATAACTTACCATATCTGTACTAAGCGATGTTCTGTATGCACTTGAGGAGAATGGTGTTCTGCTCCTGCTGGATGAAATGTTCTGTAAATATCGGTTAAGTCTACTTGGTCTAAAGTATGATTCAAGTCCCTGGTATTGTTAATTTTCTGTTTGGATGATTTATTCACTGTTGAAAGTGGGATATTGAAGTTCTCTTATATTATTGTTTATCGCTTTCTTCTGACCTGTTAGAATTTGCTTAATATGTTTAGGTACTCCAGTGTTGGGTGCATATATATTTATGATTGTTAATCTTTTTATTAATTAATCCCTTTATCATTATATAACGCCCTTCTTTATCTCTAGTTCCCATTTTTTACTTAAAATCTGTTTTGTCTGAGATAAGCAGCATTACATCTCTTCTCTTTTTGTTTCTACTTGCAAGAAATTTCTCTTTCCATCTCTTCACTTGGAGCCTGTGTACATAAAGTTAAAGTGAGTCTCCTCAAAGCAATATATAGTTGTGTCTTGTTTTCTTTATGCATCCAGTCACTCTATGTCTTTTGATTGGGGAATTCAATCCATTTACATTTAGAATAATTATTACTAGGTAAGGGCTTACCAATGCCATTTTTAATTTTTTTCTGGCTGTTTTGTAGTTCCCATGTATCTTTCTTCCTCTCTTGCTGCTTTCCTTTGTGAACTGATGGCTTTCTGTAGCGGTATGCTTTGGTTTCCTTTTTATCTTTGTGAATTTACTTAGGTTTTTGCTACATGGTTACCATGAGGCTTACATAAAACATCTCACAGATGTAATAATTTTATTCTGACAACTTAACTTTGTATATAAAAACTCTCTATTTTACTCCCCATGCCTTTATGTTTTTGATGTCACAATTTCCATCTTCTATACTGTGTATCCATTCACAAATTATTACAGCTATTTCTAATACTTTTATCCTTTAACCTTTATACTAGAGTTGAGTGGTTAAAGCACCACCATATTAGAGTATTAGAGCGTTCTGAATCTGATTATATACTTACTTATAGCTATGTTATATTCATGTTACCAATTAGCATCTTTCATTTCCATTTCAAGAACTTCTTTCAGCACTTCTTATAACAAAAGACTAATGGCAATGAACTTCTTCAGCTCTTGTTTGGGAAAATCTTTATTTCACCTTCATTTCATTTTTTATTTTTTTTTAATTTAAGAGAGAGTGTGGACAGGTGGAGGGGCAGAGGGGGAGGGAGAGGAAGAGGGAGGGAAACCCAAACAGACTCCACACTGAGCACAGAGCCCAATGGGGGTGGAGGGGCTTGATCTCATGACCCTGAGATCATGATCTGAACCAAAAACGAGAGTCAGATGCTTAACCAACTGAGCCACCCAGGTGCCCCCTTGCTTTCTTTTCTAAAGAACAACTTTGCTGGGAAAAGCTATTTTTGGTTCACAACTTCTTTCTTTCAGCACTTTTTTTTTAAGATTTTATTTATTTATTTGACACAGAGAGAGAGTACAAGCTCTCTCACAAGCTTGAGAAAGCTTATGCTCTCTCAAGCAGGGGGAGCAGCAGGCAGAAGAAGAAGCAGGATCCCCACGGAGCAGGGAACCTGACACAGGGCTCTATCCCAGGACACTGGGATCATGACCTGAGCCAAAGGCAGAGGCTTACCCAACTGAGCCACCCAGGTGCCCCTTTTTTGGCACTTTCAATACATCATCCCACTCTCTCCTGGATCATGAGATCTTTGCTGAGAAATTCACTGATAGCCTTATGGGAGGATTCCCTATAGAAGAATTTTTTTTTTAATTTATATTTTATTATCTTTTTTTTTTTGCTTTCACTGCTTTTAAATTTGTTTTTTGTTTTTGATTTTAGATAGTCTTATTATGTGTCTTAGAGAAGATATTTGGGATGAAATTTGGGGTTATTAGTTTCATAAACTTGGATTTCATAATCTCTTCCCAGATTTCGGAAGTTCTCGGTCATTATTTCTTTTTTTTTTTTAAAGATTTTATTTATTTATTTGACAGAGAGAGATTACAAGTAGGCAGAGAGAGAGGAGAAAGCAGACTTCCCACCGAGCAGAGAGCCCGATGCGGGGCTCGATTCCAGGACCCTGAGATCATGACCTGAGCCGAAGGCAGAGGCTTTAACCCACTAAGCCACCCAGGTGCCCCACGGTCATTATTTCTTTAAATAAACTTCTGCTTTTGGGACTTCAACATTGTTTCTCATAATGACAAACCATAAGTCCCATAAATTTTTTTCATTCCTTTTCATTTTTTTTTCTTCTTGCTCCTTCGATTGGATAATTTTAACTGATATGTCCTAAAACTTACTGACTCTTCTGTTTGGTTAAGTCTGATTGAAGCACTCTAATATTTCATTTCAGTCACTGAATTCCTCAGCTCCAAAATTTCTGGGTTTTTTGTTTGGTTTTTTCTCATCTCTTGGGGACTTCTCATTTTGTTCTTATATTGTTCTTCTGATACCATGAAATTATTTATGTGTGTTCTCTTGTAGCTCTCTGAACAATTTTAGGATAATTATTTTGAATTCTTTCTGGGGCATTCCTTGATCTCCACTTTTGGGGATCCAGTTCCTGGAGGTTTACCATACTCCTTTGGTGAATAAAACTCCTAGGTTTTAGACATAAGTCCAGGACCCCCAGACTGACGGAGATTGTTCTGCTACTTTCAAATGCTAAGAACATATTGCTTCATGATAAAAATACGTTCTTTTTCCTCCATATCTGCCATAGTGAATTGGAATTTTCATATGCTTAGCAGACAAAGTAACAAATGAATTACCATATACAATGTGCTGTGATCTGGGAAGTACTGAAAACACACAGAAGGACCTTTAATTTAAATTTGTGGAAACAAGAATAAACACTTTGAAATGAGAAATTTCTGAGATTAAAGCCAAAAATTAAACAAGGAGATTAAAAAGTTACAGGGTTATCAAAGTGAAAACCCTCAATGACAGACTGAGGAAATGAAAGAATTTCACTATGAATAAGACAAAATTCTGAGAGTCATAGCAAGAGATGTCTGAAAGGCAAACAGAACCAAGATTATAATACAAGACTTTGTTAATTCCACTAATATATATATTAATGTTCTGTTAAGTCATAGTAAATACTATGGATTATGTCCAAAGATTTGTGTTGGATCCATATATAATTTTAAGTGACATGATGTAATTTGTTATTTGTTTTCTTATTTTTAAACATCACCATGGCTACCGTTTGGGAAAAAGATCAGTGCAGAACATTAATAGCAAGCTGTGCATAGTTGCAAGAGAAAGATAACAGCGGACTGTTTTATAGTTGGGGCAGTGGAAATGGAAACAGTAGAAATTTTAAGTTATTTTGTAATTAGAATGGAAAATGTAAGTGGAAGGAGGATGTGGTAAGTGAGGGACTGAACACTTCCAGATTTCTGACTGGAGTTCGAGAGAATAGTTGTTCTGTCTCCTGGGTTAAGAATGGCTGTTCCAATTTTTATTTTGCAGATTATTCTGGCATTTTAAAAAATATTTATTATAGAGGATGAACTTGATGGCCTCTGTCAATTGGACTGGAAACATTTAATTATTAGGCATCAATTTAAACTGAGAGAGTCAGAATCAACATTTGACATTTATGGGATCTTTCCATCCAGGAAAATACTGCATCTTTAAATGGTATGCTTTTATTTCATCTATAGTTTCTTTGATTTCTCTCTATAGTTTTCTAGTTTTCATCATCTAGGTCCTATACATTTTTCTCTGCTTATTATATGTTATAAAAGCATTTTGCTAAGATGGATAGAGTATTTTCTTAAATATTATAGCTAGTAATTATTGGTTTATAAAAGACTAATGATATTATTTTATCTTTTTGCAAATAACTACAAACGTGATATTGTTAAAAATAATTTTAGTTGAATATTTCTGGCTTTTCCTTATAGCTGTCAAGACCACCTGAAAAAGAAAAAGTTTCTTCTGAAGTATTTGTATGTCCTGATTTTGTCTTTCAAGTTGTATTGTTTATCTCTGCCAAACAACTGTTAAATAAGAGTGGTTATAACTAGCTTTTAAATATCCTTTCTCCTCATTCCAACGATGTGGTGTTATTTTGGCATAATATTGACGTTGGATTATAAAAGAGATCATCCTTAAAAAGTAGCCTTCTATTCTAAATTTTAAAAAAATTATTGATTAATTGATGCTGAATTTTATCAATTATTCCATAACATCTAGTAAACAGATCACATGATAAAAAATATTATCCAAATACACAATTCTAAACCACCACAATATTATCTGATACTCTTTTTAATTCAGGGCTGAATTCTATTAGCTAATATTTAGTTTATAAGGTTGATTATCTTTTTATAAAAGGTACCACTTCTTTTTTGTTGAGAGTGTTAGTTTGGTGAGAGGGCCTTTATTATATTTAACATCAGAATTATGTTGGCTCTTCATAGTAAATTGGTATTAAAATTGTCAAATTAGGGCGCCTGGGTGGCTCAGTGGGTTAAAGCCTCTGCTTTCGGCTCAGGTCATGATCTCAGCGTCCTGGGATCGAGGCCCACATCGGGCTCCCTGCTCAGTGGGGAGCCTGCTTCCTCCTCTCCTTGTCTCTCTGCCTGCCTCTCTACCTACTTGTGATCTCTCTCTCTCTGTGTCAAATAAATAAATAAATAATCTTTAAAAATAAATAAATAAATAAAAAATAAAATTGTCAAATTATTAGTGGATCATTTCTCACATGAAGGTTTATTTCTCATATTTAGGTTTGAACATAATCATGGAAATGTTTTATTTCAGCAAGAGAGTTCTGAGACTAACTTTTCACTTTAATTCTGTGTATTGACTTTTGGCCTTCTCAAAAACAAGGACATATTGCTCTTATTTCCTTTTGGCATCTAATGTTTAAGAGACAAAGTTAGACACAATTCAGATTTGTGTTTTGAAAATTGGATCTTTCCATTTCTGCTTTGGTGCATATAAAAAAATCAATTTTTCCTTGAAATGCAATACATTCTCTAAAATGTCTAAATGTCCAGATAGCTGATAAAATCAAAAAGATGTGAGATTGTTTTTAGCCTTAAAAAATGTTACCATCCTCCTACTTTAATATTGTTCCTGTTACAGTAGTTCTGATTTTCTTTTCAGAAAAGCCAATTATATAGATGGATATAATCAGCATTTTGTAAATTTGAAAAACTATAATTTTCTCCCTGATAAATTAAAAGTTTCTATTATTTTTCTTCACAGTCTAGGACATTCCCTTAGGCCTGTCTCACGAATTCCTTACCACTTTTTCCATGTTGCTTCCCACCTCATCCATTTCTGCTCACCTTTCAGCTGGCACCTGTTTGTATGTTTGCCTGTTGTTTATTTCACAATTCATTTCTTGATTCCTCGAAACTAGGTTCTTGAAAGTTATCAGGAGGCTAGGCCAGTGGCCATGAAACATTTCCTTATATTTCTAAGGTTAAATCATTTTCACAATAATGTATATACCTACCTTTTAAGTGTTGTTTCCCATTGTGTGTTTGTTGTTGTTACTGGCTTCCATTTTCTTAATTTTTGAAGGATTTTATTTTACTTAATTGTCTTTGAATAGTTAGAATCTTGTTTAGATAAACTTAGTATTTCTCATCAAAGTACAGTTAGTGGATTTTTGAATCTCCTCTATCTCCACGTGGTTTTGATAGAATAGGAGGAAGCAACACAAACACCTTCAGGGTCCTGCAAGTAATTTAAACTATGCAGTGGGTTGGGAGAGAAACGTTATTAAATAACATTTTAAAAATAAACCTGAAACCTTACCCTATTGGACTAATATATACCAAATATATTATAATGTATGCATCCTAAGTAAACTAATCTAAGCATATAGATTAGAGGAACTATCTCTCACAGTTTGATGACATTTAAAAACCTACATTTGTGATATAAACGTAGGAATTATTCAGTAAATAATTATTTCCTTTAGAGACATCATTAAGAGTAATAATTATGAATAAAAATTATAAAATTTTATATTTTCACAAATAATAACGAAAAAAACTTAACACATGGAAGGCACTTAGATAATTTACCCTAGAAATAGAATATTCATTTTTCACAGGTGCATCATTTTTTAATATGCATTTTGTCCTACTAGGAATTTTCACTTTGAAGGCCTTAGATATGAAAATTTGATAATTTATGTTAACTAATGATTAATATCATGCTCAGTGTTAAATTTAATAATCTATTAAAGTCTTACAGAAACTTTATAACAACTAATGTAATATATTTCTTGGCTCCTAATTACATAAGATGAAACACATTACCAAGAACGTAATGAGAGCAGATCAAAACATAGATCAAAAAGTTTGAAGGTAAAAACAGAGGAAGAATGTCTCAGTTACTTTAAAGAAAACAAGAGATGCAATTACCAAGAATACATGAACAGAGTTATCTTCTTTCAGAAATTCTAAATCCTCTTTTTTTATAAAAATACCACTTATCTAGTCCTATATAAAATAATAGAAAACCATACCAGTATCTTAAAGTTGAACACAGAGGTCTACAATAAATTCCCAAAAGGCAATTGACATTGATCATCAAAGCTATGCCTATTGATTAGTTGTTCTGCAGTCAGGCTAAGTAAAGAAAAATTCTCCATATTTATCACCACTTTTCATTCTAGTGCCTTAACAACACTATCAGGGATGATATTTCATTCAATTTTCAAATAACTGGTATTTCGCTGAGCTTCAGGTATTTCCTGAACTCAATCTATAATCCAATGGTAGGAAGTTTTAAGAGAATCAGATGCCTAGCTTTCCTAGTTAAAAAATTCTTTCAAATTAGTTTTTTAAAGAAAATTTCTGTTCTTTCAGATGACACATTAATCTATATTTCTATTATAAAATATATTTTTCTGGTCTTTACAGTATGCATTTTTTGACAATATCTCTTCACTTAGAATCATTATATTTTAATTCAAAACCCAGACATAAAAAATACATATATATTTTAAAAACTCAGATAATTTCTGGGCTAATTGAACAAAAGGACACTCATACCTTTAAGACTTTTTAAGTTATCATACCCAGTTAATTGACTCAATTCATACCACTGGTGAAATAATTAAAAAAATATTTAAGAACAGAAAATTCAGGATTATTTACCAAAATCAAGGTATTTAAAAGTCACTATTGCATAGAATGTGATATTCTTTACAAAATTCTATTGTTCTTTTAATAGGGCAGGATTTCAATATATTAAGTCATTTACCACACTCAGAAATCCTTGTTCCAGTGTATTAATCTCATTTCTTAAGTAAAATGTTAATTTCTGCTTACTGATGTTCTCAAATATGATAATTAAAATATACTTTCTCAATTCTAAAAAAATGTTTTAGACATTGTGAATTTAAATAAATTAAAATGTGGTTGGGATATTTCAAATTCGAATGTATTTTATTAGTAAGTAATCAGATGTTCACTTCACACTGAAATTTTGTTTTTCTAAGCATCAAGTCTCATCCAAAATTGACAGCATGGTAATGCTTTTCCCTATAAAGTGAAAAATTAAGCCCAAAGAAAAATCACCTTCATTTGTATTCTCTTCTTCAATAATTCTACATATGGATATGCTAATAATGGGATATGACATTTCAAAAATTACCTCTCGAAAAAATTCTAATTTGTCTCTGTTGACCTCTGACTGTTAGATAAATCACCATAGTATAGCATCAGTGAATTGTAATGGACAAATCTAGGTTGAAATCCTGGTTCTGTCACTTATTTTCTGAGTTACAATTAACAAGTTTCTTTACCTAGTGTTTACTTAGTATTTCTCAAATCTACAATGGGGAATATATCACCTACCACATAATGACATTGGAAAGAACACATGAAATAATTAAAACTAAACACCTAAGGAAATTGACCATACTAAACACTCATAAGTATTAGCTTTTATAAAGCATACCATCAAAAAGTGTCATCAGAAATATTGTCAATGTTTTTAAATATTTACTAAACATAAATGATATTTCTACCCTCCCTTAAAGATGTCATAATTATTTGGGAGTGCAGATTTATACAGAAATTTTATAAAACTTATAAAGTTCTATGGATGATTTAACACAGAATTTAGGTTTGGTAAAAGTGGTCATGAGCAGCTTCACACAGGAAATAGCACTCTACCTGGGTCTTGAAAACTAAGTAAGTTTTCACCGATAGAAGAGAAATGAAAAGCCATTCCAAGGAAATAGAGGGTATGCATAAATGCACTGAATTTCAAAAGTGTTTGAGAAATGGAAGCTACACTGGGTTGGTGTGAATGCAGTAAATATAATCAAGAAAGCAGACTGATGCTAAACTGTAAAGGGTTACAAATGTCAGTTAAAGTATTTTCTTTGACTCCTAATTCCAGCACTAGCACAAGAATGTTTTCTAGATTGGCCATCCCACAGTAAATGACTATAGAACTGAACCACTTTCATGGGTATGATTTTGTAAGCACTGAACAAGAAGCCGTGCCACACTGGGGGAAGAAAACCGAGGAAATTAGCCTTCCCTATATCCTGGCTTCCCATTTGGGTGTATTATCCAGAAAATGAGATGTCGATCTGTGATCAACATTGAAAAACTGAAGAAGCTTAGATTGGAGTCTAAATCTGCACAAAGGAATGATATTTGTAGGGCAGGATACTGGAGAGGAGTGGGGTTGCCTACATAGTCTTCATGAAGTTTCCACGAAATGAGAAATGCACTGAATATGTGCAGAGCAATACTATGTGACACCTACCACGGAATTATGGCTGCAAGCGGAAAGCTCCGTGGGGAAGGTACCAGAGGTTGTTCCAGTGAATGACTGAAGTTCTGGCTCAGCAGATAGGAGATACTTCAGGGGAACACCTCAGACACTCCCTTGGAATGTCAGAGAAGCCCACAGTTTATGAGACAAGACCATACCCTGAATATTTAGGGCCAATTCCCAGGACAAAGAACAAAACCAACACAGATCTACCCGAATGAAAAAAAAGATCAAGTATGGAAAGAAGAAGAGTACCGCCTCAAAATTTACCTGATTGGCAGAATAAAATTCAATATTCAATTAAGGAAAACAATATAATCAATACTTGCTACAATATGTCATCCCCAATGTCCAGTGAATAGAAACAGAATACATGACCCCAAAATATACCACTTCCTCATTCAGATTATTGTAAGCTGAAGGCAATAAAGACCCAGGAGACACAAGAAAAACTTCCACTTATCCTTTGACTATATGAACGAATTTAGATAGGAGACCAGGCTCAGAATAAAGCTAATACCAGAAATAACTTTTATCTGACCTTCCTCTATGTCAGAGCAAACATCTAATTACCAAACATCTGCTCTTACTGTCCTGTGAATTACCCCCCCCCCTCTTTGAAGCTCCAGGCCCCTATCCTATTCCTTAGTTCAGGATGGCATAAAAACCTCAATTACCCAACTTGTCCTTGGGTCTCAGTGTCTTTGGGGGACCCCTGCATGAACATAATTAAATTTGTTTTTCTCCTGTTAATCTCTCCTATGTTAATTTGATTACTGGACCAGCCTAAGAATCTAGAATACAGTAAAAATTTTTCTCCCAACACCAACATATATTTAAAAAAATATTAAACCAGTAAAGAAGCAGCTTCAGTAAGGGGGCTGGAGTCTGAGTAGCTGAACTCATTCGTGCAGTCACTAGATGCTCAGGTGACTGACCCTAAAAATNGGGGGGGGGGGGGGGGGGGGGGGACCTGGAAGTTTGGATCTGGTTTCTCCTATACTTCACCCCATGTGCCTTTTTCCTTTGCCAATTTTAATCTGTATCTTTTTGTTGGAAAAAACTTTTACCACGACTATAACAGCTCTTACTGAGTCCCAGGAATCCACCTAGTGGGTCCTCAAAACCAAGTGGAATCTTAAAGAATACATAACATATGTTTCTATGCCTTCTAGAAGGGACCAAACTGAACACTGCTCAGGACTGTCCACTCGGACCATGGATGAATATTGTTTGTAAGAAATCTGAGGGCTCCAACACGCATTAATGGGCGTTTTATAAAAATTGTTAATGTCCTGTTTTCATTTTGATTAAAATGCAAATAATAATACAAAAATATTATACACTACTTATAGAACCACTGTATAATCAAGGAGTGCTCCAGAGTGTCAGTTCCTGTGTTTGCATTTATGGTAACATTTGTTAGAGCTACTAATACTCCTGTAATCCTAGAGAACGGTCAGAGGAAGGCATGTAAAAATATAACTAAAAATATAACTAAAATATTAAATATTGGGATTTAGACTGAAAATGAAGGCTCCTGAGTAAAGTGGAATCATGAAGGGACATATTAATACTTACATAAAAAAAAAGCTAACAGCTAGTATAGTTCACATTATAAGTAAAGATGTCACTTGTACAAAATTTAGTTTTATTCTTAATATTAAATGTTTTTTTATGTTAATAATATTGATAAGTTATTCAGTATTAACTTTATATATTCTTTTAATAGCTGCATAAAAGAAGTATAAAGAGTATACAATGAGTTTTATAGTTATAGACATGTAATAAAAATATGATGTTATCAGTTTCAGTCAATATTTGGAAACCGCAAGAATTTCTTTTATGCTGCTAGGGAGAGGTGCATGTTTCTGAGTTAAAAAAAAATGAAATGGGAAATACATTTGGGTTTGAGAATTGTGGTTTTTTAAAATATTTTGTTTATTTATTTATTTTTTTTTTAAAGATTTTATTTATTTATTTCACAGAGGGAGAGAGATCACAAAGAGGCAGAGAGGCAGGCAGAGAGGGGGGGGGGAAGCAGGCTCCCCGCTGAGCAGGGAGCCCGATGCGGGCCTCGATCCCAGGACCCTGAGATCATGACCTGAGCTGAAAGCAGAGGCTTTAACCCACTGAGCCACCCAGGCGCCCTTGTTTATTTATTTTAAAGACACAGAGAGCCGGTGCAGGGAGAGGGGCAGAGGAAGAGGGAGAAGGACGGGCAAACTCTCCAAACTGAGTGAGCCCAGTCCCACCAGGCAAAGCAGGGCTGGACTTGGGGCCCCAACCTTAACACCTTGAGATCACAACCTGAGCTGAAGTCAGATGCTTAACTGAGCCACCCGTTGCCCCCATAAAACTGGTCTTAAGTTGCTAAGAGAATTTCATCAATTTTTTTTTAATGCTATAGGTCTCAAATCCCCTTATCTGAAAAATGTGGATATTAACATATATCTCATAGGGTTGCTGTATAGGATTAGATAGTTTATGTAATAAGAATGATTTAAAAAAATGATCCTGGTGCTTGGAATATAATAAGTACCAGTAACTTCTGTTCGTTGATATTCTCTTCTTTGTGAGAAACCCTGGTATTTCTTGGAATGTTTGACTTCAAAGCTAAGTTCAACTATCAATAGAAAGACTATTCAAGTCTCCATTAATGGTCCCTAAATTTAACATTATAAACTAACAAATGATTGATAACACAATACTATATTTTGTTACTTCAGTGAAGAAAACTGTCTAACTTTAAAATGGACAAAAAATTGCTCTAATTCATTTATTTACATAAGTTTTTGCAATGCAGAATTTGAGAGAAATATACAATAATATATGTATTACTTTCTTGTGCCTAAAATTGAACATTGAAAACAAAACATAAACAAGCCAAATACTCCAGTATCTAGAAATTGAAAGAAAACATGGAAATGCCATAAATGTGATTGCACTACTCAGTTTCTCTGCTCACATCACTGATGGAAGCACTGATATTTTTCAGATCGTATTTAGCAGGTTAAGGCATTACCGTGAGCTCTGAACCAGATGAGGCACAGGCTTAGTTGATTAATTTCTGATGATTCAGCATAAATGGGGTTTCCCATGTCTACATCCCCTTCCAAAAATATATACATTAAAAGTTTCCCCTTTATCTCAAATTAAATGTGACAACTACAAAGTAGCTCATTTGCAACTTACTCCAACATTAGATTACCAAATGAGCAGACTTGTCTTATCATCAATTTCCAAAATAACAGTCTCACCAAAATTTGCCATTCTACTTCTATACATCTTACAAAAAAAGATAATTTTCTCTATATTCCTATAATGACATCATTAATCTTTTAATTTTTCTCTCGTTTTTGTAATATTTATGTTCCAGGACTCAACAGTGGATTAACCCAGCACCAGCTTTCCTCATATTAAACCTTAACATCACTAAAATGATTCTCTGCCTATTGCTGAATCTTATCAGCCCACTCCTTATGGCTTTCCTGAGATATAGGGCCAAATTCTCTGTGTTAGGTCCATCAACACAACATCCCAAACATCTGCTCTTATCCCCGCATTCTTATGAACAGCCTCCCACTATCTCACTCTTTAAAAATCCCTTCTAATCATTCATTCTACAGTAAACGTTTTTCTAGGTAATATCTCACACTGGAATGTATCTCAACATTCTTTTGAGTAAAATACTGAGAAATCAAGAAGAGACTAGAATTGAAAAAAAAATAATTATTAGTGACCAAAGTATCGTTTGCTGATTACCATCAAAATACTTAGTTTTTCCACTTTCTAATACACATGCCTATGTGTACACAAATATGTTATCACGCACTAACATACTTTCACGAGTTTTATAATATACAATATACCTTTACTTATTTATTTTCATGATTGAATGCATTATTTAACACCAAGTGTCTGTGTATGTATACACAGCATCCACACTAGAAAGTAAATGCCATGAGTGCAGGATTTTTATCTATTCTAATCACCGCTGTATCCCTAGAATATATGCTTGGCACTCAATAAATACATCTTGAAAGGAAAAAAAGATTGGCAATAATGAATGAAATGAACAAACACTAACAGACTTTAAGATCTATTATAATGCTGCAATAATCACGGTAAGATGTACTAAAAAAATAGACAAATTCATCAATGGTATGGAACAGAAACCACACATATACACTTACACAAGTACAGTCATCTGATCCCTGACAAAGGAGCAAAGGCAATCCAAACTCTTGTCAAGAAATGGTGTACTCAGCCGGGCAGCTCAGTCCCTAAGTGTCTGCCTTCAGCTCAGGTCATGATCCCAGACTCCTGGGATTGAGCCCCACATAGAGCTCCCTGCTCAGTGGGAAGCCTGCTTCTCCCTCTCCCACTCCCCCTGCTTGTGCTCCCTCTCTCGCTGTCTTTCTCTCTGTCAAATAAATATATTAAAAAAATCTTTAAAAAAAAAAGAAATGGTGTTCAAGCAAATGTACATTCACATGTAAAACAACAACAACAACAAAAGAACAAAAAAAACCTAGAACACACATTATACCTTCCACAAACATTAACCATTAACTTCCACAAACATAAACCATTAAGGATTACAGAGCTAAATATAAAATGCAAAACAATAAAGCTCCTATAAAATGACATAAGAGAGAATCTAGGTGACTCTGGGTTTGGTGCCGGGGATGACATTTTTAGGTACAACACCAAAAGCATGATCCATGAAAGAAATACTTATAAGTTAGATGGCATTACAATTTAAAAATTCTGGTCTACGGAGGACTATTAAAAAAATAAAAAGATATGCCACGGACTAGAAGAAAGTATTTGCAAAACATACACCTAATAAAGGGTTAGTTTCCAAAATATTTAAAGAACTTTTAAAATTCAAAAATAAGAAAATAACTCAATTTAAAAATGGGTAAATGGGCACCTGGGTGGCTCAGTGGGTTAAAGCCGCTGCCTTCAGCTCAGGTCATGATCCCAGGGTCCTGGGATCGAGGCCCACATCAGGCTCTCTGCTCAGCGGGGAGCCTGCTTCCTCCTCTCTCCTCTCTCTCTGCCTGCCTCTCTGCCTACTTGTAATCTCTCTCTCTGTGTCAAATGAATAAATAAAATCTTAAAAAAAAATAAAATAAAATAAAATAAAAATGGGTAAATGATCTGAAAAGACACCTCACCAAAAACATTTACAGATGGCAAATTCACTTGAAAAGATGTTCAGCATCCTATGTCACTAAAGAACTGCAAATTGCAACATAATACCTCTATACACCCATTAGAATGGCTAAAATGCAAAACACTAACAACCACAAATGCTGTCAAAGAGGGGCAGCATAAGGATTTCTCATTCATTGCCCATGTGAAGACAAAATGGTAGACACTTGGAAGTCAGACTGGAAACTTCCTACAAAACTCAATATACCCTTACTATACAATCCAGCAGTCATACTCGGTATTTATCAAATGAGCTGAAAACTTATGTCCACAAAAAAACCTGCACATGGATGTTTACAGCGGCTTTACTCATAATTACCAAAACTTGGAGGCAACCAAGTTGCTTTCAGTAAATGCAATCACAAAAAAACAGTGGTATATCCATACAATGGAGTATTATTCAGCAACAAGAAGATATCAGGTTACAAAAACTCATGGAGGAACCATAAATGCATATTGCTAAGTGAAAAGAAGCCAACCTGAAAAGGTACATATACCCTGTATGATTCCAACTATATGACATTCTGAGAAAAGCAAACTATGGAGACAACAAAAAGATCAGTGGTTGCCTAAGTTTAGAGTGGAGAGTGGAAGGGATGAACAGGTGGAGTACAGAGGATTTTGAGGACAATGAAATTATTCTGTACAATACCTTACTAGTAGATATGTGTTATTATACATTTACAAAACCTAGATTGAGCCCTATTGTAAAGTATGGGCTTTAGTTAATAATAATGTATCAATAGTGGCTCATTAATTATAACAAATATACAGCCCAAAGGCAAGAGGCTAATAACAGGAGAAACAGGGAGAGGAGAGGAGGTGGAGATATGGGAACTCACTGCACTTTCCACCCAATTTTTCTATAACCTAAAGCATATTAATTTTTTAAAGATTTTATTTATTTCTTTAAGAGAGAGACAGAAAGCATGAACAGAGGGGAAAGTCAGAGGGGAAAGGGAGAAGCAGGCTCCTCACGGAGTGGAGAGCCTGAAATGGGGCTCGATCCCACGGTCCTGAGATCACGTCCTGAGGTGAAGGCGGACACTTAACAGACTAAACCACCCAGGTGCCCCAGCATACTAATTTTTTAAAGGAAAAAAGTGTATTGTAGATCTCCTGAAATTGCCTGACTGGCTCAGTTTTTGAATACAGGAGGGAGAACAGGAAAAGAGACCTGATAGGAAAACTCATACCCAAGTCAAAGACATCTACCTCTGCGAGGCTTCCTCTAGCCCTTCCTTTATACCCTGTTCCCTTCATTCATTCAGTACTTAATGGGATGGATGTGGTGTGCCTTCAGAGGGGTACTCCAGAAGGAGAACCTGATGCTGGAGCAGAGACTGGGGAGAAGGGAAGCAGTATTCCCAAGAAAAGGAGTGAGGAGAGCAGGGCAGGGGAAAGAGCAAAGCAAGGATGTGGTATCAGCTGGAGCAGAGCTTAGGCCTGATTCCACAGAAAGTTGAATGTCTCATCCAGATATCCCTCCCTTACTTTCTACAGCAACAACTTCCTACCTGATACTCATGTACAAAGTGGAACAACTGCCAGAGTCCAAAGCAAATAGTCGATCCCTATGCTGAAATCAACTTTGTGAGAGTTGATACATAAAAGCTGACAATTAAAATTGATGTGGTCATTTCTCATGTTCAAATCATCATTTCACATTTGAACTTGGACTCTAGTATCCCCTTAAGGCAACTGGGACACCCAATTATTTGGAGGGCATAACCACCAGCAATTGGCCAAGGGTGGTCCTCCTGAGAATGAGGCAGGCAACACTCATCCAAGGAGACGGGATGGGTGTCACAGGCAAGGCTCTGGGATCTGGGCAGGGCATGAACAGTATCCACAGCACCGACTGGGCACCACAGAAAACAGGGTTGTAGAAATGAGTACAACTCAAGCTCTACCCTCAAGGAGCTCATCAAAGAGGACATGCTTTGCACTGAGTCATCTTATTCAGAGCTTTCTTCCATTTCACAGAAACTTCCCTTAAAGGCAGGCACTATTTTAGCCTTTCTGTATTTCCAGGGCTTCATGTATGGATTCCACTTACAAGGAAAAATGAAAGGAAAGAAAAGGGGCAATGAGGATGGCCACTATATAAATAAGAAAAAAAAAATGTGGCCCAAATAAAAGGTAAGGGAAAAAGAAAAGAAAAGAAGGGAAGAAAAGATGGCAAGGGGAGGAAGGATAGGCAAGAAGGCAGGTAAAGGCAGGTGGGCAGTCAGGAGAACTGCAGGGAGAGAACAAGAAGGAAGTGCCCAGGAGACCAACTACACCAGCGGGAAATGCTCACTCGGGTTTTAAACAAAACCATTTCTTCATTTTTAATCAATGAGGTAGTTCTGCTCTTCTATGTAAAGGAACTAATATACTTTTGAGAAGAAAAGTATTGACAGAAAAAAATATATTTTAAACTCTTACAGCCCTAGATTTCTTATAGAAGTTACCAGAAAGTGTAAGTTTTTTTTTTCTTAACATGATTCCAGAATTCACAAACTATTAGGTAATGATATGTTCCAGAAGATCATTAATTTCTCTAGCCACATTAATAGCAGGATGAGGTGGATATTAACATAATTTTAACATATAATTGATGGTTGGCAATAATTCCCCAAATCACGATACGTGGCTTTTCATTTGTGGACTATCATATAAAGAACTGAATTTATTGTTTTCTTTACACAGTGCCTCTTTGTTGGAAGTCTGGATATTCTTTTTTTTTTAAGATTTTATTTATTTATTTGACAGTGAGAGATCACAAGTAGGCAGAGAGGCAGGCAGAGAGAGGAGGAAGCAGGATCCCTGCTGAGCAGGGAGCCCGATGCGGGGCTCGATCCCAGGACCCTGAGATCATGACCGAGCTGAAGGCAGAGGCTTTAACCCACTGAGCCACCCAGGCGCCCGTAGTTTTCTTATTTCCTTCATGTGAATATTTAGTTTTCAAGTTTCTTTGAGCACTACCCACCTGGATACCATTACCCCACACACTCACTTTCTTCCTATGTCAACAGCTTTAGAAGAGCTGCCACTTCCAGGCGAAAGAGCATCAGCTGCTTTGAATGAAAGCCAACTTACCCATAAAGGAAGAGCAAATCACAGTGATGAAGTGAGACAAGTGGCATTTATGCCCAGAAGTGCACAATTGAAAGAGAAGCAGGTACATGTCATCACTGAAATCTAACTTGGAACTTGAGTGTTGACTCTGTATGTATTTAGTTCCAACAATTTCAATACCTTTTAGATATTTTATGCTATATTATTATTCAATATGTTGAAATGTCCTTTACTTTGTGTCTGGTCACTTGATCATAATCATCTCTCATACTCTGATTTTGTTTTTTTCAGCACTAATTTACGTTGAAAAATAGATAAAAACTGCTGAATGAAACCCTTTGCTTAATTTTTCCCCCTAACACTTTTTCAAGTGAATCCAAAGGAAATACAGCCAGGAATTAATATTCTAAATTTTTAACTATGCTGGATATTTTCAACTCTTTACAAAAACATAAGTTTTTAGAAAAAGAGTGTCCTTGATCAATTTTCCTAGAAAAGTCACACTGCAATGGTCTTTCTGATACTTTAAAAAAGTGAATAAAACTCAGAGTCAGCTTGGCTTTACTGCATTACTTCACATACAATATTAATTAAGAGCAAGTGAATCTATAGGCCCAAAACACATAGTAGTTTTTTCCTCTATGTTAATTCTGATGAAATCTGTCCAAAGTAAAGAACAGGACAACAGTTTCTAAAAGAATAATTCAGCTCATTCACACTAAACTTAAGAGCTATCTGAAAATGTTATTGCTTTCTTCATCCTGCAAAGTTAAAAAGATGGTTGGCTCTAAAAATAAACATAATATATAACTCTCTCTCTCTCAGGCATTGTCAAAAGCAATATGGAGAGACTGATGAGGGTTTTCCTACAGAGTTTTAATGAACCACCTTCTTTCTTGACTCAGTCCCAGTATCATTTATTTTTAAAGCAACTGGCCACATCTTTCTGCTAGGCTGATAGTCTTCTGACTGATTCTGCCAAAATATAGAACAATAAGAAATGACAACAATTTCAAGCTGGAAGCCAGTGATGAGCTAAGTTTGTAGTCAACTAAAAACAGGAGACAGAAAAGTGAAGTAGAGGGTGAACTTAGTTCTATAATTTAAAGTAACTTGTGGATCAAAGAGAAAGGGTGAATAAATAAAAATGCTCTTACTTTTATATTCAAGTTTGTTCCTATCTTTTACTTCAATTATCAGGCAAACCTTGTGAATTATACACAGCCAGAAATGCCTTGAGCCTTTATTAAAAGGCTAATACTGCTCACAAACATAGAATGTGAAATTAAAGCTCTGTGATATGAGCATTCACCTGCACTGCATTGTTTGAGAATAATATCCTCTAACTAACACGGTGTCTAAGAAACTGAGAAGCAATCCGTGAATAGTTCCTGGAATGGTTTCTGGCATTTAGGAGTACTGATCAATGTAATTATTATTTTTACTCTCTGAATAGAAATTTACCTATTTAGAGTTAAATTTATATATGTAAGATTATGTTTTGGTGACATTTCATGGTATTTACAATCTTCTAAAGAATCGCTCGTATGATTTTCTTTGCTTCCATTTTAAATATATATGGCTTAAAGCAGTTTAAAGATGAAATTGGAATGCCATGCAAATGGCAAGACCTACCCTCTCTGTGGAAGAACAAGGAATCATTCCCTGTATCTCTGCTCTCAGGCCCCATGTAAATAACACACAGCCCTCCATGTTAACTACATCTTTTTCTTTCACAGACACTTTATATAGCAAATGATTCCACATATATTAGGCATTATTAGCATCATTCTATAATTTATATAGCAAATGATCCCACATCTTTTGGGTATTATCATTTTATCATTCTATAATTTGCCTTTATTTAAAAAATAAAAACTAAATCATCTTAACTTTAAATCACAAATAAAAATGTCACTGCACGCCAAAACAAAGTTTTGTTGGTGAGTGTATTTAATTAATGCTGTATTGAACATCTAAATTTATTCATATATTTAATGTACACTGCATCTTGATTTATTAAAGCCAACTGATATTCTAGTGGGCATTTACTGTTTTTTATGTTATTTTATGCGAGTGTAACATCAACTGCCTCTCCCAAATATCACTGGAATAACAAGAAAACCTCTAAAGATGTGGTGTAGTTTTTTATTTTCACAAATTTTTCCTAGAGATCTGAGACTAGAGTACTGAAAAGCTAAATTCACAAAGAAAAATGGTCATTCTGGAAGTACGAAGATGTCTTTAATGACTCTTGATGGGTACATCTGAATTAATTTTTGAAAACAAATGATGGATTTGTTCTGATTTATCTACACTCCATCTTTTAAAACTTTGGTTATGGTTAGAGGTATAAAACTGCCTAAGAAAAGCTAGCTTACTAAAAAGTACCTATCACTGCTAGAAAAGGTAATAGGCTTTGAAGCAACACCCATTGTGAAAAATGATATATAAGTAGAGCCATTTTTAAAATAGAGCTGGAGCAGCCATTTCAGAGGAACTGCCTTGTACACCCTGTTTTCTAAACCTCTGAACAGGGCCAAAATGCCAATATTCTAAGAAGTCTGCAAGAATGAGAAAAGACTGATAAAAGAGAACTTTTGCCTAGTGACCACTCCCTCTGACCAATCAGTGAAGTACAAATCCAGCCCTGCTAGTCAGCATTAATGAACTTTTTTTTTTAAAGATTTTATTTATTTATTTGACAGAGAGAGATTACAAGTAGGCAGAGAGAGAGTCAGAGAGAGAGGAGGAAGCAGGCTCCCTTCTGAGCAGAGAGCCCGATGCAGGGCTCGATCCCAGGACCCTGAATCATGACCTGAGCTGAAGGCAGAGGCTTTAACCCACTGAGCCACCCAGGCATCCCTAATGAACTCTTCTTAAAAACAACTTGGGGTGCCTCAGTGGTTCAGTCTGTTAAGTGTCTGACTCTTGATTTTGACACAGGTCACGATCTCAGGGTTGTGGGATTGAGCCCCGTGTCAGATCCATGCTCGGCGCGGAGTCTGCTAGAGATTGTCTCTCTCTCGCTCCTTCTGCCTCTCCCCTTCATATGGCTACTCGTGAGCACTCTCTCTCAAATAATAAATCTTAAAAAAAAAAAAAAAACAACTTACCTAATCTTTTTTTTTCCCTGAGTTCCCCTGTTACTTGGGGTTCTACCTGTGTACCCCAAATTGAAATTATTTTATCCCAAATAAACATGTTCCTTCTTGAAATCGTTTATCTATAGGTTGACACCATCAATTTCTTAACCAAAAAAGATTTGAAATTATATCTTAACATCCTTATATTATTTTATTTTTAAAGATTTTATTTATTTATTTGACGCAGAGAGAGAGAGAGAGAGATCACAAGTAGGCAGAGAGGCAGGTGGAGAGAAAGGAGGAAGCAGGCTCCTTGCTCAGTAGGGAGCCCGATGCGGGGCTCGATCCCAGGACCCCGAGATCATGACCTGACCCGAAGGCAGAGGCTTTAACCCACTGAGCCACCCAGGCACCCCTTAACATCCTTATTTTAGATGGGCACAAGAATCATTTGTTGAATTTCTGTGTGTCAAGAACTGCGCCAGGAGCCAGAAAATCGCAGAGCACAGCACTAATTTCAGCAGTCAGTTAGTAGATGATGTAATGTTTATGTAATATATGCCATAATGAACACTCAGTGGAGGGAATGGGAATTAAAAAAGATGTCCAAGAGTGAATGAGACCTGAGCTGGTCCCTGAAAAATAAGTAGAAACTAACCAGGGAAAGAACGAACAAAAGAGGAACTTAATAAAGACATTTTTTTCTAAGATATTTGTGCTTTGAAAGGTACAGTTAATTTTATAAATTGGTATTCACATTATTAACCCAATATAAGATCAATAATTATTAGAATTATTAGCTAATTACTATGGTTTTTTTTTAAGATTTATATTAGAGAGAGAGAAAGAGAAAGGACAAAGGGGAAGGGCAGAAGGGAAGAGAATCCCAAGCAAACTCCACGCTGAGCATGGAGCCCAATGCGGGGCTCGATTTCACAGCCCTAAGATCATGACCTGCACCAAAACCAAGAGTCGGATGCTGAACTGACTGCTACCCTGGTGCCCCAGGGACAGTGTTTCAATAATGAAAGAGTTATATTTAATAATTGAAAAAAATAAACACACAGTAACAGAAACTAAGAAAAGCAAGATACATAGTTTTCATCAGTTGAGGAAGTTATGGCTTATAAATCTGCTCTATTAACAATACTGAACTATTTCTGTTGATATAGTTGATGTTGATACATATTTATCACAGAAATTACATTCTTAAATCCTAAAACAACTCAGATAGGTAGATTCCATTTCCATGTTAAAAAAAGTAAACATGAAGGGCGCCTGGGTGGCTCAGTGGTTTAAAGCCACTGCCTTCGGCTCAGGTCATGATCCCAGGGTCCTGGGATCGAGGCCCACATCGGGCTCTCTGCTCAGCAGGGAGCCTGCTTCCTCCTCTCTCCTCTCTGCCTGCCTCTCTGCCTACTTGTAATCTCTCTCTGTGTGTCAAATGAATAAATAAATTCTTTAAAAAAATTTAAAAAAAAAGTAAACATGGTTCAGGAGTGTTAAATGACTTGCCTCAGGGCATTCCACCAACAAGTTAGATTTGGGTTCAAATGCCAGCAGCTGACTGAGAGCAGGAGCTGGTTTTACTGCATTGCCCCCTACATCTCCATTCCTCTGCAGTCTGTCTCTTTAGGGGAGCTGAAACGTGAACAGAGCATCACTTTGTTCCACAACAGCTGGGAATGTATGCTTTAGGGGATTCACATTTCTCTCCACTTTGTACTTGTCTGAAAATGACCAGGAAGCTCCTCAAGTACTGATTTTGGGGTTACAAATAAAATTTGGTGACTAGGTGAATTCTCAACTATGGAATCGGCAACTAATGAAGACTGACTATACTAGTAATGGTCAACTTATTCTGAAATAATGGGAAATATCAGGAAAGAGCCAAAAAATAAGTAACAAATAATTGAAAGATGATTTCAGAACACCACATTTATAATAAAACAAATAGGAAAGGACTTTGGGGGAGACGGTGTAGTAGCAGGACCCTAAGCTCACCTCCTCCCACAAACAGAACTAGATAACACTCGTATCAGTGTACATAACCTAAAAAACGACACAAACACTGGCAGAACAAATGCCACAACTCAATGTAGGGAAGAGACCACACTGAAGAGGGTAGGAAGGGCAAAGATGTAGTAGGGAGCTAAAAAAGAACAAGTGGGACTATTCGCAGGAGGGAGGGACGTATGGGTGCAGAGAGGGGAGAGGAACAGACCCTTACGCAAGGGTGTCTGCGCAGGGAAGATGAATCTCTGTAAGATTTGCCTTTGGAAACCAGAGAGGCTGAATTTGATGAGTTCTTATAACCAATGGGACTTAAAACCTGAACATTAACAATCAGTAGGCTTCGTTTGGAAAGAGCTTTGGAGGGCAACAGCAAATAGAGTATCAGCCCTTAAAGAAATAACAGTAAAAAGAGCTCAAGGAGATAAAGCAGAGAACCAGCAGTTTAAAAAACTCCTTGGGCAGTGGTGCCTGGGTGGCTCAGTGGGTTAAAAAACTCCTTGGGCATAAGGGAGGGGAAACTATTTGCTTATCTCAAAGCAAGTCCTGGAGGCACATGGTTCCCTCAGGGAGTTCTCTAAGAACAAAGGAGTTGCCAAGTGCCATTTACCTCCCCCTTTTCCCAGCCTACCCACAGCCACCTGCAGGAACCAGCGCAGCGCCAGAATTCACTACCTAATTTACTTACACCAGGCCTTGCCCCTCCAGCTTGGCCTGCCTCATTCCCAGCACTGTAGGACCCCTCCCCTAGAAAACCAGCTCAAACTTTGCCAACACTGGATCACCCAACTGTGCACTTCGCAAGGGGCTGGTGGCAGTGGCTAGTCACCTCCCAGGGAGGACTCACGTACTTTGTTAGCACATAGTTTTAACAATGCAAATCAGCTGTGGCTGGCGCAGTCCTGACAGGAGCAGCACATCTTCTGTGGAAGAGGACCAGCACACACCTTAAAACTGCAAGGCCCGCCCACTAATCTCAACAGCAAGAGACATAGCTGACTTTCCTAACAGACAGAAACAGACACAGAGAGTTAGACAAAATAAGGGTATGTCCCAAAGGAAATGTCCCAAAGGAAAGAATGGGACAAAATCACAGCAAGAGACCTAAAAGAAACTGAGGCAAGAAATTTGCCTGATAAACAATTTAAAGTAATGATCATAAAGATACTCTCACTGGACTTGAGAAAAGTGGAGGATGTCAGTAAGATCCTTAATAAAAAGATAAAAAAGAACAAATCAGAGATGAAGAACACAATAACTGAAATTAAAAATATCAGACTACAGGAAACAGAAAAGCGAATCAGTGACCTGGAGGACAGAGTAATGGAAAGTAATCAAGCTGAGCAGGTGAGAGAGAGAAAAAAAAATTGAAAACAGTCTTAAGGGAATTCAGTGACTCCATCAAGCATAATAACATATTCATTATAGGATTCCCAAAAGAAAAGAGAGAGAAAATAATGATAATTGTCCAAAATTTATTGGGGATGAGTTACACAATGGGATACCCTGTCTACATTAAGGAGGTTATTAGGAGTTGTTGTCACAAAAAAGCTCAAATGCTAGTTGTTTAGTGGATACAAGTTTTTTTTTCTCAATAGCGTAATAGTTCAAAGCAGGGGTTCTGCTTGATAGGTGTATTTCCTTTTTATAATAATTTAGAGAGCTGGATTCCTCTCATCCTGTGGCACCATCATCCCTTAGACATTCAGGTCATCTCCATCCTCTTGGCTTAAAGGAAAAAGAGATTTTAGAGAGCATATTACTTCCTAAAAATGTTGGCTGGGAATTATAACATATAACTTATGTGCATGTTCCATTAATAACCAGTCTCATGACCACATACAAATTCAAGAGGGTTGGAAAATGAAATCCCAGTCAGGGCAGTCACTTGGCGGTACTAGAACGGTAATATGGAAAAGGAAGCATCCATTTTTAATAGAGCACTGACATTACCATTGACATGAAAATATTACCTAATATAAGTCTCTGGTTAAATATCCTTAACAGCATTTTAATTTTTTCTTCTGACCCAGAATCCATACACTGTCATCATATTCCTAAAGTTACCTTTAATTTTCTCTCCCAAGAAGAGACTAGCAAGCATTTGTCTTCTAGATGCAAATGACCCAAGCAAACAGGGTAATTTGGGATGGAAAAATAAAACCAATTAAGAAGCATCAGCTTCCTACATAATTGGAAGTTTATCAAATTACCTCCATTTCATTTAGTAGCTATTGCTAGGCAAGCGGGTTTATTAATACCTGAACCAGTTAGTGACTGAATAAGTATGTTAGTAAGTAATTTCAACATTTGGATACTGAAGGTCATCAAGTGCTATTCATAGAATGGAGAACAGAAGATTAATGTCTACAGCTTGGAGACAAGCAAAGCTGCAGATATGTCGCTGGTTACACTATTTCATGCAGATTGTTGTAATGGAGCGAGAAAGGCAGTATACTGTGGAGATCTCAACCAGCTGAAAACAAGCAACTCTGAAGAGAATCCTTGCCACAGCAACCATTTCTGACTAAACTGCTTGTTATCTTTACAAAGCAACCCTACTGGTGCCGTTTATTTGTATGTTTCCTATTGCCCTGAGTACAATTCTCAATGTTCTATCAGTTCTTGGGGAATCACTCTTCCTAAACAGTAATCAGTACTTCCTCCAATCACACATTGTCACAACCCCACATCCGGCACCCACAAGTGCAAGGTGCTCTGGAGGATACCTATTGGCTCCACTTCTACAATCTGTCAGGCCAATGAAACCTCAAGACATTAGCCTAATTAATGTAAAACTCCTCCAAACCTTATACCTGGAAACAAAGCCTACAACAGAAACGGACAGTTTAATTTTTTTTTAAGATTTTATTTATTTATTTGACAGAGAGAGATTATAAGTAGGCAGAGAGGCAGGCAGAGAGAGAGGAGGAAGCAGGCTCCCTGCTGAGCAGGGAGCCGGATGTGGGCCTCGATCCCAGGACCATGGGATCATGACCTGAGCCGAAGGCAGAGGCTTTAACCCACTGAGCCACCCAGGTGCCCCAAAACACTCCAAATTCTAACATCTATTGAGAAACTTGGCAGGCATCAGAACATCCCAGGTTTCCCAAGAAGGTAATATAGGTGCCCATGTTAGCGAACACAAGAGCAACAACAGAGTGATCTCACTTAACCAGGGGAAAATATACACCTGAGATATAAATGGTGAAATGGTAATAAACTTAATCAAGTGGAAGATGAGGGTAAAGGAACTTAAAACAAACAAACAAACAAACAAAATGGTAACCCTGATCTTCATCCTCTGTGTCAAGGAATGACCCCAACCATTGTAACTGGCAAATGAGTTACAGAAAGAATGATATTCCAGCTCCAGAATTTAAGAGGTAACATTAACAAATATTAATGAGCATGAAGCTACCCCATCCGTTGGACACCTACAATTCCATTGTCTCACTGCACAACAACATGTATGCTATTCTAAAGGCATTTGTACAAATACGAAGCTTGTTTATAATTATATATATTTTGAAGTTAGCATTTTTCAATATTAAATTCCAGAAGAAATTTAGGGTAAGACATTTTCTTTTCCACTTTTCTCAGATGTACAAATTCTACACGAATACTGAATAACTACTGTTGTTTTCATCACAAATAGAAAATTGCTAAAAGAAATCATTACAGCAATCACTAATACAAAAGTCTACTGGATGGTTTTCAAAGGATAAAGGATTCTGGTAACCACCAGGCATCTTTCTTTACAGAATTTTCTGTGAATTTCTAAAAATACCTAGATTTTTATTTGCTTGCTTGTTTCACTCAGTAAAATATTGTACTCAAAATCTTCATCCTCTGCCAACAAAATATATTGCATACATGTACACATCATGGGTAGGACCTAGCCTCCCTGGATAGCTCAATATCACAGTAAATACCAAGTGTACTCATGCGAGGTTATAAACACAAAAATCCAAATTCTGGGTGAATTATGAAAAAACTGTAAAAGTCTCTTCTAGGAATGTAGCAACTCATGTTATTAATAAAATTTGCATAGAAATATTTATTTTTTAAAATGAGCCATGGATTTTACATAGTATCTTAGCCATTATGCATTATATATGATAAATTAATATTTTTCATAAAATATTACAAGATATTTTGATATGCTATAATTTCACTAATTATTTATGTCATGAGCTCCACTATCTTTAAAAAATATCTAGTTTTATACACTTTTTAAGGTTCTATCAAATTCCTCAATACTGGAATTTTATAAAGAAAATAAAAAATAACAGTATGCTGATCAATTCATTTAAATCTCTCTTCAATCAAAACTGTATCTTTCTCTTTAAGGGCTAGAAATTAGCCCAAAAAATTAATTGGTATATTATTTGTCTGTCAATCTTCTTCATAGTCATGTAAATATTTTTAATTTCTTGTTCCATTCCACTTTTATTCTATTGAGACATCATTTTTGTGTAAGTTTTACATTGTTTTCTATTTACAAGTATAGTTTTTAAAAGCTTTTAATCCTTTTTAGCCAATCTTAGATCAGTTTGAGATTTTATGTAAATGTTTGCTAGCACTACGGATAGTAAGCCACAATTCTGTAAAATATCTTGGGTTAAGAGAAATTCAAATTTTTTTTTTTAAGATTTTATTTATTTATTTGACACAGAGAGAGATATTACAAGTAGGCAGAGAGGCAGGCAGAGAGACAGGGCGAGGAGGAAGCAGGCTCCCTGCCGAGCAGAGAGCCCGATGCGGGCCTCGATCCCAGGATGCTGAGATCATGACCTGAGCCGAAAGCAGAGGCTTTAACCCACTGAGCCACCCAGGCGCCCAAGAGAAATTCAAAATTTATTGTCTACCGTAAAGAATCATCGTTCATTGTTTATAGCTTACAGCTACTATTCCCAATATGTGTCTGAGGGTTGTTAAATCAAGTTTAATATATATTTCATCAAGACATTCCATTTTGGGGCACATCAAAAAGTGCTACATGTAAGGACTGAATTGTTTCAAATAATGTCACTGCCATAGACACAGTTGAGGCCATACCTCCTAGTAATAAATTCAAACTGTGTATCACAATAGAAACAAAGAACATGTCTGGATTGGGCTAAAAATCTGGCTTATCTATACTTTTATTCGCCAACACAGTGTCATTTCATAAAGTGGTTCCTTACAATCTTTTAAACCAATGCATGAAACTGAAAGTTGTTCTTTTAATAATTAATGTAAGCCAATGCTACATTTTTTGTATAACAATGGAAACATTAATTAATTAATTTCAACTTCTTTGCTTTTTCTGACTGGTATTTCACCATTTATTAATATTAATTGTTCAACATAACTTTTGTCACTGACACCAGTGAAGGGAATAATATTTACTTTGATAATTTCGCTTATACTCTTTTTTCTCACTTTATCTACTACAAATTAATAATCCCATGTTCAATTCTTCATTCCATTTCATTGTTTTTTGAACTTTCTACATGTTCAAACTTCCATATGTTCAAATGAAAGGAGATTTAGAGGAAGGAAGACTTTTCTTTATAACTGATATATGATAGGGAAGCCAGCCAGCAAAGAAACTACTTTCATAGAATTAGCAGAGAAAGAATCTTTTTTTTTAAGATTATTTATTTATTTGACAGAGAGAGAGAGAGAGAGAGAGAGACAGCGAGAGAGGGAACACCAGCAGGGGGAGTGGGAGAGGGAGAAGCAGGCTTCCAGCCAAGCAGAGAGCCCGATGTGGGGCTCAATCCCAGGATCCAGGGATCATGACCTGAGCCAAAGGCAGACGCTTAAACGACTGAGTCACCCAGGCACCCCAGCAGAGAAAGAATCTTACAAGAGTTTTGTTGTCAAAGCCACTGTGAGGACAAGTAGCAGAGGCTCCCGAAAGAGAATCCACAGTTTCAAAGGTTCTGGCAGGAAAGCTTTCACTAAAACAAGTTATGGGTTGTAGTGATTATGAACAAAAGGGCCTTAGCATTTTCTTGAAACAAAAGTTCTGATAGTTCTTAGTAACTTAGTTTTAAGTTGAGATCAAGTAGACTTTTCTACTTGGAATGAATGGGCCCATGGGAAAATGTTACGATAAAAGAAGGATTCAAGACAGCTTAGAGAAGTACATGTATTTTTTAGGGCATGAATTGCAACATAATGAGAAATAAGAGAAGAAGCTTGATTGGAAAATTATACTTTGTCACACAAAAATTTATCGCATTTATTTTTTTTTATTTTATTTTTTAGAAAAATAAGGAAGGTCATGTTTCATTTTTTTAATTGTAGCTAACTTAACATAATGAAAAAATAAAATAAAAAAATCTATTGCATTTATAAGACTCACTTGTGAAAAAATTCAGAGAAAATATTTGGGGAGTTAGTCTTTTCTCCCATTTAAGTGCTCTTCTAACCCCAAAACACCCCAGTCTTCTAAGTACTGTCTACTGTAGCAGTCACCAATCATAATGTGTCCCTGCCTTCAAATCATGGCCGTTGGTTGGAAAGATATGGGGCAGGAGATGTGGGGAAGCTTTTCTCTGATGCTAGAAGGGTGAGAGTCATAAGACAGGATATATAGCACTATGGATCTGCCTCTGCCAGCACCAAATGGTGGGCTCCGAAGCAGTAAAAATGTCCATGGTTCCTTTCATGATACACTTGTGTGTGTGTGATTGTGAGATACACAGCCTTTAATTATGGAGCCTAGATCATGAGCTGGTTATACTTCTCTTCAAACAAGCTATTAATGGTCAAGATAAAGTAACTCAATCATAGCGAAAAATAGAATTAGATACTGCCTATAATAAGGTCAAGATTGTAAAGTTATTTCCCTCTTAATGAAATTTGTTTGTAATTCTTACAGAATATACTTTGAACCAGCCATCCAGTTATTTTGTGTACCATGTGGTTAAACAAGAGAGTAAAAGCTTACTGCCATCAAAATAAATATCCCTGGTTGGCACTACTTCAGTAATTTACCTAGCCTAAGGTCATTCTAAAGCAGTTTAAATGCATCATTAATCCACAATCCTCTAAAACACTAAAATACTTAAATAAATTACAATGGAGTAGGATGAGCCTGAAGATAGGAAAAACCTGTCAAGACATGGTACGTTTAAATGATGCAAAAAAAAAAGTCCCTAAGACTCATGAATAAATTATTGCTAAAATGAAAGGCATGATGAAGAACCTAAAGGACATGATACATCCAGTTTTATTTTGTCCAGAAAGATTAAGAAAATGAACCTTGGATTTTCACCTTTCTACTTGTGCATTTTCATTCACTTAGTTTTAACCTTGGTAACTTAAATTTTCATGTTCATGTTTATCATATCTTTTTTTCTTATTCCAGTCTTTTTTTTATTCTCTTGATTGCTTGTCCTTTTATTGCTAGCAATCTGTAGTACACATCAATCATACCTATGTGTGTGTTCAAGTGTGTGTGTGTGTTGGAAGTTGGGGACATAAATAGGGTTACCATGACTGAAGCTGACGTAACTATAAAAAATTAAGGAACAGGCAGCAAATGAGAGACATAAATTTATGAAATACAGATCACCAAGGACTTTACTTTTCCTTACGTCAACAGATACCCCAAAAATATCTCATAATGTCTTCCTTCCAGATAAACATCTGACCAATCAGCAAGGCAGATAAGAAAATCAGAAATTGCAGAATCATATGCAAATTTATGAACAAGCTTAGAAGTTCATTAAGGCACGGATTCTGAGGAAGCAGATTTTAAAAGGACTAAAAACATGCAGTACTAAAAGCTCTTCTCCTGACTTCTTCCCTATTATGATAATGTCATGACTGTCAGCCTTGTTACTTTGTTCCATGTGCCTCCACACGTCCCCAAAATTGCAGCCCTTTCTATTAATTTATCTGAACTACTACATAAAAAAAATTATTCTGAACTTTTATTTCTTAGGTTCAAGGTTCGTCGCTTGTATGGTAGGTCATGGCCAGGGCTGCTATCGGCCAGAATACTCAGTAGAGAGCAGGGACACCTGTGACTGAGGGAAAAGAATGGCTTTAGATGGCGGAGCGGATCTTGGAGTGTTGATGCAGTTCCATCCCAGCTCAGCCGTGGGTCAAACACAGAGAAGCTGAGAGTTGAATGGTGGTTGCAGGGGGCTGGGGGAAGAGGGGTAGAGAGTTGCTCTCACCAGATACAAAATTTCAGTTATGCAAGATGATTAAGTTGTAGACATCTGCTGTATAATATTGTGCTTATAGTTAACAATGCTGCATTGTGCACTTACAAATTTAAGAGGGTGATCTTATGTAAAGTGTTCTTATAATAACAAGAACAATAAAGCAAATGTGCCTATGCTTTCTCTACTCCTATGACCTAGCATATTCCTAACTGTTGACCATCAAATTCTACTGTTTCCTGTAAAGAACTAGGGATCAAGGACATGCATCCATTCCATATACATTTCATGTGTCTGGTTTATACTGAGTATCTTCCAATCTGGGCCACCACTTCGTTGCCTAGCCTAACTTCTTTCTACCTTGTAAGGCCAAAAAATACAAACAACAACAACAACAACAAAACCCCACACCTATAACTCATATTAAGATCTCTTGCTTTGAACTGAAATTCACATGCAAAATATTCATGTAATTTGTCTCAAGGAATACACGATAGGCTATGCTTAACTCAAAAGTCATTTGTCCAATATCTATGATGTGCATGGCACTGGTGGAAAGAAAAGAAGGAAAAAAAGAAAAATGACAATAACATATTTATTTTCAAATGCCTTTTAGCTTACTTAGCAAGCTAAGTGTGTGTGCGCATGTGTATATACATATTTGAAGTAAAGACAAGAATGATAAATTTGAAACTTCTTAGCCCACAATAAAAACAAAGAAATAGATAAAGAGTAGAGGGCTACCGTATACAGAAAACTCTTAATAAAAAAAGTTATACCAAATGATCCCAGCACTTATCTTGGAGCTTCAAGGAGAAAAACATATTTTCCTAATCTCTGAGAATAATTTCTCCAGGACGATTTGATGGGAGAATTGGGTAAACCTTTCTAAATGGGGACTGCAGTACATAATTAATAATATTCTCATAGGCAATTTTTCCTTTACATTATTCTGAAACAATCTTAAACTCAAAATAGCTGTAAATACTTCACAAATATATATGTATTTTCCCCTGAACCATCTGATGATAAGCTTGTGATGTGCTGTCCTATCATCCTGAATATTGACATCCTCCTACATAATCACTATACTGCTATCAGAATCAGGACACTAACACTGATTCATTATCATTTAAAACTCAGGTCCCACCAAATTTCACCATCTCCCAAAATATCCTTTATAGAAAAATGACTGAGCTTCAGAATTATGCATTGCATTTCGTTATCATGTTTCTTTCCCTTCTTTCAGTCTGGATTGGGTCTTAGGAGTTCCTGAAGATTGTAAGCCAGTTTTTTATACGTCATTTTGGGTTTCACTCTGCTGTTTCATATGATTCAACTCAGGTTATGCCTCTTTGGCAGAAACAACATAGAAGGAATACTGTGTTCTTTTGATGGCATCCTATCAGCTTCCCACAATTTCAGTTTGCTGGTGATCATTGCAATCAATCATTTACTAACTGTGGTGTCTGCCAATTTTCTCCACCGTAATATTGTTCATTTTTCCTCTTTGTAATTATTACATATTTACTTGTGCAGTTACATCTGTATTCATTTTATATTTGTATTATAAAACATGAGTTCACATTAATATCTCCAATTCCAACCTGCATCTCAGGATTCACTCTAGTTGTTTTTCCTTTCCACATGAATTCCTTTGACTTAGCTTTCCTTTTCCTTAATATATTCCCTTACTTGATCTATCCCCCCGTATTCAAAAAATCTTCTGTCACCAAACTACTTCCTGTCCCAACACTCTTGTGCCAATGCCTCCCCTCACTTTCCCAAGGTCCTCACATATCAAACCAGGTAGTCCCACGCAGATATGCCTCCCTTATTTGCTTGAGCTCTGACATCCTGCTGAATTAGGCATTCACTCCACCCGCTTGGGTTGCAGCAGCCTGTACTGGGCCACCCCCCTGACCTGGGAGGGCATACTTCTCAAGCTGCTGGCGTCTAACACCCTGTGCCTGCCTGTACCTCCTCTTGTGGGTATGGGCATCCTTCTCACCCAGCAGGACTCCAACAACCCTCTTTGTGCACCACTGCTTTCCTCCACCTCAATGTGGATGCCTACCACACGAGGCCCTGCCAATGTCTCTGGGCCTAAAATTGTTTGGGAATGGAAATAAAAAAGGAAGGGAGTGCTTATTAAGAGTTTAAAGGAAAAATAATTAAGATGTTATATTTTTGCTCATTTTTGTTATGATTTTACCTCAGTAAATTTTAAGGATATAATAAATAATGAGTCCCAGAGTGGTGTGTTCTAAGTGTGTTGCTTTCTGGTTGTGTAATAATTTCACTGGCCTTTGTTCTTTGTTCCTGGGATACAGCCTCTAAATCTTAAGATTTTCCCAGGTGATAGAAATGTCTTTGCTGGGCGCCTGGGTGGCTCAGTAGGTTAAAACCTCTGCTTTCGGCTCAGGTCATGATCTCAGCGTCCTGGGATCGAGGCCTGCATTGGGCTCTCTGCTCAGCGGGGAGCCTGCTTCTTCCTCTCCCTGTCTCTCTGCCTGCCTCTCTGCCTACTTGTAATCTCTGTGTGTCAAATAAATAAATAAAAAATATTAAAAAAAAAAGAAATGTCTTTGCTATTTATTCTTGATTATGTTAGCTATGTGACTCATGGGGCCTTTAGTTTAAACTAAGAAGATGACTCAAAATGAGTACTGGCCATACCAGATAAACCAAAAGTGCCATTTGAATCACATAATATTTGTCTGATCTCTGGGGAGGGGAGTGGGGCCAGAGATAAAGTTCAACATCATGATCTTGGCCTAATGGTCAATGATTCAATCAGCTGTGCCTATGTATTGAAAACTCAGTGAAACCTAGGACAGCAAGTTGGGATGAGTTTCCTTAGTTGGCAATATCTGCACATTGTTGTGTTAATAGCCTGATGCTTTCTGACTTCATAGGGAGAAGACAAAAGAAGTTTCATTTTGGAGACCCTCCTCGACCTTCCACTCTGTGTCTCTCCCTTTGGTTAGTTCTGATCTGTATACTTTGGTACAATAAAACTAATCACATCTGTAGCTCTTTCCTGAGTCCTGTGAAACATTCTGGTAAATTATAGAAACTTACATGGCAGTAGGTACTCCTGAGATTTTTAGTTAGCTGGTCAGGAGTGAGGTAGCCTGGGGACCTCTGATCTTACAGCTGCAAGCATCTGAGATGACTTCAGTTCTGTGGAGGACTATGTCCTTAATTTGTGAAGTCTGGCCTATCTCTGGGTAGATGGCATTAGAAGTCATTTCACTGGTAATTTGAATAAACTATAGAATTTGATGAACACACACACACCCATCTCAGAATATGCTTATCCTACAAACGTTATCTACATACACCACTTGAAACCAAAAGATTAACAAATCTTTAAAATAAAAAAAATCTGCATTCAAGACTAGTTTACAGTAGGCTGTGAAACCAAGGGGGACCAATAAATATGCATACAAATTTCCTAACACTGCTCATTTGTATAGTAATTGGTTTTTCAGATTAAGGAGAAATGGTGGAAATCTATGACTTCTAGCAAACTCAACTGAAAGCCATTTGGAATTAATATGATTTGCAAGTGTCTTTTGGGAACAAAGCCTAGTATATATTTAGGGAGTGCCTCTATGCAACATGCAGAGTTGCCTTAAAGGAATAACTTTTTCAATCTTGAGTGCAACTCAGAATTCCCTTGGAAGCTTAAAAAAAAAAAAAAAAGCCGTTGATAGTGTCCTATTCCTGGATACTCTAAATTAACTGATCTGAGGGCCTGAACGCTGCTTCTCTTTAAAAGGTTCCCTATGTGATGCTGATGCACTCAGAGGACTGAGAGGCAATGCTATACAGAAGAATAGTTACTACAATTTGTATAAGTATTACTATAGCAAAATTATCCTTTATAAGACTCGCTTATCATCACAGCCTATCTGGTGACTAGCAACTAAATGCTAGGTTCATTATTTTATTCTGTAGGCACCAGATTCAGGCTTTAAAAGTACATAAATAATCAGGGGTGGGGGGAGGGCAGAAAAGGAGCAGAAAAGTGGTAAGGACTGGGCAGGCAGACCTGTAAGAAGATACTAAAGGTCCAGGATAATATGGACCTAATAAGAGAACATTTAGAACAAAATGGAAGGATAATGAGTTAATAATCTGAGAACTATCAAAGAATGTCTTAACCTAATTCCTTCAAAATTAGAAAGCTTTTATACTCTAGTCAAGTGATTATGGCACAATTACCCCAGGTTTTCATTTCAACTCAACTTCTCCATGGAATATTAATATCTTCTATATGGAATTTTTATTTAATAAAATATTGGAGTAGTTACTATTATTTAATAAAATATTGGAGTAGTTACTATTATCACAGGATAAAAAATCCCATATATGTCTGGGAAATGAATTACATTGACACCATCATTTATACTGAAGGTAAAATAATCTAAATCTCAAATTGTATTTAAAGGCTAAAAGCATAATTTAAAAGAAAATCATTACTATATAAATGCACACACATATGTTCATAAAATATGGCATAGGTAAATATTAAAAGAAGTATAAGATATCTCCTGAATCTCACAGCTCTATAATGTTAAATTACATTTTATATGAAAATACAGTATGTTTCTCCATTTTATGCTTAATACTTAAACAAAATTTTATAATATGAAAGTCCTGTCCATTATCTCTTTTTTGACAGCAAAGCATGATGAATGTTAATATAGTAATTCTAATTTCCAACTAGACAAATGAAAACACAACAGCATCAAATGCAAGCATTCTTAATGAGTAGCATGTCCTGGCTAGTTTATCTGCACTAGCATTTCATGAGAAATATAAATGAAAGGAAAAGTTCTTTCTACCTGGATTAGCATTTGGTTCACCATCAACTTAGCCTAACCAATGTCACAATTCAGTAAATGTTTACTAAGATTTCAGAAAATAAGCAATGTCTCTGTTTTAGTATTAAAATGACTAATTTCATGGGTATATCTCTATAGCTCAACCAGTGCATAGAGGGAAAATAAAATTTTAAATGCATTATAACAAAAAACTAAAAGATTAAAGATCAATTATATTAGATTTCAACTTATAAAGCTATAGGAAAGTAGCAGATTAAACTCTACAAAGAAGATATAATAAATCTCAAAAATCAATGAAATAGAAAAACAACAGTGGAAGGACAAAAATAAAGTCACTAGTTGTTTCCTTGAGAGGATTTAAAACTTATCTCCTCCATAACAATCATGATAAAAAGAGAAAGAACACTCAAATTATCATAATAACAAAAATGAAAAGATTTTATTAGTAGTAAAAGAAAAATATATTACAAATATAAGAATGATAACCTTAGGGGTGCCTGGGTGGCCCAAAGGGTTAAGCCTCTGCCTTCGACTCAGGTCATGATCTCAGGATCATGGGATCGAGCCCCACATGTTCTCTCCGGTCACCGGAGGGCCTGCTTCCCCCTCTCTCTCTGTCTGCCTATCTACCTACTTCTGTCAAAATAAATACATTAAAATCTTTAAAAAAAATGATAACTTTATACTAATAAATTTGAAAATTAAGCAGTGAAATAATCTGCCAAAAATCACATCAAAACTAACTCAAAAAGAAATAGAAAATAAAACAGTTCTATGTATATTGAAGAAATTAATTAAATAATATAAAATGCTATTAAAATTTAAACATAATAGGGGTATCTGCATGGCTCAGTTGATTAACTGTACAACTCTTGATCTCAGCTCAGATCTTGCTTGATCTTAGGGTTATGAGTTCAAGCCCCATGTTGGGCTCCACATTGGGCATGGAGGCTACTTAAAAAAAAAAAAATCCAATAAAATAACCTACTTGATCTCCACAAGGCTTCATCAGCGAATTCAACCAAACATATAAGGAAAAGAAAATCAGTTACACAACACATAAATAGAGTAGAAAAATTGCAAATGCTACCTCATTTAATTCATGAAACTAGGGTAATCTTGAGATTACCAATACCAACACCTGAGAACTCCATTACAAAAATAAAAGAAGATTATATCCCTATTACTTGGGAACATTCTCTCAAAAATCCTGAATAAAATATTAATAATCAAACCTAGGAATATTAGGTTAATTCCAGGAACATATGATTAGTATAATATCTAAAAATCACTCGTTAGGGCGCCTGGGTGGCTCAGTGGGTTAAAGCCTCTGCCTTAGGCTCAGGTCATGATCTCAGGGTCCTGGGATCAAGGCCCCGCATCAGGATCCCTGCTCAGTGGGGAGACTGCTTCCTCCTCTCTCTCTGCCTGCCTCTCAGCCTACTTGTGATCTCTCTCTCTCTCTGTCAAATAAATAAATAAAATCTTTAAAAAAAAATTACTCAATTTAATTTACCACAAGAACAAGAAAAAAATGATAATAAGCACATCTCAAAAGATACATAGGAGGCATTTCACAGAATTCAACATTTACTTATGAAAAATGATCTAGCAAGTTAGTAACAGAAAAAATTTTATTTTTATTTTTTTAAAGATTTTATTTATTTATTTGACAGAGAGAGATTACAAGTAGGCAGAGAGGCAGGCAGAGAGAGAGTGGAGGAAGCAGGCTCCCCGCTCAGCAGGAAGCCTGAGGCGAGGCTCGATCCCAGGACCCTAAGATCATGACCTGAGCTGAAGGCAGAGGCTTTAACCCACTGAGCCACCCAGGCACCCCAGAAATTTTATTTTTATACTGAATAGTGTAATACTGAAACCCAATTTCTTAAAAATCAGAAATTATACCACAATGTGTACCATATTATTATACTATTACTATTCAAGTTTATAAAATTATACTGGAGTACTAGCCATTAAATACATCTATATATTAAATGTACTAAAATATAAGTATATACTTTAATATATGTATATTTACATAATCTACATTTTAAACAGCATTTTCATTTTAAAATAACATCAAATATATGCTTATATATACGTGCATTTTAAAAAGCATCAAAAGCCTCAAATAACTAAAGCTGCATATGACAAAATATATACAAAAACTCTATTCATAAATTAGAAAAATATTATGGAGGGAATGAAATAAAACCTAAATTAGTAAATGTAGATTTTTATATTTATAATTTAATTATAATGTATAATTATATGTAATCAATAGGTTTATTTATATGCTCATATATTAAAAATATTATAAAATTTATATATGCTTTTAATTGAATCTAAATCACTTTCTTTCCTTTTTTTATGAATACTGTCATGTTGATTCATAAAACTATATGAGAACACAAATGATGAGAAAACTCAGTTAATGATAAAGAACAATAAAGAAAGACATACAGTTATCAAAACTCATTTACTGTTCTTGCAATTAAAACTGTGACACAGCACAAAGAATTAAAAAGACAATTGAAATAAAAATAAATCCATATATATTTACTCAGCTGATTTATGGCTAAGATGTCACTCAATATATTGGAGGAAAAAGATGTTCTTTTCAGTATAATGTTTCTGGATCAACTGCATATGCATATATAATAAAAAGGAATCATGTTCCTATCTCAGAACACACACTAAAATCAATTCCAGAGGCTCATACTTATCTAAGTGTAAATATTAAAACAATAAAGCTTCTAAAGGTAACACAGGACATTTTAGGGCACCTGGGTGGCTCAGTCAGTTAAGCATCAGACTCAAGTCATGATCTCAGGGTCAGAGAATTGAGCCCTTGGTCAGGCTCTGTAGTCAAGGCACAGTCTTCTTGTCCCTCTCCCTCTGCTCCTTCCCACAATCACACATTCTTTTACTCTTTCTCTAAAGTAAATAAATAAAATCTTTAAAAAATATATACTAAAAGAAGATACCACAGGACATATTTTAAATGACTTAGGCAGACAAAGATTTCTTTTTTTTTTTTTTTAAGATTTCTTTATTCATTTGAGATACGCACATATGGGTGGTGGGCAGAGAAACTAAAGCAGACTCCACAGAGTGGGGAACCTGACTTGGGGCTTGAGACCATGACTCTGATATCACAACCTGAGCTGAAACCAAGAGTTGAAAGCTTAACTGACCCATGCAACCCAGGTGCCCCAAAAAAGATTTCTTAAAACACAAAAATGCTAACCATAAATGATTGCTATGTTGAACTTCATTAATAAAATAATTTTCCAAAAATATAACATTTACAGTGGTAACAAAAATAAATTAAAAAGGACAAATTTAGCTTAAATTAACTTGCACGAAATCTTTAAGGTAATATAAATCTTTTTTAAAGAAACAAAAATTCATGGGTGCCTGGGTGGCTCAGTGGGTTGAAGCCTCCACCTTTGGCCCAGGTCATGATCTCAGGGTCTTGGGATTGAGGCCCACATTGGGCTCCCTGCTCAGCAGGGAGCCTGCTTCCTCCTCTCTCTCTGCCTACTTGTGGCCTCTCTCTGTCAAATAAATAAATAAAAACTTAAAAAAAAAAAAAGAAACAGAAATTCCAAACAAATAAAGGTATATGCGATGTTAAAGAGACATATTTTTTAATGCCTAAGTATTTTATCATTTTGAATATAAATCACCCCATAACTTGAGGTGGGTTGTGAGCATGGTGGCAGAGTAGGAGGACATCAGGCTCACCTTGTCCCTCAAATAAAATGAAATAACTATTAAATCATCCTAAATACCCCAGAAACCAACCTGAAGACTGACAGAACAAATTCCACAACTAAAGGTAGACAGGAGGCCATATCAAAGAAGGTAGGAAGTACAGAGACATAGATTGGGAAAGAAACAGACTGTGGCTACCCCAGCAGATGGTTTTGGAGAAAGGCAAGAGATACACTAGCACAGAGAAGAATGCATATGGGAAGAAAAATCCCCACAGCAACTGTGTCTTGGAAAGTGAGAGAGGCTGAATTTTGTAGTTTTTGCAAAAAGAGGGGCTTAAAGCCTGATAAAGAGTGGGCTTGGCTCAGGAAGAGCCTGGAGAGCAGTGTGGCTACTCTTGAAAAGAATGCAGGTAAACAGCCCATGGACATAGTGTAGAAACATTGATCTGAAGAGCACTATGGGCACATAGAGGAGAGGTTACTTGCTCCTCTTAGAGCATGTCCCAGAGAGGCAGAATTCATGGAGAGAACCCTCTAGGAATAAAGGAACTGGCAGGTGCCATTTCCATCCCCTACCCCTCAACATAAGCACAAGGCCAGGAACCAGCACAACACCAACACTCCCTACTCAACTTGCTTATGCCAAGCCCCACACCACTGCACTCTGATGGAACTGTCCTCCCCAAACAGGCTTTCCTTAGTCACAGCATGGCAGGCACCCTCCCCCTTAAAACCAGCCAAAACCCCTGTGAATGCATCTCCCCACCCAGGAAATTTGCAGGACCTCAGTTCTGGTGGTGGTGGCAAGAGGTTTTATTTCACAAGCAGACCAGAGTACACCTACTTAAAACTTACCAGACTCAGGCCAGGAGAAAACACTCTCCAAAACAGGCCAAGAGAGCCTCTACAGAGCCTGAAGGATAAAGCAACTAGGACACAAAAGCAGGGCATGCACAGCACACTGGGGACACTCCTTGAAGTGCCAGGCCCTGGGGGACAGGGGCACTACACTGAAGGGCACTGTAGGACCTCTTCTTCATAAAGACATTTCCCTCAAGAACAGGAGATATAGCTGACTTTTCTAACACAGAGAAACAGGCACAGAGAATTAGGGAAAAAAAAATAGAAAGATAAAGGAATTTCTCCCAAATGAAAGAACAGGACAAGGCCAAGGCCAGAGATCTAAGCAAAACAGGTACAAATGAACATATCATTAAAGTAATGATCATAAAGATACTCACAAGACTTAAGAAAAGTGTGGAAGACATGAGTGAGACCCTTAACAAAGAGATAAGGGATAACATAGCAGAGATAAAAGGTTCAATAAAGGAAACGAGAAACATACTTGATAGAACGAATGTCAGGATAGAAGAAGCAGAGCAACAAATTAATGACCTAGAAAAGAGAGGAATGGAAAGTAATCAAGCTGAACAAAAGAGAGAAAAAAGAATTATGCAAAATGAGAATACACTTAGGGAACTCAGTAACTTCATCACACACATAATAACATTCATATAATAGGGATCACAGAATAAGAGGAGATCATAAAGGGGGTAAAAAATTTATTTGAAGAAATAATAGCAGAATACTTCCCTAATCTGGGGAAGCAAACAGATATCCAGATCCAGGAGGCCGGAACCCCACAAAAAAATCAACAAAAGCAGGCGCAGACCAAGACATATTGTAATTAAAATGGCAAAATGGGGCGCCTGGGTGGCTCAGTGGGTTAAAGCCTCTGCCTTCAGCTCAGGTCATGATCTCAGGGTCCTGGGATCAAGGCCCGCATCGGGCTCCCTGCTCAGCAGGGAGCCTGCTTCCTCCTCTCTCTCTGCCTGCCTCTCTGCCTACTTGTGATCTCTCACTCTCTGTCAAATAAAAAATTAAAAAAAAAAATGGCAAAATGTAGTGATGAAGAAAAATTTTAAAAATGGCAAGAGAAAAGAAGACAGTTACATACAAGGGAAATCCCATGAGAATATGGAATGATTTTTCAACAGAAACTTTGCAACCCACAAGAGAATGGCAAGATATATTCAAAGTGCTGAATGAAAAACAAAACAAAAAAAAACAAAACAAAATAAACACTGCAGCCAAGCATACTTAGATTTTCAGCAAGGCTGCCATTCAGAATAAAAGGAGAGAAAAAGAGTTTCACAGAGGGTGCCTGAGTGATTCAGTTGGTTAAGCAACTGCCTTTGGCTCAGGTCATGATCCTAGAGTCCCAGGATCAAGTCCCGCATTGGGCTCCCTGCTTGGTGGTGAGTCTGCTTCTCCCTCTGACCTCTCTGCTCTCATGCTCTCTCTCTCTCTCTCTCTCTCTCTCAAATAAATAAATAAAATCTTTATTAAAAAAAAAGTTTCACAGAGAAACAAAAACTAAAGGAGTTCATGACCACAAAACCAGCCCTACAGGAAATATTTAAGGGGACTCATTGAGTGGAAAGGAAAGATCAAAAGTGACAGTATGAAACTAGGAATCACAAAATCAGTAAAAATATGACTATTTCTCTGAAAGATAAAAGTCAAGGAACTCACAAAATAAAAGGACATAAAATATGACAGCATATACCTACAATGTGGGTAAGAGATGAGCAAAAATGGGTTCAAACTTAACTGACCATAAATTTAATATCAACCTCTATATGCAGAAGAGATTATATACAAACCAAATGGTAACTTCAAATCAAAAACCACTAGTAGATATGCAAAGAATAAGGAGAAAAAAAATCCAAATGTATCATTAAAGAAGCCAGCAAACTATGAAGGAGAGAAAGATAAGAAAGCGTCAGAGAAAATCTTCAGAAACAACCACAAAATAAGTAATAAAATAGCAATAAATACATACTTATCAATAATTACTTTGAATGTAAGTGGACTAAATGCCCTGATCAAAAGACACAGGGTGACCAAATGCATAAAGAAAATAAGACCCAACTATATGCTGCCTATAAGACAGCATTTTAGACCTAAAGACACCTACAGATCTAAAGTGAGAGGACAGAAAAACATTTATCGTGGAAATGGATACCAAAAGAAAGCTGGGGTAGCAATACTTGTATCAGACAAAATAGATTTTAAAACAAAGACTGTAACAAAAGACAAAGAAGGACACCATATAAAAATAAGGGAGATGATCCAGCAAGAAGATAAACAATTTCACATATTTATACACCCAACATGGGAGCATCCAAATACATAAAACGGTTAATAACAATCATAAAGGGACTAATCAGTAGTAATAGAACAATAGCACAGGACTTTAACACCCCATTTATATCAATGACAGATCAGGCAATCAGAAAATCAAAAAGTAAACAATGGCTTTGAATGACACATTGAGCCAGATGAATTTAACAAATATATTTCAAACATTCTATCCTAAAACAGCAGAATACACATTCTTTTCAAGTGCACATGGAACATGCTCCAGAGCAGATCACATATTAATACCACAAAACAAGCATCAACAAACTTAAAAAGATTGAAGTCATACCATGCATCTCTTCTGACAACAGTGCTATGAACAAAGCAACCAAAAAAAAAAAAAAAAAAAATCTGGAAAGAACACAAATACATGGAAATTAAATAACATGCTACTAAACAATGAATGGGTCAGTGAAGAAACCAAAGAAATCCAAAAGCAAGTGGAAACAAATGAAAATGAAAACACAATGGCCAAAACCTTTAGCATGCAGCAAAATGGATTCTAAGAGGGAAGTTTATAGCAATTCAGGCCTACCTCTAGGAGCAAGAAAAGTCTCAAATGAACAACCTAAACTTAAACACAAAGGAGCTACAAAAAAACAAAAACAAACAAAAAAAAAAACCTAAAAACCAGTAGAATGAAGAAAATAATAAAGATTACAACATGAATAAATGATATAGAGACTAAAAAAACCATAGAAAAGATCAATGAGACAAGGAGCTGGTTCACTGAATAGATAAATATAATTCATAAACCTCTAGCCAGATTCATCAAAAAACAAAGAGAAAGGACTCAAATAAATAAAATTACAAACAAAAGGGTAGAAATAATAACCAACACCACAAACATACAAAATCGAAGTACAGAAATCTACTGCATTTTTATACACTAATAAAAAAGCAATAGAAAGATAAATTTTAAAAAATCCCATTTACAATTGCACCAAAAGTAATAAAATACCTATATTTAAGCAAGGTGAAAGACCTATCCTCTAATAACTATAAAACACTGATGAAAAAAATTGAAGACAACACAGAGAAATGGAAAGATTTTCCATGCTCATAGACTGGAAGAACAAATACTGTTAAAATGTCCACACTATAATTTGTATGGAACCACAAAAGACCCCAAATAGCCAAAGCAATCTTGACAAAGAAAAGCAAAGTTGGAGGTACTACAATTCCACTTCAAGTTATATTACAAAGCTGTAGTGTTCAAGATAGTATGGTACTGATACAAAAAAACAGACCCCACAGATCAACAGAACGGAACAGAAAACCCAGAAATGAACCCATAACTATATGGTCAATTAATCTGCAACAAAGCAAGAAAAAATACCCAATGGAAAAAAAAACACAGTCTCTTCAACAAACAGTGTTGCTAAAACTGCACAGCTTCATGCAAAAGAATGAAACTGGACCACTTTCTTATACCATACACAAAAATAAACTCAAAATGGATGAAAGAACTAAATGTGAGAACTGAAACTGTAAAAATCCTACAACACAGCACAGGTAGTAATTTTTCTGACATCGACCAACAGTTTTCCAGATATGTCTCCTGAGGGAAGGGAAGTAAAAGCAAAAATAAACTATTGGGACTACTTCAAAATGGAAAGCTTCCATACGGCGATGAAAAAAATCCACAAAATTAAAAGACAACCTACTGAATGGGAGAACATATTTGCAAATGACATAAATGATAAAGGGTTAGTATCCAAAATATATAAAAAATTTTATACAACTTAACAAAAAAAAAACAACAAAAAACCACGGGGGGGGGAACAAATAATCTAATTAAAAATGGACAGAAGACATGAACGACATTTTTTTAAATGCAGATGACCAACAGACACAAGAAAATGCAGTTGACCAACAGACACAAGAAAAGATCTTCAACGTCACTCATCATCAAGGAAATGAAAATCAAAACCCCAAGGAGATATCACCTCACACCTGTCAGAATGACTAAAATCAAAGACAAGAAATAGGAAGTGTTGGCGAGGATGTAGAGAAAAAGGAACCCTCATGCATTGTTAGTGGGAACGCAAACTGGTGAAGCCATGTGTAGAAGTGTAGCCACAGCATAGAAAGTTCTTAAAAATAAAAATATAATTACCATATGATCCAGTAATTCTGCTACTGTTGTTGACCCAAAAACTACAAAAACGCTAATTCAATATGCACCCTTAATGTTTATTGCAGCATTATTAACAATATTCAAATTATGGAAGAAGCCCAAGAATCCACTGATAGATGAATGGATAAAGAAGATGTGGTACATAATACACAATATGCTATTACTCAGCCATAAAAAAGAGTGAAATAAGCCAGTCAGAGAAAGACAAATACCATATGATTTTACTCATATGTGGAATTTAAGAAACAAAAGAAAGGGTCAAAGGAAAAAAAGAGAGAGAGAGAAACCAAAGACACTCTTAACTATAGAGAACAACCACAAGGTTAGCAGAGGGTAGGTGTAGAGTGGGATGGGTAAAACAGGTGAAGGGAATTAAGAGTAGACTTATTCTGGGCGCCTGGGTGGCTCAGTGGGTTAAAGCCGCTGCCTTCGGCTCAGGTCATGATCCCAGGGTCCTGGGACTTTAAAAAAAAAAAAAAAGAGTAGACTTATTCTGATGAGCACTGAGTAATGTACAGAATTGTTGAATCATTGTAATCTCTCTCTCTGTGTCAAATGAATAAATAAAATCTTTAAAAAAAAAAAAAAAGAGTAGACTTATTCTGATGAGCACTGAGTAATGTACAGAATTGTTGAATCACTATATTGTACACCTGCAACGAATATAACACTGTATATTAACTATACTAGATTTAAAATAAGAATTCTTATTGTGAAATAAGCCTAATATCATTTAAAAATATCATTAAAATTTTCAAAAAATAGTTGACGAGTGGAAATTGAAATTCCTCCTTACAATTGTATATAAACAAATTTTATGTAACATTTAAGATATGACAACATGGGCGCCTGGGTGGCTCAGTGGGTTAAAGCCGCTGCCTTCGGCTCAGGTCATGATCCCAGGGTCCTGGGATCGAGGCCCACATCGGGCTCTCTGCTCAGCAGGGAGCCTGCTTCCTCCTCTCTCCTCTCTCTCTGCCTGCCTCTCTGCCTACTTGTGGTCTCTCTCTCTGTGTCAAATGAATAAATAAAATCTTTAAAAAAAAAAAAAAGATATGACAACATACTCAAAGCAAAAAAAAAGAGACTGCAAGTGAAAATATGTAGAAATCACTATTAGAAAAGAAAATGATCAAATCTCAGAATAGTTAAGATTTTAGCCTTGTATTGAGGTAGTTTATGGCAGAACAGAATTATAGTAGTCCTTCTAAGTCTATTTTGTTCTTAATATTAGCAGTTTCCTCAAATTCTGGCTAAACATAATACATATTAAATTAATTAAAATTGGAATAAGATATTTAAAAGCGCCAAGAATTCATTCATGTGTAACATTTATTATTGGCAATAAATATTTTTAATAAGTAGAACATAAATTTATAAAAAAACATTAGTCATCACTCCATAACAATTCATTGTGCATCCATTACACACTGTGATAAACAATTTATACTGTACTTCTCATTCACACAAAAAGGAAAACTGTTTTTAATATTACACTCTAGATTTCACATACTGTTTTTGTGTACTCACCTACTCTATTTTTTTTTAAGATTTCATTTATTATTTATTTGAGAGAGAGAGAGTAAGCAAGAGAGCACAAGTAGGGGGAGCAACAGAGGGAGAGGGAGAAGCAGACTCCCTGCTGAGCAGGGAGCCGGACAGGGGCCTCCATCCCACAACCCCAAGATCATGACCTGAGCCAAAGGCAGACACTTAACCAACTGAGCCACCCAGGCGCCCCGAACTTACCTACTCTTAATACTGCTCAATATGCCACTAATCAGGCCATATTGAAAAGGGTCTAAGAGAGAATCATCAAAATCAGTTTTGGACTAGCCCCCAGCATTTTATATTGATTAAAGTGAGCATTCAGGGCAACCTTAAAAATTGAAAAGTAAACCCCAAATTTGTAACTTTGGGGATGTGTATTGCAATGAGAATAAAGTGATCTTAAACATTCTGCTTTGATGGTGGTAGGACTCAGAAAGCTTGCCTCATATTTATGTTTGTCTAGAAATACTCGTATCAGCCTCAAATATTCACCACCAGCTAGTGCAGACACCCACTTACCTTATACTTTTCTTCCTTCTGTGCCAATGGTAAAAAAGAAAAAAAAAAAAGTCATTCTTATTCACTATTCCTAAGTGATAGTTTTTAAGAGTCATGGCTCAAATTTTCGTTTACTCAAACCTAATAAACCAGGGAACAAAATGATATTTGCTAAAATTAGAAATGAAAATATTATTGAATACTTCTCACAGGGTACTCACATGTCCATCAATACTGACAATGGCAAAATTTATATAGTATATGAAATACGTATATATGTATATGCACAACCAATGTCACACAAGAAAGGAAAACACTATAAAATACCAGTCATAGGTAAATAAATAAAAATAAGGGAAGAAAACAATAAGAAATTAAATAAATTGATTTATAAGATAAGCATAAATTAAAAGGAATATTTTACCCAACTTAAAGATGGGGTCGCAACACATAATAAAAAAAACAAGAAGACTGACAAGCGCATACAAACTACTAGTTTACTTTTAAAAAGGACCAAGATCTGTAGCTAATACTTGATTGCTGTATTTGGATTAAAATATTTAAAAAATGTATTATTTAAAGAAATTTTCACCAGAATCTACACATTTCATCAGTAAAATCAAAATAACCTTTCCCATCTAAAAATATCACAAAAAATAGTATTTGTATATACCTACATAAAAGATACTGATGAATCATTCAGAGTCAATATATCACCATAAGATCACTGACAAAGACGGACTGTGTCTCAAATAAATAGAAATATATAAAACTGCAGATACTCCTAGAAACAATGTAAAATCATACAAAGTGTTGTAAATTTTCGGAAAAAGACTTTAGTGTTCAAATCAAACAAGTTGCTTCATTAACAAAACATCCACGGGCACGTTTTTGTTAGGTGATGGTGCCTAAAAAGTTATGTTTTAGCATCTCAATATTATGATACAAGTCACTGTGTGATAGCATGTATTATATTTGCCCAACTATAAGAACATTTTAAATGGCATTTTGATTACTAGACCCAGTGAACTGACAACATTAAGGGAAAAGACCTGATTTTAAAAACTCCCTCTAGTATTTCTGCACATCTTTCTTTTTGTTGGTTTGTTTTTTGTTTTTAAAGTAGGCTCCATGCCCAGTGCAGAGACTAACAAAGGGCTTGAACTCATGACCCCGAGATGAAGACCAGAGCGGAGATCAAGAGTCGGACGGTCAACCCACTGAGCCACCCAGGCACCCCCTGCACATCTTTTTAAAACTGAATGCACCTTGGCAAACCTTCTTATACTGAAAATCATTTTAATACACTATTGAGACGAATACAAAGCCACTGAAATGAAAGGTCAAAGTTAGGTGACCAGTAGATAGAAATGTCAGAATAAGAAGTTCAAAAATCTAAAGCTGACTGTCCTACCAGCACAAAGAAAGGGAAATATAATTAATGTGCTTGAAGTAATTTTGCATCATGAAGAGCTTTGTGGAACCATCTCATCAAACACAATGCTATGTAATTATCAGAACAGTAAGAAATTTCCCCCAAGACACTGCATTAAATATGCCTTTACCAAATAAACCCTGTCATATCTTTTCTAGCTCTTAGAATTTTTTCCTAATCTCTTTCATGAGTTTTACCCTTGAATTTCCTCCCTTCCTCTCCCTGCTTCCACATCCCCACTAGACAACTGCTAATTAAAATGAACACAGGTAAATCAAGGCAGACTTTTTCAAAAGAAGGGGCGGGGGCTGTTAAAATGAGGACCTGTGCTAGACAGTCAAGCTAATAGAAGTCTTAAGGTCTGCGGCATTCAAATTAAAATAAAACCCTGGAAATATGTCAATCTGTATTTCCAAAACGACTTTTTTAAATGAAGTGGGCTGCTCAGTGTTCCCTTGTAGGTTGTAATAATTTACTCAATAAAGCTTTTTTATAAATCAGTGAAAATTGTAAATAAAGTCTTTCCTAAATTGTCACAGTTGTTATTTTAATGTACATACATCTTGTGCCTAAACATTTTGTAAGTGTAAGTTATACTACAGAGGTTGCTGTAATTAGAGAAAGAATACATGCAATGATTACACGCTGTTCTTTATCTTACTGGCTTGTTTGAAGGTGACCCTCTTCTGATTAGTTACTGGAGCCATACACAGCTTTTAGAGCACTTCAGAAGTCTACAGGTTTGATGAAATCTCATTGTGATTTTCAGTATCAGGATCAGTCAAGTCTTGACATAACAGCGTATTTAGTCAGAGAGAGGCTGACAGAACAAACACATCCAAATGGAACCTTAATTCATGAGGATGACAAGAGTTTAACTTTTTTTATATTCACAGTTGTTTGATAATACCTATACGGTATTTAAGCCTACACAATGGGTTATGCATACTCTTATTTTTATATAAATACAGTTCAGCTCATGGAAGTTCAATATATAGAAAACAACCCATATCCATCATTCCTAACTCTTTCAGGACGTATTTATTGAATGCCTAATCTGTTGGTCAGGCAAGGCTAGACACTGGCATTAAAACGTGGGAAAAGATAATTTCTAACTATATCAGTTTCCCGGGGCTGCTGTAAGAGATCACCACAAATCAGGGGGCTTAAAACAACAAAAAATTATTCTCCCACATTTCTGGAGGCCAGAAATTCCAAATCAAGATGCTGGCAGGACTGCATTGTCTCTGGAGGCTCTATCTTCCTTTGGTTCTTCCAGTTACTTGACTTATTCTGCATCACTCCTATCTCTGCCTGTACCTTGATGTTTCTGTCTGTGTCTTCTTCCCTTCTCTCCACCAAATGCCCCCTGTGTTGTGTGTCTTTTATAGGGATGCTTGTTACTGGATTTAGGGCCCAGCAGGATAATCCAGAATGATCTCTGCAGCTCAAGATCCTTAAATTAATCACATCTCCAGGATTATTTTTCCAAATAAGGTAACATTCACAAGTTCAATGGATTAGTACATGGACAAACTTTTTTTGGGGGGGGATGTGGGGGAGTGCTCAACCTACTATTAAGTTTAAGAAACCTACTGAGTAATGGTGAGAAACTATCTAAATAAGTAGTCAATACACAGACCGATAAGTTCTAAGGGCAGAAAAAGAAAGTTTTTCTTAGGGAACAGGTAAGATACCAAACCCAAGCATGAGAGATCAAGGAAAGTTTCCCAGAAAGAGCTTGAAGAAAGGCAGAAATTTTTCAGGTGAGATTGAAGATAAAATATATGCAAATTCCTGGAGGAGAAAGAACATGATATTCTAAGGAACTTAAAAGAAGTTCAAAGTGGGTGGAGCCTGGGAAGTCTTGGTAGTAAAGTAGTGAGCAGTTGGGTTCATCAAAGAGTGTTTCATACAGTAAAGTCATATTAAAGAATTTGAACTTTAATGCAAAGATTTGGGAAGCCAGTGAACAGACTGACACATGGCCGTAGCATGTTCCACTACATACTTTGAATGAACGACTTTCTGCTTTGAGTGTGGACTGGAGGACAAGGTTGGAGGGAGGAGCATCAAGTTGAGGGTCTTTTCCAGAAATCCAGTGAAGTGTTTATGCTGGTCCCAGCTAGGGTAGTGGCAAGGGCCGTCAAGAGATGTGGATGAGTGCAAAAGAGATGTTTTAGGAAGAATTGCTAATTCTTATCAATCGACTGAATTTGAGAGTGAACATAATGAAGGTACCAACCATAATGAATGCCCAGATAGATGGTGGTGTACTTCATTTAGGTAAGAGACACAAGGGAGAGCTGCTGCAGGGAGTGGAAGAGAAAAACAGATTTCATTACAGACATTTAAGGTTTAAAATATGTTTCTAGATTTTAGATTGGTGTGTGGACCACGTGTTCAGAGGGAAATCTGGATTAGACATGATGATTTGGGAGTCATCAACTTAAATTTGGCAGCTGACATTATGAGGGGCTGGATGAACTGCCCCTTCCCCCAAGCCCCTGTCCTAAGAATAGAGACAAGAAGTTAACTGCAGAGATCCCAAAGAAAATAGCATTTTAAGCAAAAGAACAGAAGTCGGTATCTATAAAGACACTGTAAATGTGTTTGTGCATACATGGTGGTTGGGATGGGCTGCAGAGATAGAAGAATTAAAACAGGAGTTTGCACAGCAAAGGCTAAAGAATCAGTGTACATTTCCCATTTAGCCTTCTTGCTTGTTTCCCAAAGCTCCCGTTCCAGGCTCTTCCCTCTTTAAGTCTCTCACTCGGCCACCTCTTCTCCTCAGATGAAGAAGACAGTTTGAGGTAAGAGAGTCTAGTTAAATTCTATCAAGTAGTATGACTAATGAGAAGTGCTTTTGGAATTAACTACCAAGAGATTTCCAATGACACTGCTGAAAGGAGCTAACGTAGTTTAGAGGAAGAGGCTGAAAATAAGTGAAATGAGAAAAAAAAAAAAAACCACAACAGATCAGTGTGAAATTCCTAAGAAAACATTGTGGTCTACAGTCTGGAGAGAAGGTCCCTATGTACCCTAAAGCTAGGGACATTTTTCCACGGTCATATGAGGCAAACAGAGAACTGAGAAATAAGTGCAGATACTCTTTCTGATTTTATGGTAAGAAGTCTCGGCTCTCCCAATATGAAAATACTATGCTGTCAGTGAAGAATGAGGCCAGGCTATCCACTGAACATGATAAGAGAGGGGGTGGCAAGGGAGATTTGAGGAGACAAGAGAAGGTTGGAGAAAGCAGCTTTAAAAAACGGGAGAAAGTGCTGAGTGGGAAAGCACAGAGAGATTCTTTACTAGTAGTTTGGCTTCATTGTGCCAGTTTTTATTTTTAACTTACACAAGATCATTTCCCTTGAGGTGACACAACTAAGCAGTATTTACCTTCTGATGGCACAGTCTGAAATAAGGTGTCAGCTTCCAGTATTACAAACAAAACAATAGCAACATAGATCAACAGCAAAAGCCTTGAGCTAAAAAAATATTTCTCACATCATACACATTTCAATAATTGAAAATCCGGTTAGGTTCAACAGAACCTTTTTTTTGTTTACTATAATGCAAAAGACTCACGTTTTTAGAGTTTGAAGTCATTTATCCATTCATAGGACCAATAATTGATCAAACCAATTCCCACTTGAAATGTTTCTTTAAGGAAAATTTTAAAGGAAAAAGGAGGCTCTGAACAGAAAAAAAGGACAAAGAGGGGGATGATAAAGTAGTTTGCATTTCTCCCTTTTTTTTTTTAAGATTTTATTTATTTATTTATTTATTTGACACAGAGAGAGAGATTACAAGTAGGCAGAGAGACAGGCAGAGGGAGAAGGGGAAGCAGGCTCCCCGCTGAGCAGGGAGCCCGATGCGGACCTCGATCCCAGGACCCTGAGATCATGACCTGAGCTGAAGGCAGAGGCTTAACCCACTGAGCCACCCAGGCGCCCCTATTTCTACTCTTTCTTGAGTAGTACCCCCTTGGCCTCTCTGATGCTTATCTTTCCCTCCATATTTCATACATTAAAACTCAAGATCTTTGCCTCGGAATGCTGGGGATCGTGCAGAAAAGTGTAATTTCCTTCAGTTTCTGAAAGAAAAAATGGACGTTTTTGTAGACATGAAGAGGGGGAAACAATCCCACTATACAGTTGTTGTTAATCTGACACCTTCTGTTAGGCTACCTTAAAAAAGGATAAGATTCACTCAGCTAGGGAATGAAAGCATTTTCATCTCCCCTCACGCACCTAATTTTCTACAGTTTTCCATTCCTATGTCTTTGCAGACAGTTCTTTTCTCCGAAGCAGAAGGTGAGAGAGCACTTCCTTCATCAAGTTCTCTACTCCAGTCTCAAACAGCAACATTCGGAAGCAACCAGAACAATAACGTTAAAATTCAAGTTATATAAAATAACAAAATAAAATATTCAACCCCGAAGACATCTGTAGATCACCTTTTTTAGAAGTTCAGACTCAATGACATAATTTATAAGAGTTTTTATCCCTTGAGGGCAAAATATACATTGAGAAATCAACGCCATGTGGAGAGAACAGCACATATGAGGGGAAAGGTCACCCTAACAGCACTGGTGCTGATTGCATATGCTGCATATGAAGAACTAAACTCTGCTGAAATCCAGTTTGCTCTCACAGGTAGGGCTGTGTGAGATCCTGGTTCAAGTTGCAAACACTTTTGAACTAATAAGTGCTATATTATTTCCATATGGGCTACTAAAAGTAAAAAAAAAATAAATTTTAAAAATTAAAGCAAAAATGTCAGATGTTTCTTTGAACCCTTTGTTAAAACCTTATAAGAATGCAAATTTTGGGAGCACCTGGGTGGCTCAGTCCTCTGAGTACCCAACTCTTGGTTTCAGCTCAGGTCATGATCTCAGTGTCCTCAGATGGAGCCCCACATTGGTTCCGCACTCTGCATCGAGTCTGGTTGAAGATTCTCTCCCTCTGCCCCTTCCCACCTCACTTGCACACGTGTGTGTGCTCTCTCTCTCAAATAAATAAGTCTTTAAAAAGGAGAATGAAAATTTTTTTATAAACCCTCATGATGGGTCTATGAAAGAAATGGTATGGGAGCATACTTTCCCTTTTTTATCCAATCTCAGTTCTCCAGAATTCTAACAGATAATAGCTAACGCTTTAAAATTGCTTGCTCTGTGCAATCCAGTTGTCCAAACATTTTATGACCATAAACCTATTTAACCCATACACTGATTCAACCAAGCAGGCATTGTTTTTTATACTCATCTTAGAAATGGCAAATCTAAGACACAAAATATATAAGCAGCTTGTCCAAAGTGACACAGATAACAAATAACAGATCTGGAAGTGAAACCAGGCAGCCTCTTAATCATTGTGCATATTTCATTTCATAGTTGAGTCAATATATAACTCTATGGTCTGGGATATCCAATGCAGTTACATTATATGGCAAATTATAGAGAACCCAACACTTCAATATTGGTAGAATAATCACTGCAAGATCTTAACAAATTAACTATCCAATATAGGATAGTAATCTTCCATATACCATGGATTTGCTGTGACTATTTAAGGACTGCTCAACACGGTGCCTGGCACATAGTAAGAACTATAAATAAATGTTACTTTAAGTTTTATTATTAATATATAAATAAATAAATGTTACTTTAGCTTTAATATATTGTCTTTTGTTATTTTACTCTCAGTGTTTTTATCGTAATGATTTTATTAGTTTTATTACTCATATATTGAGATTCTTGGCAACTTACTACTACTATCTCCTTATCCCTATAATTAATAGCCCCTCAACTCCCCCATTCTACTACCTATAATAACCAATTGCTTTTTTCCTTTGCCCTGCATATCTGTTCATTGTTTCCATTTATCTTGACAGGTACATTGCTGTCCTATTGACCAGTTGTCTGCACAGTTTCTTGACATCCCCACTCAGTATCAGAGTCCTCAATCTTTATTATGGGATTATATATACTATGATAAGCATCTAATTACCTATCTATCAAGATATTATAGATTTCTATCTCCATCATATGGTTTCACACTTTGCAGAACATTTCACAAATGTTCAATTATCTCTCCAAATTAGTAAGATAATTGTGTAAGAAAAATCTCAGACCTCTCTGCCAAACTGTAACAAGCACAGGCTCTATATTTACCTTTCAGATCATAACAACCTTTTCTGCTTCTCTCCTGCTGTTTTTCATCTACCTACATTTTCCTTGGGGACTGGTCTTCATGCACCAGCCTTCTTCTGGCTTCTCTTGTCTCCTACCAACCAGGACCCCACATTCAGCTGTTTACACCAACGCTAGTCCGACCATTACTTGTTATCGGTCTTATAAGATATTTTAGTTGTATGTTTAGTCTTACCATTTAACCATTCACAATTTTGTTTATACCTCTACAGCTGTGTGTAACTTCAATCAAGACAGTATCAGAGACTAATTATCAAACCCAGTCACTTTTTCAAAGTTCTCACTTGCCTTAAACTATGCAGCTGTTAACACCGTTCAACATTTTTTCTTTTTATGCATCCAGAGTGTAGAGACTCAAATTTTGTCCTTGGGCCTTACTTAACTATGAATTGAGTTATTCAGAAGAACCTATCTCAATGAATTGTTGGAGGATTAAATCAGTAAATGTGCAGAAAGCAATTAGGGTCACATAAATATTACACAATAACCGACGTTTTCTCTACTTCTTCTAAACTGTAAATAATTAGAACACATATTTCTTATGAAACAATTTAATCCGTCCCTATATTATGGGTGTGTGCATGCTTTTTCTTAATGAGCAATTGTAAGCTAATTGAAAACAGATTTATCTCTTAATCACTTATTTGCTGCAGGCTATAAGCACAGTATTGTATGGTACACACAGCCAATAAACATCTATATTATCAATAATAAACAAACTAACAGTGATGTTTCATGTATTTTATTATATCTCTACTGGGTTTTCCCAATGTTAAGCTTATTCACTACCTTCAATGAATATTCTAAAAACTGAGAAAAAGGTAGCAATGCTATTTATTTAGCTTTCCTTAATTGAGTATTTACTATGCACCAGGGCAATTTACATATACATGTATTAATCCAATTAGTTTTCTTTGCTACCCATTTATGAGATAATATCTGTGTTAACGTATGAAGACCTGAGGTTCAAAGACGTTAAGTGATCTGCCCAAGATGACATACTTTGGTAAGTGGTGAGCACAACATCGGAACTTTAAGTATCTGCCCTTCTCTCAGTCTAATCCCCACCCTGTCTAATTCTGAGAAGAAGATGAAGCTCAAAACTCTCCCCATGAAAGAATGAAGGCTTGTCTAATGGGTTCAGGGAACAAAACACTCTTTCCCTTTTCTTTTTTTTAATTGGACAGAGAGAGAGAGATCACAAGCAGGCAGAGAGGCAGGCAGAGAGAGAGGAGGAAGCAGGCTCTCCGCTGAGCAGGGAGCCCCGATGTGGGGCTCGATCCCAGGACGCTGAGATCATGACCCGAGCTGAAGGCAGAGGCTTTTTTATTTTATTTTTTTAAAGATTTTTTATTTATTTATTTGACACAGAGAGAGAGATTACAAGTAGGCAGAGAGGCAGGCAGAGAGGGAGAGGAGGAAGCAGGCTCCCCGCTGAGCAGAGAGCCCGATGCGGGCCTCGATCCCAGGATGCTGAGATCATGACCTGAGCCGAAAGCAGAGGCTTTAACCCACTGAGCCACCCAGGTGCCCCACTCTTTCCCTTTCCTAAAGGTCCCTGATACACACAGAAAATTCTACCATTCAGTGCATGTTTTTTGTTTGTTTGTTTCATGACTATCAAATTTACCTCACCAATTCACTATTTAGAAAATTAAGAATGGGCACATGCAATATGCTTTATCTGTATCCCCTAACTTCACTGAAGGAAATAGTAACTCTGTAAAGTAGCTTCATGATTTAGTAGTTTCTATTCTGCTTTTGAACATTCTTTCTTCAGAATAATCCAATCTCTCTCATGACCAAGATTTAAACAACAAAAGTAGTTCAGATTCTTGTTTGTAATTAGTGTAGAGGAAAAAAATGCCAATGTGTGAGGCATGGGCTTTATTTGTTATGGGAAATGAAAGACATCACTACAAAGAAGCATTACTTTTTTAAAAACTGTCTTCTATTAAAAGCTTCAATTTTTTAATAACTTTGAATGCAATATGCCAAAAAAATTCAGTCATTTTTTGCAATAAATGATTATATGAAAAATAAAATGAACAACCTGTCCTTAAGCATTAGACCAAAAAATTACAAAGAAAAAGCCCTTTCATTTTCTAGACCCTATTTATTTGTTTATTGAACAGTCCCTCCCTTCCAGATTTAACACGTCAATGATAGTCCTCTACCATATTCACTGGCTCTCTTGTGCTCTCTTGACACAGCCTTGCAAAGAGAAACCATCTGTAAATATTTATTAAGCAAACACTAATTTCCTTGCTAAAGGCAATGATTGCTTATAAATGCTTATACCACAATAACAATCTATATTCATTAACCCTTATTATATGCTGTTCAAGAATATGTTTAGTCCTCACTGTAACACTACAAGAAAAGTATTATCATTCCCATCTGACTTAAGAGAAAACTGATTTGGGGAAGATCAACAACTTGCCAAATGTCACAAAGTTTTAAGTGCTGGATCGAGAATTTGAACACTGATAATTAGGTTCCACAGCCTACATCCTTACATACTAAAAGAGGACAAGACAAAATGGAAATTCTGACATTCCTTAGAAAATTAAGTGCAAATGGATTCTTTTGCAGAAGAGATATGCCACAAGTAAGGAAAAAGGAAAGCCCCACTCACTCAAACTTGAGTGGCAGCCCTGACAATGTGGTCGTTTTTATTACGATAAAATAGTTCACAATGATTCATAATAAAATTCCCTATATCTGGTTTTCTAGACTTCAAGTACTGAAAATAACATTCCATGAGTAATTGGGCAATAAACTTAAAATTAGCCTTCTCAGCTCTCATTGAGACATTACCAGTCCTTGCAACAGAGAGCTGACAACCACCACCTCAGACAGCAACACAAATGCGTTGATTCTATTACCAGATAACAAACGAATCACCCTATTTATAATCTGTGCAAGTCTAACAGGCTAAATCCTTGCTATGAGTCTCATGCTTGCTAAAGAGATGTAAGTACTTCTAGAGACAGATGCATTTTCTTTATCTCTCTCCATACTTCCCTAGAGTTATACTGGTAACATTTAAATGATGCTTCAAACTCAGTTGACTAACAGCCTCTTGCAGATTCAAAGCAATGGAAAAAGCATGAAGTTATAAAAGTAAAAAAAAAATTGTACAAAATGAAACAGTTGGATGGATTTATTTTTTCTTTATAAGTGAGAACACACATGTGGATGTATGTATGTGTGTTGCTAAATGAATACGTGAAATGAATACTTGGGAGAGTACTGCTTATCCAGTCCACACTTTTCCCCATTACGCTAGAAGTAGAAAAGATGGACAAAACATTCATATGATTTGCCCTTAACCCTAAATATGCCTTTATTTTTCCTCCCTCTTTCTGGCTACCTTGTTGGAGTTTGGTAGTAACAGACATCAGCATTTTGGTGAGGAAAAGAGGTGGTAATCGTGTTCTTAAGTGTTTGTGATGCCCTGTCTCTTCTTTTCAACCTTTAAATAAACCCAGTGGATATGTGTGTATATATATTCCTGCCTATCTAAATATATATTGTCAGTGGCACAAATGGTTTTTGTTTGTTTGTCTTTTGTTGTTGTTGCTGTCCATTCAAGAATTACAACTATGTTTTGAGAGAATTTAGGAATTGTTAGCTTTAAGGTGTGACAGATGGAGATCATACGGAGAACAAATATATAGTTTATGAATGTGTCTTTACCTTTACTATCATCCTGAGAACCTCCTATTTCTTGGCACATTTGGACCTTTGACTCTACACTGGTACTTTGTCAACACATGTAAATATGAAGGAAAGTGAAGAACAATGTGGTCATGTCGTAAGGATCAGAAGTAACCAGTGCTCACCTCATTATAAGGAAGCCAAGCCAATGAGAAATGAGTGAATGCTGAGACAAAGCACAACCATACCTGATGCTACATCTGACCTACACTGCTTAGTAGCTTTCCTTCGTTTAATTTGTATCCCCTCCTTTAAGGTTATTCTTTATGTACCTTAGCTGACCTTCATCTGTATAAAAGTGTTACAAGAAGAGACACAGTTGCAAACTTCCCTAAAGGCTATCTATCATGGCTACTCCTGAAAAAACTTAAAAAAAAAAAAAATTCAATTCTCTTCTCTGTACTACTTAAAGCACCCAAACTTCTTTACCATTTTCCCTACATATCCCTACCTTGACCTGGTATCTTGTATAGAGAAGGAAAAAAAAAAAAAACTTATAGGAGGCTAATTGATTCAGCACAGCTTATCCAACGCAGCAATGAACGAGAGAAAAACCTATCTAATTTTTTACCAGATTGTGAACAGAAGACTGTGTTTCACACAGTCTCCCAGGAGGCAAGGTGATGAACTAATCATGTTGCGATCTACGAGGTCACAGCAAATAATTAAGACACTTGTTACAGTGGTCTGTGTGGTGTGATCCTGTAGCAAGTCAGAATGGATTTTCCATAAATCCAAGAAAAGGTCCTTTAAAATCCTAATTTAAAACCTACATTTTAGCTAATTAAGAACAGTATGGCTCAAACTAATGCATCATTTCACATCTAGTGTATTGATAATCCTGAGTGCAGGAAGAGAGAAAACCTTTTTTTTTCTCCTGTCTTTAGCTCTTCCAATATCTAAGGTGTTTGCTGGAAAAGAAACACAGACACACTCTACTGCTTTAGTGATCAGCATGACAAAGGAAAGTATGACAGTTTGCATACACTCAGTACCAATTAACTGACATCTTCACATCATAAAATAGGTTCAAAATGCCACAGAGGGAAAAAATGTTCTTAGCCAAAAGAAAAAAATCCCCCCAAAGTGTGGTGCTGATTAACATTAGAAGAGTTGGTCAGAAATGCTGAGAAATCTTTCAGGAGAGTACTTTTTTTTTTTTTAAATAAAGGTGAAGTTGCGCACACCTGTCATGTACAGCTTACATATGGATCTGACTAAAATCAAAATTTTGTCACACAGTACTTTCCATACCCAAGATGTGATCTCAGGACTTTACATACCTTATGTGACAGGCATGATTAACCCTATTTCATCAATAAAAATTCCTAAGTACAGAGCAATAAGAAGGTTCTACAATTCAAAAGTAACTTGAGTATCTAGTTTGGGATTTTTTTTTTTTAATGTGCTAAAAAATCCAGGCCAAACATAAGTTTCTAAAATCATTCTGAATAATTGTGAAAATGTCTGATTTAAAATTCTGGGATTTTGACTCTAGTTCTTTCACTTCAAAAATGAGTCACAAAAATATTGCAAGATCTTCGTCATATTCCGAATATTCTTGTATTATTTTTGCAAGTCATATTATTTGCAACTTAGTTGCCAAAATTACAGCTACTTTTTTTTTAATTAATCTTTTTAATGTATTTAGGAAAACAAAGTGTTTAGGGGATAGTTTTTATTTACCTATTCTTGTATGAATAATAAGGAAGGTATAATAATCCTGAATGAAGTAGTTTTGCTCTAAAATATTGTTTTGTTCTAATTATCATCCTAATGCACTGCTAAATTAAGATCTAAATATATAACTAATTTAAATGCAGCTGAAAACAGAGAATAGCAATTCAAATTTAAGAGAAAAATGAGAAGAATTATTACACAGTAATCATTCTCAGCCAAATATCATATTCATTATCAATAGATTATTTTGTAATACATGTATATATATCTAAACAAAACAAAGGAGATAATTATATCATCCCAGTAATAGCAAAAAAATGACAAATTAATTCAATGAAAATAACATATGACAATTATGATTGATAATAACATATAAGCCAAAACTATAACGTATCTTCAAATTTTTCTAAAACATTAAAAATCTCAAAACCTTAAAAATTATTTTAGCAACTGTATTCTAACTTTGCAGAGCTTAAATAATAAAATACACATTTTAATTATTACATTATTAAGTTTTTTCAATCCCCTTTGGTTGTGTGAGAGAAAAGAAAAAAAAACCTTTTAGATGAATAATTTGGGAATTTTTATTTCAATTTTTTTCTTTTCTGCATCACAAATGGGTAAATACTAAAATATATGGGAATTTTCATAAATATTACTCTTAATGTGAAAAGACAATAAATACAATTAACTTGTAATAGTATAAGAATGAGAAAAAATGTGCAAAATACTAAACAGCATGAAAACTAACAAGTAGAGTTTCTATCAGTTTTCTGTTTACCCTCATTTTGTTTCAGATTTTATAATAAATACTGTTTATACAGAATAGTAGTTAGACTATTAGTGATGAGCTCTGATAAAATACAAATTAGGAGAATTTAAAGAGTATTAGCCACTCTATCATTTTGAATCTCCATAAATTGAAGTATTTCCCTACAACCCATTGTAACAATTAAACTATTTAAAATGGTAAAGGTTTTCAATTTCTGTGACCACCGCCACATCACACTTTGAACCAGAACTGCTGTTTTAACACATAACTGCTGTAAAAATAGACTGCTCATATGGGCACGTGACTTGTTTTGAATAGCTTCAGTACTTACTGCTGTCAATGCCTCAATCAGCACATTATCCTTACCCTCACGATTTTACAACTTAGTGATAAATATAGAAAAAGATGGCTCTTGAAGAACATTTTAGCAATTAACCATGAAATAGTCTTTTTAGAACAAATTGCTAATTTTAAATAACACTTTACCCAATAGTCAAATTACATGCTTCAACTGGAAACCTGTATGTTTAGCTGACTAACATTGATTTATACATACATTAGCAAACTATTATATCGCAATATTAAGCATGTTTAATTCATCACTGAAAGTCACTTTTTATTTGGTCAAGTGTGTATATATACATATGTATATGTATATACATATATACATACACATACGTAAACATACATATATAAATATACATATGTGACTTAACTCTTACTTATCCAACACTTGTATGTCAACTATCCTAATTACCTTTCCAATTATATTTAACAGTGGAATAAAACCAATAAAAGTTTATCTTTTCCTGTCTTACAATGAATTCTCTCTTTCGGTAAGTGACAATTTCTAGCTTTTTAATTTTGTTTCTGTAAGAATTAATTCCAAAACTATTACTTAAGTTAAAAACTACTGAAGTATGTGATTGACATTTATTTTATGGCATATTACAGTCCATCTTTACTCTTGGTTTTGAAACTGTTACATAGGATTATTAAACTGGAATATCACAAGATCTCCATCAGTTATTTACTCAACAGTGTATGAAACTTCGAGAAACACCTCCTTCTCTTGCCATCCCATGCCTTTCAGAATCGTTAATTTATTACCTAATATTAAGTTAATTCATTCCTCTACAAAAGTACCAGAAACAAGGAAACTCTTTTGGAGATTACAATAAGTCAGAGAGTTGATTTGCTATATTTCATTTTTTAATGCCATTGTACAAACAAATTTCTCATTAAGAGTCAAAATCTATAAGAGCCAGTGTGAAAGTTGTAAAGATCTCATTAGTAAGATCAATTAATGTTTTATGCTAGCTATACAACAAATACTTCAGATGGTTATGGTTCATTGAATTAGCAAAACTCAAGGAAAAATCATTTTGCGTTTGTTAGTTTAACTATTTTAAAGTAGAAATTTCACGTAATAGTGTATTAGCTACTAACGTTAACAAAATCTTGTTTCATATCAAGGTTGGAGAAATAAGTGACCTAAGTAGGAAAAAAAAAGCTTCACATTCAAAGCGCCCATCTTCCTTTTTTTCACTAGAATGCCAAAACAGAATATACTTCAAATCAAGGTTATACCCCTAATAGAAAGGATGCTAGCGATCAACGACTAAATAAAAAGGTCGTTTTTCCTCAAAATTACAATCCACCAAAAATCCATAAGCAACTAGTTATCTTTAAAGTTTACAGACTGGTAACCAGAACTCCTCAAAATGAAAAATCAGATTAATTCCATGTATTTCACAACTAACCACTCACTGTAAAAAGAAATTAAAGTTTGTTAAGTATAAGAAGAAATATTTAATTACCACTAATATATATTCCTGTTGTCCACAAATGGACTTTTATTTAAACACACAATATAGCTGGAAGGTACACAGTGTACAATGTGTACCCTCGATATTAAGAATATTAATATTCTGTGGTGCTATACAGGACTAGTTTAAAAAAAGTATTACATCAATATCACAAAGAAGGCTGCATTCTATTGTTAAAAGTTCAATTACAGAAACTGTCTTATTTATTAATAAACAAGAAATTCAGCAATATCACTTCTCATCAACACTTTGTGAACGGTTTTTTGCATTATTACTCACTAAGAAAGATAGTTATTTTGATTTATGTTAAGGCATGAGTGATGCACAGACTAACAGATTGCATATACGTGAAAACAAAACATACCACACTGCGCAGTGTTTCAGATATGAAGGAAAGCTTTTAGCAACAAACTATTATCACCAGATTGTGAAACTGAACAGACATCCTTGATAACTCTGCCTGTATACCCCACCACACCACCTTAGCAACAGGAGAGAAAAAACAGAGACTTTAAGTTTCCAGAGTAAAATGCTGTTGCTAAGCAAAAATTACAACCAAAAATATAGAAAGCTGTAGCTTGTTTTTTGAGAACTACTTCACAAGTTTAATGATTTAATTGGCCTAGTTCACTTTAATGTAGATACCCAAACCGGATGAAAAGCAAAAACAAATCCCCGTGACTGAACTTGTACCAAACCCACTTCCACACCCCACAAATTAGCAGTTAACCTTTCATACACCTCAAGTCAAAATCAACCTAAAGACCCACTGAGATTGTTTTCTCTTCCTCTTGACCTCTCTTATCCTTCTTTTCTAGTTTATTTTCCATTTCACCCATGTCATTCGTTGCAATCTTAAAACAAGGACTTTCTTAAACCCCAAAGTCTGGAGTCTTAAAATATGTGCCCTGCAAATACTTGAGAGAAAACCCAAGGCCACCCCACACATGCTTCCTGGTGTCCCCGCGAGTTGCAAGCCTTACCAATTCTCCTGTGAGCATTCTCCAGCTGGCACTTACCTGCTGCTCCCCGGGGTCTGTAGATTTCACCAAGTGCTTATCCTTGTACAGAGACCAGAGACCAATATTGGGCAGGAAAATTAAAGCCACCATGAATAACAAAGTCATCTGCAGAAATCTCTTCTGTTTCCTCTTCATCGCAAATGATAACAGAGAAGAAAAGTTAAAGGAGATGGCTCCCTGACTGCTTCTTGTGTTTAATGCCAAAGTCCTTTCCTCTCCCCTGCGAAGCACCAGAAACTGAGGAGAAGCTAAAAACTTTTGTTGCGTGCTCAGCACCAATCTGCACGATTCAGAGGGAGTTGGGCATCTGCAGAACAAACGCACAGTTACTTTCCCCCCAGAAAACTATGACGAAGGCAGTATCTATTGGCTTAGAAGTAAATGACTTGACTGAGGAAATCATCAAGCCTCTCTTAATACAAAGCAATGGAGTAAATACGGTCATTCGACACATAATCATAAGTTATGGAAGTCTACAGCATGCTAGATACGTAAGAACGCAGGAGCTGTGGTGCTCCCCCCTCCGTGGGGAGGGTTGGGCTGGGGAGGAGCGGGTCAGTAGGAGAACGGCGTGGGAGCAAAAGGCTCGGCCCCAGCAAGTGTCAGGAAGAAAAGCGTCCGCCTTTGACATTGGAGCATCACCTTCCTCGTCTTCCCGGAACGTCTGGGTCCTGTGCTCCCCCCGGGATAACCCACCTGAACTCAAGTTCAAGTCCCTCTGAAGCCAGCGTGCTGGCGGGCTCCACACGGATCCAGGGACTCGGGCACAGGAGCACAACTCCTGTCTGGATGGAGGTCCACAAACTCCTGGGTGCTCACGCGCTGCCTCAACTCTCGTCCGCAGGCGGCGGCTCGCGAGCGGGGAACCTGCTGCCAGGGAGGCTACAGATGTCCGCGGAGTCCAGCCGGGAAGTGGAGGCGCCGCGCCGCCCCGCCTGGCGCAGCCCCGGGAACGTGATCTTCCGCGAAGTGAGCGCTCTGCCCATCAGTCTCTTCCCCTTCCCCCGTGACGCTCGCGCGCTCCGCTCTTCATGTTACCATGCTTTTCCGGCAACTGAGCGAGCCCAGAGGAACATCACGAGCCCCCGCAGGGCGGCGTGTTCAGCCTCCCCTCCCGCGAAGGGGCTGGAGGGAGGCGCCGCCGAGGCCGCGCTGGGCTGGGCGGCGGGCGAGG
>LNAC01000818.1:119681-193012 GCA_002007465.1 Ailurus styani
GACAGGGGCCTCCCGGCCACGCGTCCCGCCGCTCAGGCCAGGTACGCCGGGCGGGAGGTGGAAGAGGATCCCGAAGCGAGGCAGGGCTGAGGCTCGGGGCGCTCAGGCAGCAGCTTCTGGAGCGACTCCCGCGGAGACCCAGGGCGCTGTACTGGGGTCCGCGAACACCCGGGGCCCCGTGAAGATTTGGCTGGGCCGCCGCGCTCCTCCCCCGCCCCGCTCGTCCGCGCTCTTTATCGCTGCAGGGCTACCTGTGCCTCCGACCTCGCACACTCCTCCCACGGCACCCGGAACATGTGGGGATCCAGGTAAGTCTCTGGCAGAAGGGACTCCTTCCTCTCCCCAACGTACGGATGCGCCGGCACCCCCGAGCGCACACGCGCGAACCCGGGCAGCCTCTCCAAGGGGCCTCCGTGCCTAGCGGCGGGCGCCGGGTACTCTCGGGGTCCCGAGCTCACAACTCCCGAAGGAACGGGGACTGAGATGAGGCGACACACATGCGCGCAGTGCCCCCTTGTATCAGCCTTGTCTACAACCAAAAAGAAGCGCCATGGCCACCTCTTTGTTACAGGCTAGACACGATGCCCGCATACGTGGGATAGATGAGACGCTGGGCCCCAGAACGGTATTTTGGTGTTTTCTCTATCGCCACTTTCCTTCTCTTCTTCATCGCTCGCTCGCTCGCCCCCTATTCGCCTCCCCCTCCCTCCGCCTCCCACTTCTACTCTCTCGATCCGTGGCTCACTTGAGAAAGACACAGATGTGAGTGTGAAGAGTTATGCCTTAAATTCCTCACATTGTGATTTAAAAATGTATTTGAACATTATATATTGGCTGTATGACTGCATGAATAAAGCTTTGTGCTGCAGTGTTTGTCTTTGTGAATCACTTGCATTTCAAGAGTATATAAACATGTTTCATAAGTGTTTTTAAATATGTCCTTTATGTAAAGACCAGTAACCCTTCAATTTTGCACAAATGCAAGAATCCAGAGAGCAAGAAGCTTAATTCCTCACCACCCTTACACACACACACACACACATTGCCTTTTACACACACACACACACACACACACTGCCTTTTGTATCCTGGATTATTTTCTAATCTTTTTCTCTCTTAGCAAGTGCAGTTCTGAAACACAGAAATATGAATTCTGAGAAGCAGCATAGCAGGGAGAGATTTAGCTGGGAGGTCCTCAGGGAAAGGTTTTGGGAATTATTTAAGTATATTGGACATTTTCTGCCTTATAATAAGTTATTAACAATTAAGAAATAAAAGTACTCAAAAGTAAACTTGGAATTAAAAAAATTAAGAACATTTCATATTTTAAATAATATTGGTTTCTTCATGCCCCCCCCCAAAAAATGCCCTGGATCACAAATAGACATTTTGTCATTCTGTTTGCTAATCCAGGATTCTGACTTGAATTGTGCTTCCTTATTGTTACCCTAGTAAATGGGCTTGCAAACAGTACCCATTCCCAGAACATTGTTAGTTACAGTGACTGAGTATAATAACTGTTACTTCCCACATCAAGTACATGCGGAATACGTGGCAGAAACTGGAGGGAGAAAATTATTATGTTCATCCCTTCTACTGTGTAGCTCCAAACAATCACTTTTGCTTTTTTCCTCCATTTACTTATCTCTTTATTTATTTATTTCAGTCTGATCATAATTTCCCTTCAATCTGGTCTTTTAAATTCCATGTATAAATTTCCGATAGATGACAATGCTTCTAACTAAAATTGATATTTTAGGTTCAGTTTACAAACAAACAAAATACACACAAAATGACAGTTAATTCCTTTGTTCAGATAATCCAGATTAAATAGAAAGACACATTCTTTTTACATTAGTCATTAATATTGGTTTAATCAAAATCCCATCTTTAAAATTTGTCTTATATCCAAAGGCCCCTTTTTACCTCTGTTTGCTTCTCCATTTTTTTATGATTCAACAGGAAACCTTGGGTAATCAGAGTCCCATGGGTCTAGCAATGTGTTAATAGCTACAGGGACACATGGGAAGCAAATAGAGCAATATCTGTGACCATGAATAATTTACAGTCTAGTTGGGAAAGTAATATAAAGGCAATTGGAATAAATTGGAAAGAAGCAGAAGGATATTGCTTTAGTTATAGCTCTACTCCAAAAACTTTTTTGCCTTAAGACAGCTATCTCACTATCTCTCCTGATTTCTTTGCATTTGAATGGTCCCAAGTTAGGCAGTTCTCTTTTGAGTGATAAAGGCTGGGCCCTGGGGCTTAGATCTTGCTGGGCCAGAATGGCTCCCTCCCAGGAGTAGTTAGCACTGTCAGCTGGAATATCATCTGGGGCAGTCAGCTGGAGCCTCTGAATTCTCTATATAGCCCCTCCGCGTAGCCTGAGCTCACAACATGGTAGCCAAGATGCAAAAGGAAACATCCCAAGAATCTGTGTTCCAAAAGGGAGAAAGCAAAACTGCTGAGTCCTCTTAAAGGTCTAGAATTGGCACCACCTCACTTTTGCAATACTCAGAGGACCAGCCTAGATTCTCTGGAGGCGGTGATGGTGAAGGAATGGGGATCAAACCGACATCTCAGTGAGAGATTTGATGAAGAGCATATGGCCATCTTTAACCCACTATAGATATTCAAGGGCACAGAGGTAGAAATTCCTAAGGAAGACCTAACCAGATTAGACAATGGATGATGAGGTGTAGTGGGGAAAAGTTTTCAGAGGTTGGATTGATGCAGATTATTCAATTTCTATAAAGTTAGTGAATTAAATTTTAGTTTAAAAATAGGTTAATTATGGGGCGCCTGGGTGGCTCAGTTGGTTAAGAGTCTGACTCTTGATTTCGGCTCAGGTCATGATACAAGGATCATGAGATCGCCCTGCATAGGGCTCCGTGCTCAGCTGAGAGTCTGCTTCTCTCCTTCACCCTCTGCCTCTCTCTCTCTCTCTCTGATCCCTACCCCACCCCCCACGTTCAGTCTCTCTCTCTCTCTCTCTCTCTCTCTCAAATAAATAAATCTTTAAAAAAATGGGCTTATTACTTCACTTTCCAGTAATAAATACTAAGGATGTTATGTACACCATGATGGCTAAAGTTATCATTGCTATGTGGTATACAGGACAGTTGTTAAAAGAGTAGATCCTCAGGGTCCTCATCACAAGACTTTTTTTTCTTTTCTATCTGTAGCTATATGAGAAGATGAATGTTAACTAAATATTGTAATCCTTCCTCAATGTATGTATAAGTCAAAGCACCATGCTGTACACCTTAAACAGTGATGCATGTCAATTCTCAACAAAACTGGAAAAATAAGTTTATTATTTTATTTAAAAGACCAATGACATGATTGGAACTTAATTGGAAAGAGAACATTCACCTGGGGTCTTAACATGGTGGGGTTTATTTTCACTGAGATGAGTTTTTTCCAAGGTTTTACTAGAAGATAGAGATACTAGAGCTTAAAGATAATGTGTCTAGAAATGGAGGTATATTCCAGTCTTCTTTTATCCAATGGTGATGTCTGGAATATGAAAAATCTTAAAAGTTTCTTTTCTTTTTTTTTTTTAAATTCATCTGGCATTTTTTTTTTTGAGAATTGCCTAGGTTTTTTTTTTTAATTTTAGTTTTTCAGTGTTTCAAGATTCATTATTTATACACCACACCCAGTGCTCCATGCAATATGTGCCCTCCTTAATACCCACCACCAGGCTTGCCCATCCCCCACTTCCCTCTCCTCCAAAACCCTCAGTTTCTTTCTTTTTTTTTTTAAAGATTTTATTTATTTAACAGAGAGAGATTACAAGTAGGCAGAGAGAGAGGAGGAAGCAGGCTCCCCGCTGAGCAGGGAGCCCGATGCCGGCCTCGATCCCAGGACCCTGAGATCATGACCTGAGCCGAAGGCAGAGGCTTTAACCACTGAGCCACCCAGGCGCCCACCTCAGTTTCTTTCTGAGTCTACAGTCTCTGATGGTTCGTCTCCCCCTCCAATTTACCCCAATTCACTTTTCCTTTCCTTCTTCTAATGTCCTCCATGTTACTCCTTATGCTACACAAGTAAGTGAAACCATTTGATAATTAATTTTCTCTGCTTGACTTATTTCACTCAGCATAATCTCCTCCAGTCCAGTCCATTTGATACAAAAGTTGGGTATTCGTCCTTTCTACTAGGATTTTTTTGTTATTAGTGTACCTTTAGCTAAGTTATTTCAGTTTTTAAAGAAAAATGAGTCTACACTGAAAATCGGGAATGTATTAAATAGCAATTTTAGTAAAAGTATATTTAAATTATACAATTCATTTTTGTGGAATTAAGACATGTAGGAATCTTCTTTTTTTTTTTTTCTGGTATTTCAATGTTTTCCACTACACAATAGAAGGAAATAAGAGCCAACTTAAATATCGAAATGTGATAATACCCAATCTGAAATTCTTCACCAAAAAATCCCTGAGTCAATTTCTATAGATATGCAAGTGCTGTTGGCTAGAGGATACAACGNTGTGATAATACCCAATCTGAAATTCTTCACCAAAAAATCCCTGAGTCAATTTCTATAGATATATATGCAAGTGCTGTTGGCTAGAGGATACAACGATGAACATTCTTGCAGAATTTTCAGCACTGCAAGGGTATTAAAGGTGTTTGCAGTTAAATGTGGTGCAAACTGAAAAGTGGCAAATGCTAAAAGAAAAAGAAGGTCCTTTCTTCTTGGTCTAAATATTTTCTAACTAGACAAGATCTTCACTTTATGGTGTTTAAGCTCTTTCTTTTTTTTTTTTTAAGATTTTATTAGTTTATTTGAGAGAGAGATAGAGCATGAGAGGGGAGAAGGTCAGAGGGAGAAGCAGACTCCCCATAGAGCTGGGAGCCTGATGTGGGACTTGATCCTGGGACTCTGGGATCATGACCTGAGCTGAAGGCAGTTGCTTAACCAACTGAGCCACCCAGGCACCCTGGTGTTCAAACTCTTAATAATCGAATTTGTCTCTCAATTGTTTTTTGAGGTTTTTTTTTTTTTTTTTTGTATTTTACCAGTAGAATATACCTTGATTTGAATATATTTTCTTTCTCTACATATTTAGCTATCAAACATTTCTTTAGCACTTACTACATGCCATGCATTTATATAAGCATTTCTTAGGCATAAGTCATTAAATTTATAAATAATCTTATTAGGTATGTTCTATTACTATCTCCATTTAATAGCTTAGAAAACTATGGCAAGGAAATGGTAAGCATCTTGCTCAAATATGTGTAGTAGGTGCTAGGGCAGGAATTTAAACCCAGGCATTTTGCTCCAGATTCCATAATCTTAATCACTGCATGGTATTTCCTAAATATTTTTCTGACAAAGATGTTAATTCTATCCCTCTTTCTCTCTAGAGATACACACACACACACACACACACACACACGCACACATCTTTTATTTCATTTTTACCTTTGTGAGAAGATGAAAGGAACTAAGCAAAAGAGTTGAATTTGGGGGAGATGATAGTTCAATTTTATAATCTTGAAGCTTCTTTGTTCTTTTTCTTTTTTTTTCTTTTCTATTTTTTTGTTGGGAGTATAAAAATGAAGGTTATGCTGAATGTAAAATTACATAATAAACTATTCCTTGATGTTTTACATAATATATAAATATATTTTTAGTTTCCATGATTGTAATTATATATAGATCACATATTAGACTTCTAGTTTATCCTTGACCTTTATTTTATCATATACAACCTTTTACAATGAATATTTAACCCATATTATGCCTGTAAAATATTTGTGGTGAATAAATAAAGTATATCCATTTATTTCAGTGCAAATTCTAAAAATTATTTGAATGTTGAAATTAAGTGGGGATAAAATTAATTTTAAATTTGAAGATTCTCCATCATAATGCAATACAAAATATCAAAAATGGAAATTAAAAAAAATACAATTAATGTAATTGAAGCCAGTGAGACATGCTTAAGAAGCCACTGAATAGCATATGGCATGTTCCACTTTTTTTATTTTTTGAGAAAGAGAAAATAAAGATGTCAGACACATTGTGTACTGAATATTAAAATTTTTCTGACAATACTTATGGACATAAAATAAATTTTAAAAATATAAACTTCTTATTACAATTTGAGATCTACTGATATTAATTAACAGACATTTACTATATTCTTTATGTGACCCAGGCACTGGAGTCACAACAGTGAACACCACGACAGCCTTCAGATGTTTAACAACAGAATCAAGTCAAGTATAAATTACAAGTTAGAATAAGTGATGGTTAAAAATCAAGACATGGAGAAAAATAAGTCAGGGAAGAAGGGTAGAGCGTGCCAGGAGGGGAAGTGGTATAATTTCAAATAAAGCATAAGAAAAAGTCCTCACTGAGAAAGTAACATCGAAACAAATATCTGAGGGAAGTAAGAAAGTGAACTTGGATTCCAGGAAGATGGAATTCCAGGTAGGCGAAGCAGCAAGCACAACACTCTTTGGTGGGTTTGTCCAGGATATGAGAGAACAGCAAAGAGAGTACTTCTATAACAAAGGGCAGTGAAGGAGGACATGGGGGCTGGGGGGGGGCGGTGAGGAATGAGGTGGGGAGCCAGATCCGATATTATAATCGAGTGTAGACAGAGATTTAAATCTAGGAGAAATTTGACTTTTAGTGTGAGTGAGATGGGAAGCCAGTAAAAGGATGTGAGTAGAGATGATCACAATCTGAGTTATTTTTTTACAAGATCATCCTGGCTGCTGTGTTGAAAATAGATTACAGGATAGATAGGAAAGAAGTTGCGTTAATCCAAAGGAGATGGTTTCTCTCTCAGGGTGATAGCAGTGGAGATGAAGAAAAATAGACTTGAAAAATTCTCACTATAAAACTGCACTGAATAGTTGCTGGAAGGAATAATGGGTGTGTGAGAGAAAGAGCAAGATACTCCAAGTTTTTGGTCCATACTCTTGCAAGGCTGGTTTTGTCTTTTACTGAGATAGGAAGACATTAGGAAAAACAGTCTTGAGAGAGATCGGGTGTTTGATGGGACTTATTGAAATAGCATAGCTAATGGTGGAAATGTAGCATAAGTAGTTGAATATAAGACTCTGGAATTGACAGGGGTAGAGGGATGTGGAATCTAAGTTGAGGATATAACTCTAGAAGTTCTTAGAGTACTTAAAACCATAAATATTATGAGATTATCAAGAGAATGAGTGCAGATAGATAATAAAACAATCAAAGGTGCTCCAATAATAAAAGCTTAGGGAGATGAAGAGAAACCAGCAAAAGACCTTGACAGGTAGTACTCAGTGTGGCTTGGGGAAAACCTTGAGAGTCAAATGGAGAGACTGTCTCAAAGAGGAGGGAGTGATCAGATCCATCAAAGCTGATAAAATTGGTAAGTCAAAAAAGATGAAGTTGAAAAAATCATCATTGGATTTAGTAATTATAAAATTTCCTAATCCCATTAGGAAGTAGGAAGGTAGCAGCATCAAGTGCAGCCAAAAGTAACAGTTTAGATATAAGAAAGGATGATCTCTACAGAAAATCTGATAGTAAGGTTTTAATTAGCATAATTATGTTAAGCATTTAATGACCAAAGCAAGGAATGTATTTAATTTTGTGCTATACAAGTGCATTTATCTCTGAAAGCAATTATCAAAAGAAAATAAAAGATTCTGAACATCACCAGTTAATGAGAATTTATTTCCTTCCATACTGTGAAACCAGGAGACAGGATTTTAAACTTATTGCACATAAGCCTCTCAAATTTTCAATGGTAATATTAAACACTAAAAATCACTGCGTTAGCCACGCTTGCCTTCTGACTTTGTATGATCAACTTGAAGATTGAGAATTAAGTAATCATTAATGTGCTCAGCAGATTTTATTGAGAAATTGCTTTTCCAGAAACCTTTCTTGGACCAATTTTTGATCATCCAAACAAATTCAAGTCTTACAAGATTTCAGGTCTCATGCACACACACACACACACACACACACACAAACACAATTTCTATCAGGATGACTATGCAGCAAAAAAAAAAAAATAACTGATATCTCCTTATGCCCTTAAAATAACATTTTAATAATAAAAGACAGACCTTATTACTGCACATGGACAGATCCAGTAAAGTATTGGTGGGGGAGGGGAAAAAGATACTAGCTAGGGACATATGCAAATTCACATGCAGTGCATCTTAACACCTTTACAACTTTTATAAAATCATCATGGTATATCACTATTAAATTCTACTCAGGAGCTACTCTTCGCTTTTCCCCTATTCAGTATGTGATTCTGTCTGAACATTTCAGTTCTGATTCTGTCAGCTCTCTATCTATCTCAAAAAAAAAAACAAACCAATTCATCTATCTAATCTATCATCTATCTATCTATTTATCTATCATCTATCATCTATCTATCTCAAAAAAACTATCTCAAAAAAGAAAGCAGAAACCCTTCCAAGTGAAAGAGCTCTCCCGTTAATTATGTCTGATGTGCTTACAAATTACATCAACAATTCTAGGACCCTAAATTATTTGTAACTACACTGTTGGGAATCTGTGGTGTCACCTCCAGACAAGAAAATATATTTGAGGTCCCCTTTGAGAAGCTCTAAGAGATAACTTAGTGGTAGTAAAAAGAGCAAAGAGGAGAAGAAAAGTCTGTGTTCCGACCCCACTTGCATTACTCACCATCCCAAGTAACCTGGAAAGACATTTAACTATACTGGGTATCTTTTTATAAAACTGTGGAATTGGAAAATTATACCTATTTCAAGAGTTACTGCAATAACCAAAACAGATGTTTTCTGAAATGCTAAGAGTTTCCCTAATATAAAGTTCTATTTATATAGGCAGAATAGAATCAAAACAAGCATACACCATAATGGGACCTCACTCATTAGTGAATTCCTCATCATGATGTTTCTCCTTCATAGTAAATAACAATGGGAATTGTGTTTAAGTCCAGCCCTAGAGATAGAGGAAAAGGATCCTTTCAGATCAGATCTGTTGGTGACATTTGCTTTAGGCTACACTTCACAGTATCTCTGTTAAAGCAAAAGACTTTAGTATACTAAGTATATACACTACTAGGTAGTTAATAATTAAAGTTTTAGTAAAAATAATGTGTTATTATTACAATTAAGTAGCATTAGTTATGCTATCAATAATCCTGTTTAGTAAGTGCTTTTTTTAATGTGTCACACACATTGTTCAGCATATTTCACATTTTTAATCTAATTCAATATTTACGAAACCTTCATTTCATCTCTACCTTTAGTTAGAATTATCCTCATTTTTTAAGGATTTTATTTATTTATTTATTCGTCAGAGAGAGAGAGAGAGCACAAGCAAGGGGTGCAGCAGGCAGAGGGAGAAGCAGACTCCCCACTGAGCAGGGAGCCTGATGCAGGAATAGATCCCAGGACCCTGGGATCATGACCTGAGTCGAAGGCAGTTGCTTAACTGACTGAGCCACCCAGGCATCCTGAATTATCCCCATTTTAATGATAAGGTAACGAAAAGAACAGGAAGGTAAGGGAATTTAGAAAAAGTCACCCAGCTAATAATACACAGCAGATCTGGGACTGAATAGATGTCTCTCTGATTCTAACATCTGAGGTCACCCTACTAAAACAAAAGCATAAGTGTTTTGCTAAAATTACTTGATTGATTTTAACCTTTTATAGAATGGATATAATTTAATTAAATTTAAAATCCTAGGTTACATCTTTTTTAAAATAATATAGTTTTTCTATAATATGATGAGGTGTGCTTGCAAATGAATGTTTTCCCATTTGTTAATGAAAACTTCAAAAGTAGTTTCAGTAGAAAAATTTTGTACAACACAATTGAACAAGGCTCATATATGTACTATATATATATATATATATATATATATATATATCTTGTTGAAAGTTTTAAAAACTAGTTTTTTGTCTGGGACTTCACTGGGAAATGCTTTCAAGATTTGTCTGTTGCTCTTTTCACTACCAATTTCATTAACCAGTGTTTCACTGCTGTCTAAACTTTAAAAGTTTTATTTTATATAAAGTATCAATTTTTAATCTCATGTCAAGAAATTGAAATATATATTTAAAAATATTAATTTGTATATATCCCTGAATGCAAGCATGTCTATATATGAACTTTGAAAGAATTAACAAAGTCTCCCTGGTGCTTGAAAATACGATGCATTTCCCAAATAGTGGATACTTTTCTACCATAGTCATTCAAAGAAAGAAAGCCAAGAAAATATCTCCATCCCTAACATACAGTAAGTGCTCGATACATAGTATTATAATGAACGAACATACAAAGAAATGAATATCTGAAGACTATCATCCTGTAGAGAATGTATTAGACTTCAATAATCTCAGTGTTGGAAGTATCCTTGAAAGTCACTTACCCAAATATTACTCTGCAACTTGCACCACAACCACATGCTCACAGAGGTTGTCTAAGCCTGGTTAAAAGACTTGTAATGTCAGGGAATGATCTACCTCCCAATTACTCATCTTATCCTGTACAACTCAGCTACAAAATCATTTCTTGTATTGAAATAAGACCCATTTCCTTGTATATGGGTCCTTGTTCTATACCTTGTGCCCACCAGTATCAGTCCCACCCCTTTTCTACATGAAAACATTTTCCATATTTGATGATATTTTATTTAATACAGATCATGTGTACTGCCTATGTAATTTATGTAATGACATTTTCAGTACCTTTACTATCATTTGAGTGGAAATTAATTATCTTATTTTTCATTAGTATATCAAAAGCAGTTTTCTAAAGTAGACAAATATGCCCTCGGGTACATAATATGTGGCCATTAATCTGGTGAATTCATTGCTCCTTCCTCATCAGAAAAAAATGGAGCAGAAGTTCCATTCACAAAGGAAGCAGAATAGTATGCATTTATGCCTTTCAGGGCTGTGTTGTCTCCCATGCTCTGATAATATAGTCCAAAGCAAGCTGTCCCATCTCGATTCCCTCAGTATGTTCTACTGGTCCACTTGCCTGTAACAGTAACCTCATGCAAACTGAAATGAGTAAGCAAGTAGCTTGCTTGTTGACAACATTATAAAACATATGTACTTCAGAAAGTGGGAGAAAAAAAAACTTACGAATTTTCAAGGGCCCACCATATTAGCGATACTTTTAGGGATTCAGTTTTTTGGGAATGTCAGGGTCAAGAGCTAATTATTATATCTCACACCCTCAAAGTAATGAACAAATTATTAGATCTCACATATTTTAGACTGAAAAGGAAGTACGCTGTCTTGTAACCCTTTCTGGATTCGAGAATTAGTATATTTCACTTAAGAATATAGGTCCAACTATTACTGATTGACAAGGAATGTTGCCAGCTTTGAGTGGGAAACAGGGAAGGAATAGGTTCTGCAGCAGGTCTGGCCAGCGTGCAAGCAGTCTTAACATTTGGGCCACATAATCTGGTGGATGCTATAGTATAGGGAGTATCCCTAATGGGATAAATGATGAGTGGTATTCATGACAAGCCCTGATAGAGAAGAATCACAACATAGCCCCTACACTTCTAGATCAAGGCCATGCAATCTGAAGCAGAAAATCATATTCCTCTTGAAAAAAAAAAATCCCTGGTGTCTAGTTGGTCTTGGTAGAGACAATGCTTTCAGCACAGAACAGTAAGTGGACCATGCTGCCAGAGCTTCTCAATGTCAACTAGAGTTTGTCCAGTCTATCAAATCACAGGGTTAGGTGACTTCAGCAGGACTCCTTCATAGCATGTATGTTCTACGTCCAAGATTGGATACACATAAGTCCTGGGCCAAGGACACAGTAAACTCCACGAACAAATGGTCAAGACACCAATGCCTTCTACCACTGTTGCGATAGTACCTTTATATTGCCTCATACCTATGGCCACAGCTATCTGATGGATGAGGAAAAGTTCAAGGTTGGTTTTTCAATGACCCATTTTGGTGTGGGTGTGACAGCAAAAATTGGACTACTGATGCACAACCCAAGGGCAATTCTAAAATTCAGCAATGAGGAGACATACTCTCAATCAGCATAATTTCATGCAGGACAACTGGTCATCTACTTCATGTGGGAAGAAGAGTAGTCTAAAGAATATGTATGTATACATACAAACATAATATCTGTGGGAAATAGTTTGGCTGATAGGGGCCCAGACAGAGAAATATCAGAACATGGGGACAGGGTACTCTCAAGAGAAGACATATGGATGGACAGACAAGAATGGGAATAAACTGTGAGTATATTTGCATAGCATATCGACACCCATCAGAAAGCATCCACTATGGAATTGGCACAAGTAAATCAAAGACCCGATCAGCTGACATCACCCAGAGGCTATCCTGGGTTATCCTAGAACTAGCATAATATGCTTATTAATGGAGTAGCTATGGTGGCAGGTATGGGTCTGTGCATGACCGTAAATGCCTGAGTTTCCTTCCAATAATCCTGAACTAGCTACCATCATTGTCAAATGTCCAAGCTACCAGCAACAAGGACTTAGAAATAAATTAATTACATTAAATACCATCTACCTTAGAAGGAGCAGAAGTTCATTTTGACTGGAATCCATCCAAGTATGGGTTTGTCTTTCTTGCCCTTAACACCTCGAGCAGCACCACTATCGGAGGGTTTACAGAGTAGCCACACTAGGTAGTTGGTCAATAACACATTATCCTATATTGACATTCTGTGGGTCCTAGAGATTCACTGTAGACAGGAGAGTGACAATGGCCACATGACCATGGGACCCACAGAGCCTGCTATCTAGCTATTTAGAAGCTACTGGCCCAGGAGAACCGTACAACAACTTTGAGAGAGAAATTTGAGAGAGATCATCTTGGAGATGATACACCCACCATGAGGGTTGGACACAAATTAAAATAATTAGAATGCATGAATCTGAAAAATAAGTGGTAAAAGTGGGAGTGACCCATTTGAGGAATTTGTGATTCTTTATCCCTGCATTTCCAGTCTGCCTTCTACAAGTCCTAATTCTCAGAAGGAAACATTTCCACCAGAACACACATGAAATTCCAATAAACTTTAAGCTGTTCCTCCTATCCAACAACATTGCACTATTGGCTAAGAAACCAGCAGTCAAGCAAAGGGTTAACTATCTTTGAAGTAATTGACCCTGATGATCAGAAGCAGGAAAAATACTTTTCACACCCTGATAATCCACAGAAGCATTTCTTAATTTAATAACAGAAACATTTTCTCTGTCCAATCATGACAAAGAATGGACAAAAGCACAAGTCATAGCCTGAAAAGTACACTGTGACCAGGGCTCCAGACCTCTTATGAATGAGGTCTATGTGACTCCTCTAAGCTAGCAACTTAGATGAGCAGGGGTGCTAGCCAAGGGTAAGGGAAGTCCCAAATAGGTAGTAAGGAGGGAGCTGACAAGTGCTAAGTTATGGCCTAAGATTACCAGCAGCATCATGGGGCCCCACTAACTTTCCTCTTCTAAAAGTTTGCCCTAGAAGAGGTACCAACCAGAATGATGGGCAAGTTGTTTGCAGATGGATGAACTCACTGTTTGAAGCAATAGGTGGACTGCAGTAGATGCTTTGGTGTGCCTCCCAGATCCCACTTTAAGACTCTCATTTCCCCTGCTGGTGCAATACAGCTAAGTCCTCTCTGGGAATTGCCCTTGGCCAAAGGAGACTGTCTTCTGTAAGGTTATGCACCATCGACCACACTGCCACCCTCCTGGGAGGTAACCTACCAACACTGGTTGAATGTTGGAAGAATACAAAGACTTGGCTCCTTTGCCTCAACGAGGACAACTCAGAAGAAGACTAACAGTTCTAGAGTGGCTCACAGGAAGAGTTGAAACCTCTGTTGCAACATCATCAGATTCCAACTTTGCCTTCTGCCCAATACTCCTTCCCCTGTACCTTACTAATGTAGTTTTCCTCTAACACTCCCTGTTAGAACTCCTGTTTGCAAGATGCACTTTCTAGATCTGCTTTTAACTATGATATATTCTCAACTCGAAATGTGTAGAATCATTTGCTCTGTACTCATCTGTTATACTACACAGAAGCTATGGTATTTTCTTCAGATTACAAGCATATATTAAGTGATATTATAAAACCACTTTGAAGACATTTTCTAAAAATGACTTAAGGACTTTTTATGGTCCCTGTTTAATTAAGGTTGATAACATACTTTATAGAAAAGATTACTTGGGGAGGAATAAAAACAATATATTCAACAGCTATAATGACTGCTTTTAATGCCAAAACATTGAAATAAAATCCCCTTAATATTAAGTCTATAGTATTAAAACCTCATATATTACCATTAAATCTGAAGTTGAATGATCGGCCTTTTCCCCAATATTCATTTGGATAAGCTGGCAAGGACAGTTTTAATGATTAAAATAAAATCGTGAAGTTCAGACTCACAGTACATGTAAGTAAAATCAAATAAAAAATAATAATATTCTTATTCTCTTATTTTAGGTGTCCTTTTAGCTTGACTTTTTGCTAGTTAAGCTCTACCTTGATAAGACAATGGCCCACTCTCTGTCACTCACTTATCATTTTACAGGGTGGAGTAAAGAAAACTGACAGTTTCCATGAATAACAATCACACACCCAAAGATGTCTCCAGAAAAGGGCATTTTATAGATATGAAAGGGACAAGAGCTTTTTACCTTTTCCCTTTGCCTTGCCTACATACAAAGTGCAAGATAGATGAAATTATGTTCACATTCACCTACCTTCCTCACAGTATCAGAGGGTATCAAATCAGACTAGAGAACCATGAATCTTTGTGTGAATATTTTCTGGAACAGATTTTAGATTTTACTATTTCCTCAAAACAAAAATTCCAAACATTTGCTAACAAAAGATATACTTGTATATAGCAATAACTTATTAATATATTTTTACTTATCAACTACATCTTCAGCCTCAGTGTTCCTCATATAACTACACATTAATTTCAAAATACTCTGTGTAAATGTAAAGGCCTATTTTTATGTCATATTCTACTCTTAAAGGTCTCTAAAGATCAATTACAATCCTTACATACACTGTGGGAGATTAATAAATGATCTTTTTATTTAAATAGCTAAAGATGTCTATCTCATCTAAAAATTCTTTTATTCATTTTTCATACAATTCTTAAGCTTTTACTATGTGTCAGCCCATCTTTTAGGCAATGTGGACACAGCAGTAAACAAAGTTCATCATGGATCTCACAGTCCAGCATGGGGAGAGAGAAAATAATTTAAGTGATATACAGCAAACTACGTAGTATAATAGAAAGTTATTAGCATAGTAAAGGGGGAAAAAACGTGCAAGGAAAGAGAGGATGAGCACTAGTGGTACTCCATTCAGAAATAGAGTGGGTGGTCAAGTCCTCATTGAGAAGAAGACAATTAGGTAGACTCGAAGGAGAAGAGATAACCAGGAATATATGTAGGAAAACCATCTCAATCAAAAGAAACAGCAGTGCAACTATCTTGAAGTAAGATGGTATCTAATTATCTAGGAATAGTATTTTAATCACTCTTTCATTAGATGAGTTATTTTTTTCCTTCTTTCACAAATGAATACCTTTTTTTAATTACTTCATTATTTTCAGTTAAATGGTAACTGTGGCAAGATATAGAATAATTGACAATTGTTTTCTCTGGTGGAAAAATCAATTTCTCTACACAGATACTTTTTTTTTACATTTATATATAGATCTATATCATCTATATCTATATCTTTATCTGTATCTATATACCTGTGTATGTAATGGTGGTGGGAAATATTGTGTGAAACACATTTTTCTTTATTTTCTTTATTTTCTCCTCAAAGTGGTAGATAGCAGAGGCTTCTATAAAAACATGGTAATGATGATAATAACAATACATTTTTAAAGCTTTCTATGTGGGGCGCCTGGGTGGCTCAGTGGGTTAAAGCCTCTGCTTTCGGCTCAGGTCATGATCTCAGGGTCCTGGAATCGAGGCCCGCATCGGGCTCTCTGCTCAGAAGGGAGCCTGCTTCCTCCTCTCTCTCTCTCTGCCTGCCTCTCAGCCTACTTGTGATCTGATCTCTCTGTGTCAAATAAATAAATAAAATCTTAAAAAAAAAAATAAAGCTTTCTATGTGCCTGGCACTCCTCTAAGTGATTTACACATAGTTACACACTTAGTTTTTACAATGACCTTATTATCCTCATTTTGACAATTAGGACAGTCACAGGAAGGTTAAGCAACTACATAACATAGGAAGTTACTAAGTGACTTAGCTGGGAAAGTAGTGAGTGTTATATCCATTTCCCTGAGTAATCCATATCCTTTTTTTAAATCATAAAGTATATGTATCTAAGTAGATACATCCATATATGTTCCATTAAAGAATAGTGAGAGGACAGATTTTACCCTGTTGAAACTATCCCTAAATCTACTCTGTATGTGCTGCAAGTGCCCATTTCTACCCCTGTTACAGACATCACTAATCAATCACTGCACCCTTGCCAGGTAATTTTAGAAACTAGTCTCACAATTAGTTTCCACGAGGGAATGCAGTTTAAGCCTGACTGTGGACTGGAGGTGGCAGTTCTTATGGAAGCTATCTGCTATCCTGCAAGTAGGGAATATTGAACCATCTAAAGCCTCCAAGGAGGAATTGACACATAAAATGATACATTTTTGAGATTCTTTTGTGGGCATATGGAGTATGGATTGCCTTGTGAAAACTAAAAATAAGGATACTGATCAGGAAGCTATTGAATAATTCAGTTTTAAGATGATGAGGTCTAGGGGTAAGATGCTAGCAGTGGGAATGGGAAAGAAGAAACAGAATGGACACGTAATGGAGGAGTCAAGATTTGGTAACAACTGGGTATTGTGGAGGGAGAGGAGTTGAGTAAACATGTCCTTGCCTTATCCTTCCAGCTCAGCCTCCTCTTTGGTCCCACAGTATATAAGATACACACTGCAGTTCAATCAATTTCATCTTTAGGGAGAAGGGACCATTAGCATTGTAGGCAGAAAACATTAAACAAACACACAAACAAAAATCATTCCAGACTAGTTAGTATTTGGAATTGGAAATTAAATTCCTACTGTCTAAGTAGAGAGCTCTTTTGCACTTTATTTTTAGAATGTGGCTTGATGGACAAGAAGTTTTCAAAGGGAGTGATAGAGTCCCAGGACCAGAATTTCATAAAGCATGTACATGTGTAAAAAAAAAGAAAAGTAAAAAAAAAAAAAAAAAAAAAAAAAAAAAAAAAAAAGTAAAGTAAATAAGCAAGTCTGAGGATACCTTTCTTTTCTCTGGCTAAATAAATACATACAACCTAAAGTTGAAAGGAAAAACTTTTTAAAAAATTTCTTTCAATAATATTAAATTGATACTCTCAACTAATAATTTTATTAACAGAATTATATGTAAATTTTATATTCAACCATTAAAACACTTGAGCTATCATTTGTCCAGCACATACTAACTAAGATCTTAGGAGTATATTCAGAAAAAGAGAGAAAAAAGAAAAAAGCAAACACTCTTATATTTATCCATTTTTTATAGTTCCAGAAACAATCCATAAAGATACATGTTGAATTAAAATTCTATAAAATCAGTTGAGCCCAGCTGAATTGAATATGCTAAGTGGTAAAGTCCTGGACATCATTGTTTCTGATTTCCAACTGGAATTCTGTGCTGCTTCGGAATGGAAAGGGAAGTCTGGAAGTTGTGGTTTATATGCTATATAGAATTTTTAGGTCTCTTTTTTTGTAATATGAATTATTTCAGATATATAAAATACAAATAAAGTTACCCTGTAAGCACCTGTCTTGCCACCGTGTAACTTAGTTCTCAATATTGTCATAGCCCTCTATGTCGTATGTTATTTCTGAAGTTGCTGGCATAATGGGTATGGTTACATTTTTGAAATTGGCACTGCCTATGAAACATTAAGACACATGTTTGTTGTAACTGTAATCATAAAAATATTTACAATTCTGCCCCTGTCTCATAACACATTGCTATTATGCAAATTTACAGTGCTGAATTACTTATTAACTGGAGCTATATGGAAACCATATTCATATTGATTACAAGTACTAGAGATGTAAACAATGCATCTTGTTATTTATTTAGCTAACATATTTTGCACATGTTGAATGCTTGAAGGTGATAATGATGATGATAATGTTGGTGATCATTTCTGACTAAGATGAATAATTAAGCCTCCTGTTTCTCTCATTTAAATTCAATAATATTTATTGAGTGTCTCTTATAAGTCACATACTGATAGATGAAAAATACAGATCATAATAACATCAATAATATCAATTTACAGTCATTTTAACAATACATGTCCTTGTGTCAAGCACTATACTAAGATTTTACATACATTCATCCATTTAATTTTAGTCGAATTCTTGCTTGTTGATGAGGCAGATGTTACATATTTTCTCCAAGTCACAGAGCTAGTAAGCACAAGAGCCAGGACTCAACCACCAGCTAGATAGCTAGAGAAATGAGCCACTATTCTTTTCTTCACAGGAAGTCTCAGTAGAATGTACACACACAAAGATAAAATAATCTAGACAAAAAATTAGTACCAGCATGCACAAAATATAGAGCATTTATCTTCTGGGGTGAGGCAACCGAGTTTCAGGATGGAGCTGGTATGATGTTAATCCATATATTTGGCCACGTCATAGCATTTAAAAAAAAAAGGTAAAAATTTCTAAGTGTTGGGGACACTTAAAAAGACATGGAACAATTTCAAGTGCAGGAATTATATGACCTGATTGATTTAGAGATGGCCCACTGGGGTAAACATGTGCACTTATGGGTGAGCAGTGGAGGATAAGCTCCATACCACAGAAGGAAGAGCCAAAAAGAAAACGTGGTGAAGTACGAACTAAGTTAGGATGCAACAGGAACTGAGGTGGCAGATACGAGAAATATCTGGAACTTAGAATGGGTGGGAGTGGGTGATTAGTTGAAAATGTGATAGATTGAAGAATAGACAAGAATTGTGTAACTCAGTATATTTTGTATTTTTTTAATATTTTGTATTCTTAATTAAGGAGAGGTTTATAGCAGAAACAGTTTGTGAAGGGAAAGTCATTCAGATTTTTGAACTCAAAAAAATGAAGAGTCTTCATGATTAACTAAGTCCCAATTTTGGCCTCTATGATATTAGTCAAGATTTAACTTATTCTGATCATTATTTATTATTATTATTAGTAGTAGTAGTAGTAGTATTAAATGCCTAAGGGATGTCATTATATGTTAATTGCCTTTTTTTTTTGAGTCTTATAAGATGTAGGCATCTGTTTCTTTTCTTAAATTCTCTAGAGACAACAAGAATTAAGGGACTATCTCTATGTGATGTCAGAATTCAGAATAAAGAATAAAAAATAAAATCAAATAAGCACCTATTTTTTAAATTTTTTGGACCATATATTTGAATAATATAAAATACCATGATGACTGAATTTTCCAACTTTTAAAGTTAAATAGTACCTTAATACATATGAATTTACCCATTAAGTATATATGATGCTAGCCAAAATAGTACTTTTCAACCCTCATAAGAAGCAGTGTGAATTAGTAAGTTGGAGTTGAGGGTACAAGCTCCAGTTATGAGATGAAAGTGTTCTGGAGACCTACTGTACAGCATGGTGATTATAATTAATAACGTACTTGAAATTCACTAAGAGAGTAAATCTCAAGTGTTCTCACCATATGCTCACGAAAAACCTATGTGAGATGATGGGTGTTTAAATAGTTTGTGGTAATTTTCTCACAATGTATGTATATATCAAAATTTCATGTTGCCTACCTTTCATATATACAATATTTATTTGTCAATCATTCCTCAATAAAATGGAGGGGGTGGCAGAGAACTCCACAGTTTACTACTCTAAAGTAGGTTGACTTGTTTTAAAGTTAACTTTTGTATCAGCAAATAGAAAATTTAGCCATCAAAAAAAACACAAAGCCATTCATATTGAGAATTAAGATCAGTTAAGAGCTTCTTTTTGAGGATTCAAATTTGTGAAATCAGGAATTCATATCTTTTCATCTTTAATCTTTAACACTTAAGTGCTTATAATAATATAATAAATGATGGATAAATGTAAGAAAACTCAATCTAGTTTAGAAGTTAATCGTAAATTTTTATTTTGCTAAGTTATGAAATTATTCATGTTGTTAATTTTGCAGCTCTAGTCAGAAAACTATTTCATTTTATATAAGTTGCATTAAAAAATAAGGGCGCTTTGCATAGTTTACTAACACTGTTTAGATTCAGTGGTATGAAACTTCACTGTCCCTTGTGAGATATATGTAAGAAATGTTATTTGGTAGAGTAAAACTAAGTACAGAATAATTCTTTGAAAATTACATGATGTTTTTCATAAACAGAAATGAGTTCATAAAAATGTGCTTTCCAAAAAGCTTTTTAGAAAACCCAGTTTTAAAACATAGAAGTAGCTCTGTATGATTCTTTCAAGCCATCCCTCCTGTTCTCCTATGTGTGCTTTTGAAACAAAAAAATCTAAAGACTAATTAATTTCCAAATGGTTGACTTTTGAAGGGACACATGCTTGTTATCCCTGCCTATGATATTGTTATAAATGCTGTACTACATATGGAATGGGGAGGAAAATATTATAAATTAGGCCATTCTTTTTGATTGGATTCATATTTAAGACATTGCATCTGAAGCTTGCAGTTACTTGTCTCAGCTCCATGGTGGAGCCAAAAGCATGATCTTCACATTTTCCCCTGAATTGAAAGCAGGATCTATATAAATCTGGAGAATTTACTCTGAATTATAATAGTTCATATTTCAAAAAATGCTTACAAATAATGCATTCTTTCTGTAAATCTATTTGTAATGAAGTGGCAATTGAAAGGTCACAATTTAATTCACCACTTTATTAATGCCATCAGTTGAATTACAACGATGCTCTGAATAACACGGATTGGGAAATAGGAGAAACAAGAGGAACATATACTTAGGGAAAATGTTTGCATAAACTTTTAGGTTGCAGTATTTCTAAAAAAAAAAAAGAGGGAGAGAGAAAAGAGTGGTTTGTTGCAAACATTTTAAAAGCAGCCTGCAAATGTGCACAAAAGAGATTTCTAAAGAAAAAAATACAGGACGTGTAATTTAGTATTTTGTTTAAAGAGTCGCTAAGAGTTTATAAAGTAAAAGAAAATTGCTGAATCTGGCATTCACTGATTAATAGTACTTTGCATTTAAATGGGACCTTTCACATTGAAAGTGCTTTTCAAGTATAAACTAATTAAGTCTCAAAACACTTCAGAGAGGCCAATAAACCCTCTTTTCAGGAATAGAGAAACTGAGGCTGGCTGGTTGAACAGATTTTTTTACCTCACCAGTCAGGGAATTTTGCATAGTACTTTTTTTCAAAATCAGGTAAAAAATAATAATTTTGTTATGATTTTCTATATACTGGGACTCATTTCTTTGTGTAATATTTGATATTTTAAGGATATTAAAATATTTTTTAACTTCTTCTTATGGAATTTTTCCATTAGCAAGAATGTGGTCCATTTAAAGGAGAGTTTAGGTCCCAAATTAGAGAACTAACCAAATAACAAGGAAGTGGAAGATACCATTCAGTGACAATTTACATAATTTACATAATATTTAAGTACACCTGGATTTGTTTTGCAAGATAAGACAATGTGTGATCATTTACAAAGGCTGGTTTTGAGGACTGCATTTCATGCATGACTAAAGCTATTTTTATACAAAAAGCAAAGGGATCAAGCCCCTTCCTCTAGAGAAATTAGTTAGGGAGATAAACTGAATAGGGGTTAAGATGGGTGATAATGAACTCCCAGATTCTAAAAGCCATTATATTAAGTTTGGTTTAGCTACTAAAAGGCATTGTAGGGGAGAAAAATATATTTCCTCTACCTACTTTCAGTTCTCAGCTGGTCTCTGTAACAAAGACAGATTAACAGGAGAAAAGCATATAAATGTATTTAATTGTAAGTTTTTCATGAGGGAACCTTCAAATGGTTAAATCTGGGTGTTTTTTTTTGTTTTTAAAGATTTTATTTATTTATTTATTTGACACAGAGAGAGAGATCAGATCACAAGTAGGCAGAGAGACAGGCTGAGAGAGAGAGGAGGAAGCAGGCTCCCTGCCGAGCAAGGAGCCCGATGCGGGCCTCGATCCCAGGACCCTGAGATCATGACCTGAGCTGAAGGCAGAGGCTTTAACCCACTGAGCCACCCAGGCGCCCAAATCTGGGTGTTTTTATATTAGGTTTGATAGAGAGTGGAGGATCATGGAAAAATTTGATAGGACCATAAGAGATATGAGCTAAGAGGAGTAACTAAGGTTAACTTGGCAAAGCCTGCTCTTTCAGATTCTTCTTGACATCCTTCAATCTTTGAAAATAAGGATGCTCCTTTCCTCTGGGCATACAGAGGGTGCTTCTCACATTGGGATCTTATGACGTGCTTCGAGGGAAAGATCAGAAAGTCCTTCCTGGTCCTGCCATTATTTCTCAAACAACTTCAGCTTAAAATAATCAATATGCCCAGGTGTCATATTTTGCAGTAGTGGTAGTCATAAACCCCAACAAATTACAAATTCACATCATGTAAAATAAGTTTATTTATATATACTATGTGTTTGTGTATGTGCATATATGCACATACATTCACACTCATATGTATTTGTGCCATCTAGTTTCTATGTCATTGTGTAAAATTTGTTTTAGCTACTAAAAGCCATTATGTAAAATCATTTTATTTATATATACTGTGTGTGTACAAGGACACACACATGTATACACTATGTGTGTGTTTGCATGTTAATTATTTGGTTATTTTGATGTTGAGTATTTTCTATGTGCTAAGCATGATACTATGTACTTGGAGTTTAAGGGCTGGAAGCACAAGATTGAATAAAATGTAAACTGGAGCTTCCAAGAACTTAAGGGGAAAGAACTACAGTAGGAATTATCTAATGGATATACAAATGATCTGGCATATCATATATTGGAATTAATAGCCATATTTCAGTTCTCATACAAAGTAAAAGCAGAAATACAAGTATATAAACTAAGAAAGTGACAGTAAAACAAAAATAATTCATATGGGATTTGGAAAAATTAGAAAAAAATCCTGAGATTATTCATTCTTCCCAGGAATATTTCTTCTCACGTATGCTTAAGAATCATAGCTTCAAGTACTAAGTGCTTATTCCTCAAGTGTTCTTATCTTTTTCTTATTCTCTTGTCTTTTTTCTCCATGCTCCCATTTACCCAGCCTATCAAGTGACTTAAGTACTTGAATATATCAAAACAGGTGCTGTGATGTATAGCAGTTCTTTTCTCTGGTCAGGAGTGATTTCTAGATAGTTCTGTGTTCACATAACCTGTGCTGCTCATAGATCACAAGAAGAAATGAACTCTGCAACTGAAGAATATTATTATAGAGTATTTAAATAGTTGCCATTGCTACTGTGTGAGGCAGAAAATAAAGTATAGGAGATAAGACAGACATGAAATAAAAAGCTTTCTCTAAAGTATAATCTGTTTGACTTACTTTAAAAGTAGCAGTATAGTAAGAAGATTATGGTGATGTTTTTACTCAGCTTTGTACACTCTTAATGGTCAAAAGTGTTTTTCAAAACTAAATTTTATCAAAGTGACATAGGTTTATAAGTTGGGAAGTGAATCAATAATAGAATCAGAATTTTTTTTTTTTAAAGATTTTATTTATTCATTTTGACGCAGAGAGAGAGATTACAAGTAGGCAGAGAGGCAGGCAGAGAGAGAGGAGAGAGGAGGAAGCAGGCTCCCTGCTGAGCAGAGAGCCTGATGTGGGCCTCGATCCCAGGACCCTGGGATCATGACCTGAGCCGAAGGCAGCGGCTTTAACCCACTGAGCCACCCAGGCGCCCAAGAATCAGAATTTTAATAAAATGCTTCCAGATTAGTAAAAAATTTATTCTATGTAATCCCTTACAGATAGACAAATTGGAGATTTTCATTAAGTGTGAAATGGTGTTCAATTCTATATCCAATTTTCACTGATGTATTCATTCATTCAACAAAAGTATATCTAGTACCTCTTATGTACTAGTCCCCATTTAGCACTGCAGAAAGAAATTGTCCACCCTCAAGGAGATTATCTAGGGAAACATATTTTTGCTACTAATGGAATGCAAGTTGCAACAAAATGATAGTACATAAGCAAAATGCTCTATAGGAATAAACTTGAAGAAAATAGCTCTTTTACGAAGAAACCAGCTTTTTTATAGGATAACAAATACGGGCTTTACAGTAAAGAGTGAAAAACATTTTAACAAGCAGGAAATATGGTTGCTGGGTAGTGCATTAAAGCCAGAAGGAAGCATATGCCAGACACAAAGTCAGAAGAGGGTGAGGATGAACAGCAGATAAAATCTTATAATTATTATTTTTCTTATACATGTAATTTTGCAGTGGTTTTATAAACCAGGCAGTGGTTTTATAAACCATTGTATTTTTCCCTGAAAATTTAATACCAGGAGGGAGAATAAGTAAGGATTCTTAAGAGGACTCCAGAGCTTCCCCAGAGCTATTTCTGTTCATGGAATTATTGGTCTTTTTTGGAGGGACAGAAGCAAGGATTTCCTACTCATCTTGGTGATGTAATAAGTAAGAAATCCCATACAGAGTCATTTTTACTTCAAGGGATGAGAATTCTGAACATTACTCCAATAGACTTTATCATTGGTTCCAGTTATTCATAGTAAATATAGTGAGTTAGTATAGAACAGTGGTGGTTTTCATCTGATGAAAATATAGAAATATTTTGTACAAAATATTTTATAAACATAAACTGCATACATAAATGCACATACATAAAATAGGCTCATTTAAAGAATTCATTCATTACTTTAATGCCTATCTTTGGACTTTATTCAAGCTCTCCTGATTCAGAACACATTTAGGAAATCACTTAGTAAAACATAAGAAAAGGGGAAAAGGAGGAAATGAATACTTATCTCAGGAAATGTACCGGGAACTTTATATGGATAAATTTATTTAATCTCTTCAAAACTTGAATGAGAAAAACCTAGTGATGATTGGATTAAATAATGTGTTTGAGCTCACACAAGAAGTATAAGACAGAGCCCATATTTGAACCCTATTCTATTTATACTAAAGCCCATGTTCTTCCCAATGCTACCAGCATGATTATTTTCAGAGGCCTTTAGTAATTCATTAATTATTTTCTATTTAACAGATTGCAAATTCATTTATAGAAATTTTAAGTCCCTAGTATCTGACTGGAACTTACAAATGACATACTGATAATTTGTCTACGTGGTTTACAAAAAACCAGTTGAATCTTAATTATTTAAATGGCCATTTATATTTATCAAAATGAAAATTCTAATTTATTTTATGGATTGGAATCCTTATTCTCCCTCAAAATTCTTAATTTTATCAACAAAAATAAGCAAATATAAAACAACCGAAACAGAAAAATAGGTAAAATATTTAGGCATTATTTCTTTAAAATTTTGCCATATTTTTCAATCTACATTGTCAATGGATACTTCTCTAGTTCTCCTTAATATAATTATTTAGATGTTTTCTATGAAAAAAATCCATAAATGCAGAGACCCACTATAAAGTCATCTAAGTAGGTTTGTTTATGTTTAACATAATTTAAAAAAAACACCATTGATGTGCTTAAAAGTTTATTAGAATTTAGTCCTCAACTAGTACAGAAATTTTATTAAAAGTGAATAGTAGAATTTTATATATTCTTACACTGATAAAAACATTTTTTTTCCTGGAGTGATGTCACCAAGATGACAGGGTAGAAGACCCCAGCCTCTATCCCTCAAGTCCAACAATTCCATGAACAAAAACAGCTCTAGGAGAACTCTGAAGTCCACTGAAGAAACTTCAGCAACACAGTGGGAAAAAAACCTTGAGAACAACTACACATAAAGGGAAGAAAAAATAGCTTCATTTTGCTGTATCATCCAATCCCCAAGCTGGCACTGATCAGCACCAAGAGGGAACTCCTTGGCTGGAAAGATGTTCTTTCACTGAGAAAGGGAGAACAGGGTGAACAATCAGCTTCCCCAGCCTTTCAGTGCGTTGCATGAAGGACCTGGTTTAGTTTCACCCCAACCAGAGACTGTTAAAGCTGAGGTATATAGAGATAGCTAGGGACAAGAGAGAAAAGCGGGGGTTACTGGTATCAGTCAGCCATACAGAGGGGAGTGGCAGTTGTTCTCAGTGACCTCCTCTGCAGATGACCCCAGCAGATTTTACAAATGAAGAAACCAACAGCCAGCACAGCTGCCATGTATTCCCTGTGGATTTTGTCAACTTTCACCCAACAGATATTAGCTTCCCTGACATGAACCACATGAATTTCTGTCTACTCTTCTACTTCTCCACCCTTGGGACTAGCAGCAGCAGCCAGCCCATGCCTCTGAGGCTGTACATGTGTAAGATGCTAGCCTAGACCACAGCAACTTTCACTTGGGGCTAAGCCCTCCAGGTGTACACTAGAACACCATTGGTCTGATGTTTGAAACTTGCCTCCATTCCCTCCTGTATACCTATAGCAGAATACTGCAGTCACAAAATTGCACAACAAACAGCCAAAGCCACAAAAGTATCTTATGGGGCCAGATTATCCCAATCTCCTGTCACTGGCCTGTACTACTAGGCTCACCTGCAACTAGTTTCCTCAGCTGTCCACCTGCACACCCTTGGCCTTACTCCTATCACTGGCCTCCACTGCCATGCCCAATTGTGGGGAGATGTGCGACCACAGGAATGCACACTAACTGCCAGGGCTACCCCGCTGTTTGTGGACTTGGATCTGGCCCTATCTCCTGTCTATTGGGCTTACCTGCAGCTGTCCCCCTCCAACAGTGCACACACCTACACATACTTGGACTATCTCTAAATCAGTCTCCATTGCTGTGCACTTGTGGTGAGAACCAACAGACATGATAGTACACACCAACAGCCTGAAACTCCATAGCTGTCAGCATTCCCACAAGTGGCCCCAACCTTTTGCTGCTTTCCCTGGTCCTCATCACCACATGTGTGCATGCAACCACCTGCTGACATTACATAGGCAACTTTAGCTAGCCCGCATAGTTAAACGTGCACATACCACTGACTGGTAACCACTGCCAGCTGCACTAATATTTACAAGCTGGGCTGGGAGGTGCCACTGAGAACCCAAGTTAAAGAGAAGGAAATCAAAGTATATCATATGATAATGGAAAATCATCAGCAAAAGAGGAAGACAAGGGCGCCTGGGTGGCTCAGTGGGTTAAAGCCGCTGCCTTCGGCTCAGGTCATGATCCCAGGGTCCTGGGATCGAGGCCCACATCAGGATATCTGCTCAGCAGGGAGCCTGCTTCCTCCTCTCTCCTCTCTCTCTGCTTGCCTCTCTGCCTACTTGTAATCTCTCTCTCTGTGTCAAATGAATAAATAAAATCTTAAAAAAAAAAAAGAGGAAGACAAGAAAAGAAAGAAAGAAACTACGTAACAGCCATAATATAATTAGCAAGATGGGGACTGGTAAGTCAAGTCCTTACCTATCAATAATTAATTTAAATATGAATGGATTTGGGTATCTGGGTGGCTCAGTCAGTTAAGCGTCTGCCTTCAGCTCAGGTCATGATCCCAGGGTACTGGGATGGAACCTCACGCTGGGCTCCCTGCTCAGTGGAAAGCCTGCTTCTCCTTCATTCTCTGCTTCTTCCCCTGCTTTTGCTCTCTCGCTTTCTATCTCTCTTTCTTGCTTGCTCTAACTCTATCTCAAATAAATAAATAAAATCTTAAAATAAATAAATAAAAATGGATTAAATTATTCACTCAAAAAGCACAGAGTTTGTGGCTCCCAGGTGGCTGAGTCAGTTAAGTATCTGAATCTTGAATCTGGCTTAGGTCTTGATCTTAATGTCATGGGATCAAGTCCTACACTGGGCTCTAGGCTCAGTGCAGAGTCTGCTTGAGATTCTCTCTGTCCTTATCCCTCTGTCCCCACCCCCTCTAAAATAAATAAATATATAAAATCTTAAAAAAAAAAAAAGAAAGCAGCACAGAGTAACTGAATGGACCCCACTATATGCTGTCTATAAGAGACACACTTCAGCTTCAAGATACACATAGGTTCAAAATAAAGGGATAGAAAAAGATATTCCATACAAATGGAAAAATAAGAAAGTGCAGGTAGCTACTCTTATATCAGACAAAATAGACTTTAAGTAAGAAACTATAACAAGAGACAAAGAAGGTTATTATATAATGATAAAGGGGTCATTTTATCAAAAGGATATAGCAATGGTAAATATATCCACATGCAACATTGTAGCACCTAATACATTAAGTAAATACTAGCAGATCTGAAAGGGGGGAAAACCCATTAATAATAGTATTGGAGATTTTGGTAGTATGGGACTTCAATACCCCACTTTCAATAATGGACAGGTAATCCAAACAGAAAATTAACAAGAGTATCTTGGACAACTACTATACATTAGACCAAAAGGACCTAACAGAAGTTTATAGAATATTCCATTCAATTGTTCCAGGATACACATTCTTCTCAAGTGCATATGGACAGTTCTCTAGTATAAGTAACACATTAGGTCAAAAAACAAGTTTCAGCAAAATTAAAAAGATTTGAATTGTACCAACTATCTTTTCTGACCATAGTGATATGAAACTAGAAATCAATAATAGGAGGGGACTAGAAAATTGACTATTATGTGGAAATTAAACAACATATCCCTGAACAACCAGTCAATTAAACAGGAACTCAAAAGGTAAATTAAAAAAAAAAATCTTGGAATAAAGAAAAATGGAAACAAAACATACCAACATTTATGGGATGTAAAAAGCAATTCTAAGAGAAAAGTTTATGTGAATAATGCCTCTATTATAAAAAAAGATTTCAAATAAGCTAGTTTACAGCTCAAGAAAATAGAAAAGAACAAACTAAGTCTTAAGTTAGCCAAAGGAGAGAAATAACAAAAACCAGAACAGAAATAAATGCGATAGATAACAGAAAAATGAAAGAAAAAATCCATGAAATTGAGTTAGTCTGTTGAAGAGATAAACACAATTGATAAACATTTAACTAGATTTATTAAGAAAAAAGAGATTAGACTCAAATAAATAAAATCATATATAAAAAATGAGACATTATCAATGATAACATAGAAATACAAAGGATCATAAGAGACTACTATGAACAAATATGTGCTAACAAATTGCCCAACCTAGAGGAAATAAATAAATTCTTAGAATCATGTAACCTACAAAGACTGAATCATGAAGAAATAGAAAATCTGAACAGCCCAATCAGAGTAAGACGTCAGAACTAGAGTTCAGAATAACAATTATAAAGATACCAGCTGGGCTTGGAAAAAAGGTTAGAAGACACTAGGGAATCCCTTTTTGGTGGAATAAAAGAACTAAAATCTAATCAAGTTAAAAAAGGCTATTAATGGGAAGCAGTAGAGAGAATTAATGATACAGAAGATCAAATGATGGTGAATTAAGATGCTGAGAAAAAGAGAGATAAATAACTACTGGGTCATGAGGGAAGAATTCGAGAGATAGGTGAGACCATAAAGCAAAATAATATTAGAATACTTGGGATCCCAGAAGAGGAAATGGGGAGGGTAGAAAGTATACTGGAGCAAATTATAGCAGAGAACTTCCCTAATCTAAGGAAGGAAACAGACATTTAAGTCCACGAGGCACAGAGAACCCCCTTCAAAATCGATAAAAATAGGTCAACACCCTGACATATAATAGTGAAACTTGCAAATCTTAAAGACAAAGAGAAAATCCTGAAAGCAGCTTGGGACAAGAGGTCTATAACCTACAAGGGTAGAAATATTAGATTGGCAGTAAATCTACCTGCAGAGACCTGGCAGGCCAGAAAGAACTGGTATGATATATTCAGGGTGTTATATGAGAAAAAAATGCAGTCAAGAATACATTAGTCTTCTAGGTTCTCATTCAAAATAGAGGGAGAGATAAAAATCTTCCAGGACAAACAGAAACTAAAAGAATTTGTGATCTTTAAACCACACAACAAAAATTATTAAAAGGGTTCCTTTTAGTGAAGAGAGAGTGCAAAAGTAACATAGACCAGAAAGGAACAGAGAAAATATACAGAATGAGTGACTTTACAGGAAATACAATGACACTAAATTCATAGTTTTCGATAGTTATTCTGAATGTAAATGGGCTAAATGCTCCAATCAAAAGACACAGGGTATCAGATTAGATTAAAACAAAACAAAACAAAACAAGACCCACTGATATGCTGTCTGCAAGAGACTCATTTTAGACCCAAAGACACCTCCAGATTAAAAGCAAGGGGGTTGGGATGCCTGAGTGGCTCAGTTGGTTAGGCAGCTGCCTTTGGCTCAGGTCATGATTCCAGGGTCCTGGGATCGAGCCCCACATTGGACTCCTTGCTTGGCAGGGAGCCTGCTTCTGCCTCTGCCTTTGCCTGCCCCTCTACCTGCTTATGCTCTGTCTCTGACAAATAAATGAATAAAATCTTAAAATAAAATAAAATAAAATAAAATAAAATAAAATAAAATGAGGGGGTGGAGAACTCTTTTTCATGCTAATGGACATCAAAAGAAAGCTGGAGTGGCAATCCTTATATCAGACAAATTAAGATATTAAACCAAAGACTGCATTAAAAATGAAGAGGGACACGATATCAAACTTAAAGGATCTATCCAACACAAAGATCTAACAATTGTAAATATTTATGCCCCTAACATGGGAGCAGCCAATTATATAAATCAATTAGTAACAAAATTAAAGAAAATCATTGATAATAATACAATAATGGTAGGCGACATCAACAGTCCACTCACAGCAATGGATAGATCGTCGAAGCAGAAGATCAACAAAGAACAAGAGCTTTGAATGACACACTGGACTAGATGTACTTCACAGATATATTCAGAGCATTCCATCCTAAAGCAACAGAATATATATTCTTCTTGAGTGCATACAGAACATTCTCCAGAACAGATCTCATATTGGTTCACAAATCAGGTCTCAACCAGTAGCAAAAGATCGGCATTATTCCCTGCATATTTTCAGACTACGAGACTTTGAAACAGGAACTCAATCACAAGAGGAAATTTGGAAAGAACTCAAATACATGGAAGCTAAATAGTATCCTCCTAAAGAATGAATGGGCCAACCAGTCAATTCAAGAAGAATTTAAAAAATTCATGGAGACACATAAAAATGAAAACACAACTGTTCAATCTCTTTGGGATGCAGCAAAGTTGGCCTTAGGAGGCAGGTATATAGCAATACAAGCCTTTCTCAAGAAACAAGAAAGGTCTCAAATACACAATCTAATCTTACTTCTAGAGGAGCTGGAGAAAGAACAGCAAGTAAAGCCTAAACTCAGAAGAAGAAGACAATTAATAAAGATTAGAGCAGAAATCAATGAAATAGAAACCAAAAGAACAGTAGAACAGATCAATGAATCCAGGAGCTGGTTCTTTGAAAGAGTTAATAAGATCGATAAACCCTTGGTCAGACTTATCAAAAAAGAAAAGAGAAAGGACCCAAATAAATAAGATCATGGATGAAAGATGAGAGATCGCAACAAACAGCAAAGAAACACAAATAATTATAAGAAGATATAATGAGCAACTATATGCCAACAAATTAGGCAATCTGGAAGAAATGGATGCATTCCTAGAGATGTATTAACTACCAAAACTGAACCAGGAAGAAATAGAAAACCTGAACAGACCCATAGCTAGCAAGGACATTGAAGCCATAATCAAAAATGTCCTAACAAACGAGAATCCAGCACTGGATGGCTCCCCAGGGCAATTCTATCAAACATTTAAAGAACTAATACCTATTCTTCTTAAGCTGTTTCAAAAAATAGAAATGGAAGGAAAACTTCAACTCTTTCTATGAGGCCAGCATTATCTTGATCCCAAAACCAGACAAAGACCCCACCAAAAGAATTACAAAGGAATATCTTCGACGAACAGGCGTGTAAAAATTCTCACCAAGATATTAGCCAATAGGATCCAACAGTACATTAAAAGGATTATTCAACATGACTAAGTGAGATTTATTCCTGAGCTGCAAGGATGATTCAACACCCACAAATCAATCAATGTGATACACTACATAAATAAAAGAAAGGACAAGAACCATATGATTATCTCAATAGATGCAGAAAAAGCATTTGACAAAGTACAGTATCTTTCTTGATTAAAACTCTTCACAGTGTAGGGATAGAGGAAACATACCTCAGTATCATAAAAACTGTATATGAAAAGCCCCCTTTGAATATCATTCTTTTTTTTTAAGATTTTATTTATTTATGACAGAGAGAGATAGCAAGAGGGAACACAAACAAGGGGTAGCTGGAGAGGGAGAACAGGCTCCCTGCTAAGCAGGGAGCCTGATGCAGGGCTCAATCCCAGGACAGCGGGATCATGACCTGAGCTGAAGGCAGAAGCTTAACAACTGTATCACCCAGGCGCCCCTGTGAATATCATTCTTAATGAGGAAAAACAGAACTTTTCCCCTAAGATCAGGAACACAGCAAGGATGCCCACTCTCTTCACTGTTGTTTAACATAGTACTAGAAATCCCAGCCTCAGCAATCAGACAACAAAAGGAAATAAAAGTCATCCAAATAGGCAAAGAAGAAGTCAAACTCTCACTTTCACAGATGACATGATACTCTATGTGGAAAACCCAGAATACTACACCCCAAAATTGCTAGAACTCATACAGGAATTCAGCAAAATGGCAGGATATAAAATCAATCAACAGAAATCAGTCGCATTTCTATAAACTAACACTGATATAGAAGAAAAAGAAATTAAGGAGTTGATCTCATTTATAATTGCACCAAAACCCTAAGATACCTAGGAGTAAACCTAACCAGAAAGGCAAAGATCTGTACTCAGAAAACTATAGAGCACCCATGAAAGAAATTGAGGAAGACACAAAGAAGTAGAAAAATATTCCATGCTCATGGTTTAGAAGAACAAATATTATTAAAATCTCTATGATACCTAGAGTCATCTATACATTCAATGCAATCCTTATCAAAACACCTTCTACTTTTTTTCACAGAGCTGGAACAAATAATCCTAGAATTTGTATGGAAACAGAAAAATCCCCAACTACCCAAAGGAATTTTGAAAAAGAAAACCAAAGCTGGTGGCATCATGATTCTGGACTTCAAGCTCTATTACAAAGCTGCAATCAGCAATACGATAAGGTACTGGCACAAAAACAGACACATAGATCCATGCAACAAGATGGAGAACCCAGAAACAAACCCTCAACTCTATGATCAACTAATCTTCAACAAGGTAGGAAAGAATATCCAATGGAAAAAAGACAGTCTTCAACAAATGGTGTTGAGAATATTGGATAACCCCATGCAGAAGAATGAAACTGGATCATTTCCTTACACCATACAGAAAACATAGACTCAAAATGGATGAAAGACCTAAATAGGAGATAGGAATCCATTAAAATCCTAGAAGAGAACACAGGCAGCCACCTTTTCAACAGTCAGCTGCAGCAACTTCCTGCTAGACATGTCTCCAAAGGCAAGGGAAACAAAGGTAAAAGTGAACTATTGGGACTTCGCCAATCTAAAAAGCTTTTGCACAGCAAAGAAAATAGTCAACAAAACCAAAAGACAACCAACAGAATGGGAGAAGATATTTGCAAATGACCTATCAGATAAAGGGCTAGTATCCAAAATCTACAAAGAACTTACCAAACTCAACAACCAAAGAACAAATAAACCAATCAAGAAATGGGAAGAAGAGATGAAGAGGCATTTCTGCAAAGAAGACATCCAAATGGCCAACAGACACATGAAAAAAATGCTCAACATCACTTGCCATCAGGGAAATACAAATCAAAACCACAGTGAGATACCACCTCACACCAGTCAAAATGACTAAAATTAATAAGTCAGGAAACGACAGGTGTTGACAAGGATGCAGAGAAAGGGGAACTCTCTTACCCTGTTGGTGAGAATGCAAGCTGGTGCAACCACTCTGGAAAATAGTATGGAGGTTCCTCAAAAAGTTGAAAATAGAGCTACCCTATGACGCAGCAATCACACTCCTGGGTATTTACCCCAAAGATACAAATGTAGTGATCCGAAGGAGCACCTGCTACCCAATGTTTATAGCAACAATGTCCACAACAGCCAAAGTATGGAAAGAACCCAATCTACAGTTTTAATGCAATCCTTACCAAAACCCAAATGGCATTTTTCAGAGAAATAGAAAAGAAATTAAAATTTGTATGAAATCATATAAGACCCCAAATACTTAAAGCAATCTTCAGAAAGAACAAAGCTGGAGGTTTCATACTTCCTGGTTTCAACCTATATTATAAAGCTATAGTAATCAAAATAGTATTATATTGACATAGAAACAGACACATAAACCATTGGGACAGAATCAAGAGTGCAGAAGTACACCTACACATATATAGTGAAATAATACTGGACAAGGGAACCATGAATACACAATGAGGAAAAGACAGTCTTTAATAAATGCTCCTGGGAACACTAGATAGCCACATACAAAAAAAAAATGAAACTGAACCACTATGTTACACTGCTCAAAAAATTAACTTGAAATGGGTTAGGCACTTAAATGCATGACCTAAAACCATAAAACTCCTAAAGGAAAACATAGGGAAAGTGTCCTAACATTAGTCTTCACAACAATTTTTAGATATGAGACTAAAAGCACAAACAACAAAAAGCAAAATTATACAAGGAGGACTATGTCAAGCTAAAAAACTTCTGCACAGCAAAGGAAACAATAAAATGAAAGGCAACTTATTAAATGGAAGAAAATATTTGTAAACTAAAAATTTGATGCAGGGTTACTATTCAATATATATAAGTAATTCATGCAACTCAATAGCAAAAATATAATTTGATTAAAAAAATGGGTAGAGGACTTGAAGAGACATTTTCTAAAGGAGACATACAGATGATCAACATGTTCATGAAAAGGTGCTCAACATCACTCATCATCAGGGAAATGTGAATCAAAACCACAGTAAGGTATCACCTCACATCTGTCAGAATGAGTATTACCTAAAAAAAAAAAAAAATGGTAGGGATGTAGGGAAATGGGAACCTTAGTGCCTTATTGTTGAGAATGTAAATTGATACAGCCACTCTGAAAAAACTGTAAAGTTTCCTCAAAAAATAAAAAGAAAAACTTCCATATAATTCAGCAATCTTTCTTCCAGGTATATATGAAAAATAAATGAAATCAGTATATTGAAGATATAATGGCACTCCATATTCACTGTAGCACTATTTACAATAGTTAAGAGATGGGAACCTAAGTGTCCATCAATGGATGAATGGATAAAGAAAATGTGAGATAAATATATATCTATATACATAGATATATACACAGATAAATATTGATATACGTACATAGACACACATGCAGACACACATATACACACACAATGAAATATTAATCAAATGTTAAAACAAAGAAATCCTGACATTTATGACAATATGGATAGACTTTGAGGGCATTATGCTAAGTGAAATAAGTCAGACAGGAAAAGAAAAATACTTTATGTGGAATCTTAAAACATCCAATTAATAGAAACAGAGAGTAGAAAAATGGTTACCGGTGGCCTAGGGGTGGGAGGAAGGGGGAGATATTGGTCAGCAGGTACAATCTTTCATCTATAAGGAGAATAAATCCAGGGATCTCACGTATAGCATGGTGACTAAGGCTAACAATAAACAGTTGTATTTGTGAAAGTTGTTATGAGAGTAGGGCTTTAATGTTCTTACCATAACAACAATAAAATGGTAGTTATGTGACAGGAAGGATATGTTACCTAACCTTATTGTGGTAAACATTTTGCAGTATATGTATGTGTGTCAAATCAACACATTGCACACCTTAAACTCACACAATGTTACATGTTAATTGTATCTCAATAAAGCTGGAAAAGTATATTTTTCTACTACTGGAAATATGGTCTAACTCAGGAAACTGGAAATGATTCCTATTTTTTCCTCACCTTTGGGCCTTTATGTATATAATACCTTTTCCTTAATCAATTATGAATCCACAGTTGATTTATTGGTTTATCCACATTTATGCATATATTTTAAAAATACACTTTAGGTTAAAAACTTGCCTATTTAGCAAGCATAATTAACAACATCTTTGCATCACTTCCACTTCAATTCCTCCATCTAGCAACTTATTTATTTTACACAAGGTAGCAATTTATTCACTTTGCAAAATTTATTTACTTATATACCTGTGCAGTTTATACATATATTTTAAAAGATACACAATAAGTAATGTGGAAGATCTGTATTAAATAGGATCTGTATATCTGTTTCCCACATTTCTCCATTTCTATTTGCAAAAATGGAAATACAAAATCTTTTAGCAAAATAGGGTTTTGTTCATGTAATGAAGAGTTTACAAATCTAATTCTAAGTGGCTGATTAGAAAATCTAGAATTTAAGACTCTAGAATACCAGGAAACAACAGGGTACTGAGACTATACCAGCAATCTTTCACAGCTGGGAAACTGAGACAGCAAAGTTTAAGGATTGGCTGCAAGGCTAATTTAAAGAACCATAAATATTAGATATTTTATATTTATTTCTCTTATTCTTAGTGTGGGATTGGTTTCAGCAACTAGGATCTACCAACCTGATTTTAAAGGGGAGTCAATTAGGCCCAGCCTGCATACATGAGGTGGGCGAGGCAAGGAATACAGCTGTTCATTCCAATAGAGATGGTCGTGGGGATTCAACAAGGTGTTTTTTTCATTTATTGCATCCGTGACTCATCAAATAATCTGGCCATATAGTTATAGAGTGATAATATGTTACATAATCAGTCTTATTAATTCACTCTTGCATTATAATCATTTAGTGGTAACACTATTTGTAGTGACAGACTATATGATGTAACTGAGTAGATTCTGGTCAAATGCAGTAGTCATTATTATGCTTGGTGCTGTGTTCAAAAGAAAATAGGAGTAAATACACCAATTTAAATATATATAATTATTCTAAATGTGCTTAGTTCTGTTTAAAGGAAAATTTAATAAAGAAAATTTCTGTTATTACATTTGTTTAAAAGTCTTGATTTCATATCCTGAACATTCAAGTTAATAGTTCTGACTTGTTGATTCTTTTATATGACATTTTAAACTGCCAACCACTAATGGGTTCCTTTGAGCATCTACATTGTGAAGCTAGTAAGAGCAAGTTGGATTTCTGAAAAAAAAATCATAACATCATATTGATTGTGGTCATTTGTATTAACATTTTATCTTAATAACTATTCCCTATTCCCCATGTAAACCTCAGTCAGCAGGGATGATTCTTAGTGCTTCTTAATGTCTGTCATTGTGATTTGCCCCAAAGTCTATCTGTACAGATTTGTACCTGAGTTCTAGGGATTAAGAGTGATGCAAGTAAGATTTTTCAAGACAATTTTCCTGTATAAAATATTCATGAGATGGTTGGCATACAAAGAATTACAACTTCATTATTAAAGAAACAGTGTTTCACAAAAAGGCAAAAAAGCATGCAGCTGATACAATATAACTTCGGGTGGCAAATATGTAGAACAGGAAAAGCACAACAGTGGTATGCGTGATGTACATTTTGTAGTATTCTAATATGACTGATCTCTTGACCATGTAATAAGGCTAGACCTTTGTAAATAGGGTACAATGTTTTCTCTGAGGAAGGCAGAGTTTTGAGTTTCAGCATATGTTATACTGAGTATCAGTCACCCTGGGAGAAGTTGAATTTTCAGAGAGAAAATGAGAGTTTAGAAAGGAAATAAAAATACTTCTTTATAAGCATCCATTTCTTAACTCTACACTCCAGAGACAATAGCTGACTGAGTCTGAACTCCAAAAGTGATAGTGTACAGAACTTAGAGGAAGAATAGGAGGCAGGATGAGATCCAGCAAGAAAATCACATTATTTAAATCAGATTTCCTCGTTTTAGGTTACCTTCTATATTTCTATACATTTGCTTTCTGTTATTCCTTTTCCTCTAGTTATTGTTTAAATGATTTAGTACTCTTCCTTTGTACCAAGGGGAATTAATGAAAGAATCATATCTTTACCTTTGTGTATTAAAAGTTGAGCAACCCATGGGGCACCTGGGTGGCTCAGGGAGTTGAGTATCTGTCTTCAGCTCAGGTCATGATCCCAGGGTCCTGAAATTGAGTCCAGCATTGGGTGGGGGGGGTCCTTGCTCAGCAGGGAGCCTGCTTCTTCCTCTTCTTCTGCCTGCTGCTCCCCCTGCTTGTGCTCTCTTGCTCTCTCTGTCAAATAAATAAATAAAATCTTAAAAAAAAAAAAAAAGAAGAGCATCCCTACTCTTGGCCATTGTCGTGTTTATAATGGAAATTTGTGATGGTTGAAAGGAGTCTCTTTTTTCCACATGGAGTGTCTGCATTATTACCCATTATTATTCTTAGGTAACCAACTGGATTGTTATCATGGCAAAGAATACATTCTCCTGGCAGAGCAATTTAAAAGACTAGATGATCTAAAGAGCTTGCCTTGAAAGTGCAACGATGGGATAGGACGATGAGGTGCTGTATGTTATAACTCACTTCCTTTAAGGTTTTGAATGGACATACGATGTAAATGTGTTTTTGTGTCCATCTAAACACAGAATTCAAGCACTATCAGAGCCTCGATCTGAAAGAATTGTAGTGTAGCTATACAGGGGATAATGAGTATAAAATCTTTGTCTTATGAATGGAGAGAAGCAGTTAATTCTTGAAAAAAGAAGCTGAACCAAGATTGATCAAATCTCCAAGAAATTAAACAACAGGATTGTTGATTCCCAAAAGTGTTGCATAAGTCCATATAGAAAGAGCTAAGGCCTCCACGAGATGAGAAGCTCAGATGTCTTAGATAGGCTTCAAATGAGATATATATTGGAAAGTCAGATAAACTTTATGGAATGATTTCAGCGATCTTTGTTTTAATTCTTGTGCTCATAACAGGATTTTTACTCTCATGAGGCCCTCCCTAACTTAAGAGTCGACCCTTCTTCCCCAAATCATTTCATTCTTCTCTCAACTCTATCCACATTTGAAACACCATTCCTGGGAGTATTGCTACCTTATGTAGAACTTTGCTTCTGAGTGACATCGGTCCAATTTTAATTACTGGGCCACATATGCTTTAAGCATGTGACTGTGGCAAGTGCCTGGCTTGTCAGGTGGTTTTTATGACAGCATGCCATTGTTTGTAACTACCCTGTAAGTCAGTGTAGTTTTTGAGATGATGCAGAAATGCATTATATTACAACAGCCATAACATACAAAGGTACTGTGGTCACTTAATTCAGAAAGGCGATTTTAAGAATATATTACATTAGTTATGAGGAAAAAAATAAACTGTCTCCGTTCAAGCCAGAAATTGTGGTGTGGGAATTAAGGAAAGATACATAACAATAAAGATATTACTTTATCAGTCAATAACATCTTTGCAATGAAGGAACCATTACTGTGTACATAGAGATAATCTTCCTAACATCCACTGTTCTGTGTGATGTATTGGTCATGAATATTAACTTGGGAAGCATAGGGATGTGGACCTGCAGGATTTTCCAATTTTAAAGATATTTACTTCTGTCAAGATTACTTGTGGTACAATCTAATTTTTAAGTTAAAGACTAAATGATTATACGTAGCTATAAAAAAAGTTCACATGTAGTGATTCTGAATGGATACAATAACTCACAATCATTATTAAAATTTCTGTATGGGAATTTGCATCAGTTTGGTACATATAAACTTCTTTCATTTAGAGTGCATTTAGTAGAAACAAAATAAGCCAATGTAAACTACATAGAGAAATTCTCACTTTTCCTGTATTTTTTCTATTCTCTTATATTTGCAATCATTACTAATAAATTAATGTAGTGTTTCTGAAAATATGAAAAGACAGCAAAATTCTGTCTGTGTATAGAAATGAAAATAAAAATTGGAGAGTTTCAGTTGAAGGAAAATTTTAATTACCATGCTATGCTATTTGCTATAAATCTGTGATAATTTATTTTTTAAATCCTTATTAATTTGATTAAATTTCATTACCCATTATGGGACATCAATAGGGTTTCCGTTGTCTTCCAATGATAAACTCAATTATGTTAGAATGTGATGATATATAAAAACCAAGTATAAATAAATAACAATATAAATAAATGACAATTGAGATAATATAATGGTTTAAGCTAACACTATATTAAATGGGGTATGTACTGAAACAAAGAAACAAAAAATATGAAATTAAAAGCAAAACAAACACAAAAAGCACTAAGACCATGCTTTGTCAACATGCTACTGTTTTTCTAATGTTTCCAAATTCAACCTATTTAGCCTTCAGCTACATATATTACTAGGATACAGACACACTAAAATTCAGATTCTAACTCTGTTATATGATTGAGAACCAGTTTGATTAAATCTGGGGGGCATAAGGCACTGCTTTTGGAATATTTAATAAAATATTTAATAAAACATTTAATATTTAATATCAAGAAATATGTGATAGATATGATTCTTACCTGAATAAAATTATATATATACAGTCAAATTTAGGGACAGACATTAACTTTTGGGGATACTTTCCTTTTCAGATTTGTCTTGTACATTTTGCCTTGCAATCTTATTACCTCACTGAAATATGATTATAATTTTCTTGTTGTTTCAAAGTATTGACAGAGTTCAGAATTTCAATAGCTTATAATTTGGGGAGGATTACAACATGTAATAAATATAGAATTATACACATACTTAACATTATACTGATATCTAAGAACCAGTATATCAGATACTTATATATCAGAGTTGTAAAGATATCTAAGAGGCTAAAAAATGATCATGGGAAAGAGCTACTCTTAAATAAAAGCTGATTATTACAAATATCAGAAATATCCTAGCATATCTGTTGCTGATTCATAGAACAATGTGATCATCAGTACATACACCGGGCCAGACACTGTGCTAAAATTCATCAACCTCACTGATCTTACAATTTCATTGAAGTATGATAAATAAGATGTATTGATGAGTGTCTTAGTGCTCAAAGGAAAAAAAAGGTATTAGATAAGAATTGGAATTTTTAGGCTATTTTATAAAGATAATTGAATGTGAGACAAGTTTTGAAAATAGGTCAGACTTTATTTACACAGGGGGCTTGCAGATCACTGATATAAGTCCATCAGAAAGAAAGCATTAATTTCTTTCTGCAATGACTTCTGAAAACAACTACCTGAAGTTAGACCAAACTTTGACAGATGAAAAACAGTTCTCCAGAATACTGCCCTGACTTCAAACATCAGCTCCAAGTTCAGAGGTCCCCAGACCACCCTCACTTATGACCAGCTGGCTACATACTCAGGGGTTCCCAATGTTCAATAAACTGCTAGAACAATTCACAGTACTCAGGAGAACACTATACCTAAAATGACAATTTTATTATAACAAGAAGATACAAGTCACAACCAGCCAAAGGGAGAGACATATATGTCTGGGAACCAAGGGCAAAGTGTCCATTGTCCTATCCCAGAGGATTCAGGATGCATTACCCTCTTGATACATTCATATGTGACCATATATTGAGTATTACTAACCCAGGAAGCTCAACTAAACTTTGGTGCCCTACTTCTCATTGGGGCTTATTATATAGACACGATTAATTAAATCATCATCCGTGTGACTCAATATCCAGACCCCCTACCATCCCTGGAGTTCATTATGTCACCATCATATTACTTATATTACCATCATATCACTCAGATCTCCTCCTCTGTAATGATATGGTTGGTCTTTTTGGCTTGACAGCCTCACCTGTTGGTAGAAACTATCAAGTGTGGTGTGGTGACGGGCAGGGGAGCACCATGAACAACAAAGACATGCCTATCACTCAGAGAATTCCAAGGGTTTGCAAAGTTACCTCTCAGTAACTGTGGACAATAGACAGTTAAAAAAATTAAATACATTCATTTTCTGTACTGTTTTCTGTTTCCTTTGTACTAGTTTTTCAAAATTCACAATTCCGTTAAAGATATGTTTTGTTTTTAAGACACCAAACTTCAAAAGTAAATAAATCTGGTCTTTGTTTATATTAGAAGTATGTCTTTGATAGTGCACGCATACTTCCAAAATAATTTTAAAGTTTATTTTCTGAATGCAGAATACCCTGCATGTTTTTGAATATTAATTCTGAATTATTTAAACAATTAAAGGTTGTTAGCTTTGTTTATATAATAAAGGAATCATCAACAGCAGCTATATATGTGTTCCAAAAAGGATAAACTATGTACAATTTATGTACCTTTCTAATTTAACAAAGCCACTCTTCAGTGTTTAAGTATCTAAGTTTTATATACAAATCAGCATTTCTATTTTTGTTAATAGGATGCAACTTTAGGAAACTTCACTTTAGATTACTAATAGATACTTTATAATGTACCTATTAAATTGTCTTTATCAATTTGAATAGTCTTAGTTGGTACACTTATAGATAATGGCTATGGTGCATTTAACATGAGCACAGAAAATAGGAGAATGTATAGAATATAACATATTTATGTCGGGATATTTATTAATGTTACTGTTTTAATCATTTGTTATATTTTATTTTTCTTACAGTGCCTTTGATAATATAGAACTGTCTCAGATATGAGTAATAACTCTGGTTGGTTTTGTTCAATACTATCAAAATATCTTAATAGATAAAATTGAGCATAGATAGATGTAAAACTTGTATGTATTATTTTGGGATGGGTGTGAGACAATTGTAACTAACAATTTAGTTGTTAATTTTGTAAGAACTTAAGTACACCATCAATACATTCATATTTGTTGGTTTTGGTCATATACTTTTAAGGCAGGTCAGCATATTAATTCAGGGCACATTTGCTGGCCATTGAAGACCAACTGGACTTTTTAAATCTCTTTGTAGCATTTTCTAAGACCATTCTTTCTTCATTCTACTCTCATTTCATTTCAAATTTTCAACTGCTGAGTTGGGCTTGTCAGCTGATCTTGGTTCCCATGTCTTAATTCCCGTCATTTCTGCTCTTGGCAGCTTTCTGTAAGATGACCAAAGTTCCTTTGCTTGTTTACAGTAAGATTATAAAATAGCTTAAGGAAAGATACTGCACAATAGTAATGTTTGGGATAGAGGGCAATCTACTCATGATCTTGCTGATTCACCAGATATATTAAGTATGAGACAAGAGAAAGTACAAATGAGTTTGTGTTAAGGGTATATTGGGTGTCCTTATTGGGACAAATACTAAGAGAAACTCATGAGCATCAGAAACATAGACAGGAATTTATCCAATAATTTTCCAAAGAGTAGTTATGTTTTATTTTTGGTAGAAGTAAACTGAATCTGAATCATTACATTAAAGTCTTCTCAAAAGCAAAACAAGGGAAAGAAACCAACAAAATTAGAAAAACAGGAACAAATATAAAAAAGAAAATGGGCTATTCTAAATATATTTATGTGTTTTACTTATTAACAATGGCAACACTAAAAATACTCAAATATTTTGTTTCAAGAATTGGCCTTGAGTGTAATGGTGAACAAGAACAAAGGAGACTACTGTGAATGCTGCCAATGATATAGATACTTGACAGTATGGTTGACAGTTCCAAGTGGTGCATATCAATCTTTTTTTCCTGCAGAGATGATGTAGATCTTAATTAGTGTTTGAAAAGCATTTAGCAATCTTTAGCAAAAATGCTCAGGCTGTATAGCATTATACCTGCTCAAAATGTTTCTTAACAGATGATGTATGTTGCCCTTGGTTTTTGTCATTCCTTGATAGTCACCCTCTGCTTTTATGTCCACAACTGGTCTATTCTCTTCTCAATTCTGGAGCTGATATACAATCCCACAGTGTTGTTTCTTAATAATGTGTTTCAGATTATATTAAAATTAAATTTTATTTATTAAAATTTTGCCACTGTCATAAAAAATTACCTCTGTCATAAATAATTGAATTATTTTAAAATTAAATTATCAGCTAAATATCAGATTTGATATTAATAAATAGGGATAGCATCAGACTGCATTAGAAATAGTAAATTTTTCAGAAAAATAGCATAAAAAGGACAAAGAATCAGTGATAAAATAAATAAATACATAAAATTGAAACAGAAATATGGATGTATCATTAGAGTGACAGAATTAAATTAGGTAAGGATTGTAAAGACCTCAATATTTTTGCTCCCTTGTTGCGTCAATCCTTACCAAATCAAAGCTAGAAAGATAACAGATAGCACTTCCAAAATATCTGCATTTTGGTCTAATATCTGTGTTGGTCCTGAAACTAGGATACTAATTTCTCTGATGGCACAGATAGATATTCAGGGGAAGGGAAGGAATAATTTTAAGATCAATTATAGATTCTCATCTTCAATCTGTACTGTATTCTATAGACCTTCTTAAATTTGTCATTGAATTTTCTAGTTTATGGAAGAAATTCATACACCTTACAGATCACAAATGTTCCTTCGGTCCATTGCCCTGAGGTGTGAAGATCTCCAAAGCACAGGAGAAAGTGAGGCCTTTCTCAGAAATCAAGCAACACACCGTAAGCCCATAGATTCCTAAGTTTCTCTTTATTATGTGCCATGAAGTATAATGAGTCCTCCTAGAATGTGGTATTTTGGCTCACTTTGGGGTAATCTGGATTCATGTATATGGAGGACAATATTGGCTGAATAATGGAGTATTTTTTAATCACTTCTCTATGGAATGATGACATATACTTTACAGGGAAAATTGTAGCTCACTTACATTACTATTTCAATTCACTTTAGGCTCAAATAAAACCTGATTATTTTAGAAAGTTATTAAGATTTTTGCTCAGTTTGTAAATTTACAGAAAAGTTCTTTATAACATTGTTATTTCCAGGCAGTAGAGTTTTACCACCATATAAAAACAGAGATTAAAAGTTAGTTGACTGCTCAGTGAGGTTATAATTTTAATAATGTAGTGTCTAAAAGTTAATAGAGATGCCTGCTTATAATGAATGAGTGTATTTATGGATCATGTAGGCACCTCTTTCATTAGGGGCATAGCAAAGCAGAACACTACTGACATTTTACTATTTAATGGGTAACAACTGATTTAGACTTCAAATAATATTATAACTGCCTATAAATATCTGGTGTGATTTCCAAAGGATACATTCATTTCTACTGATGGTGTTATATCTCTATCTTCAATTTAACTATAGATAAAACATGAGAGTAATTTTTAAGTCAAAACACTTTTTCAAAAAAAAGAAAAAAGGAAGAGGGGCACCTGGGTGGCTCAGTTGATCAGGCATCTGACTCTTGATTTCCACACAGGTCTTGATCTCAGCCTTGTGGGGTTGGGTCCTGCACTAGTCTCCGTGGTGGGTGTGGAGACTACTTTAAAAAAAGGGGAAGAATAACAGCACTTAATGTCATCTAAATTGTGTGGTTATATAACATTTAAGTAGATGTCATTGTAATTAGAAATGCATTGCTAAACAGGATTGAAGTTAGGCTTATGAATGAGGACTGGGTATAATATCCGTGATCTATGGATTGAAAAGGGTCAGGCTTAACTTGCATCCTCATTACCCAGAACAAGAGAAATAAGACTTGAGTGAATATTGTAGTTGAGGACAGTAATAGAAATGTAGCCACTGGCTTTTTACTTGTAGAACAAGGCTGTAAGTAGTACTACAGGCAAGCATTCTCAAGCCACTATTCTTGGTGTCAACCACAACTGCACCATTTAGTTCATATTTGTTCTTGGACAAGTCACAGGACTTTTCATGACTTTGTTTACTCATCTATAATATATAGATAATATTCCCTACTTCATAGGCATTAGACAATGAATGAATAAGTTAATACAGGTGATATTTGTGAGAGATAGAGCCTAAAGACAATGTAGTGGTAGACATAGATTTTTTTCAGTAGTAACTATTACAATAGGGAAGAGAGCCCAGTGTATATGAAACTCAACCTCAATTAGTACAGCAGTGACGGGCATTTTAAATGGAGAATGAGGGAGTAGAGAGAGAGGAGATGATGGCGGCATGAGCACAGTCAGGGAAGTGGAAATATACACAAAGTGAGATGGAGATTTGGTTAGTGTGGTCGGGCCATCTGGGTTTGTTAATTGGCCCTCATCTAAGACAGGCTACTGTGCTTGGACGGAAACTGGCAGACAGGGGCCTTACCTTGTTGGCCGAAACAAACAGTAAATTCTTTTAGCAGCCTTGAACTTTATGGACAGGAACTTAAGGGAACTGGAGTCCTCATCCTAGGAACGTGACCTTGAGCTGTTAGAAACTATGCTAGTTTTGTTTAAGTCTTTGAGTGTGTGCTGGGGAGAGAATGTGGTGTGACAGTGGGAAAAACATTAATAGTGAGAGTCTGCGATTTTTATATGCCAATGTTGAGGCGTAGTCAAGAAGAGGGCTCAGAGGAGCCGGACCAGAACTGCTTAAGGAGAGATAGCCTTTGTCAGACTCTTGCTAGCACAGAATTAAGTATTATTATGGTTTGCTTTCATTACATTATTTTATCAAAGACTAAATCAGAACACATGATAGCACAAGTTCAAATGTTATTAGCACAGGTTCAAATTTGGACTCCAGATTATTGTGCAAACTCTGAGACCTGTTTACCTATAGACTATGAATGATAATTCTTTCCTGAGTTGTGTCTTATAAAACGGAGTGAATAATGCCATAGTTTACACATAAATACAGAATACATATAAAGTTGAAAGATTTGACTTTGCCTTTTCATCTGTGGATGCTGTTTTCAAAATAAAGCTCAGAGCTTTTATTAATAAAGAGAGAAAGGCCAACACTTTGACCTCCAAGTAGAATGAGAAAATATATCTTCTGGTTTCTAATCCCTCTACATAGACATGGGAATAATTATAATTACAATCAGGGAATTATAACTACAGAGAGAAAAAGCTAATAATAGCAATTAATACTATAGATAGGTTTCTCAAATTTCAAATATAATAGCTCCTAGAGATTATGAAGAAAGATTTCTTACAGCAATGTTTGTACTCATATTTTTTTGGTATCAAAATTTAATGTATATTACTGCCATTTAATATATATTACTGCAGAAGAAGGCTGAAATCTTAGGGAATGAGTGACAGCGTCAATACTATTATTTCTTATTTAATTAATGAAAAGAGCTTTAATATATTCTCTGATTATATATGCAAACAGTGCTTCTGTAAAAACACATAAACTAAAATTCATTTATTTTAAGAACAGTCATTGATTTTTTAATTTAAAAACAGTCATTGATTTTTTTCAGTTTGTTCAGTTTTTTCTTTATTGTTAGAACTATAATATATGCCATACTGGCAACTGGAAGTCTACATACATTTTTATAATAATTAAATTATAATACCCACTTTGTTTGGAAATCCACTTATCATTCAATAATATACTTTATTATTTTTTTTGTTTGTTTGTTTGTTTTTAAGATTTTATTTATTTATTTGACACAGAGAGAGAGATCACAAGTAGGCAGACAGGCAGGCAGAGAGAGAGGGGGAAGCAGGCTCCCTGCTGAGCAGAGAGCCCGATGCGGGCCTCGATCCCAGGACACTGAGATCATGACCTGAGCCGAAAGGAGAGGCTTTAACCCACTGAGCCACCCAGGCGCCCTCAATAATATACTTTAAACTGATGAAGTACATTTTGTCCACTTGGACAAGCTCATAGATATTATGCATAACAGTCAGTTGTCCAAAAGTTGATGGATAGCAATGCCTTTAAGATCTAAAATATGGCTTTTGTATTAATAATCAGCAAAATTATATACCTGAAACAGGAGGGTACGATGCTCAAGATGTCTTTCAAATCGTTACTGGAGGAGCCCAAAGATATTATTTGATAGAGATTTCTCATGCACATTTGTTGTTGGAATCTAGAAATATATGTGTAGACAAAAGTAAGAGCATCATTTTCATTTCCAAGGCATATATATTTCTGAGTAAAAGTACAAAGGGATGGCATAACAGGCTTAATAAAATTGATTCTGTTTTGCCAACACAAATCTACAACATGATACAAGCAACACCAACCTCAGAATTATTTGTTTTAACTTCTGATGCTTTTATATCCTGGATGAATCACTCATTTCACCAGAACTTTTTGAGGTATTGTTTTTAGAGTTCAACATACATCCATTGTCCACGTTTCAATTTATAAGGCAGCACTTTACCCTGAATCAAAACATAGGATAGGGATGTAAAGGCTTGTTTTTTTCCCCACATTTATAGAGTCAAGAGGCTTTTGGTTGTTTCTTAGAGAATGCAGTAGGCTAAAAATAGGCTGTAAACAAATACAGATACAATTTTTAAATCCCTGCAATCAACTTAAGTTTTTAGGTTTGTTTTGGGGAACAGCGAAGGAGAGTTCAAAATCATTTATTTAGTTTCCATTTCTTCAGTTCCAACACTAGCTCCTGACCATGCCCGCCCCCCACCCCTTAACTCTTTTGCAGAGCCCCATTCTTCTGCTTTTATACCCAGAGATATCACTGGTGTTGTTTAAAATCCACAGAAAACTGGAAGGAAGAAAAGAGAAAAGAACACAAAATCTTCTTTAGCTCGCGGAGAGAGGAGAAAAGCTTAGAAACATTCATACATTACTACTTCTTATGGGGTAGAAAATTTAATAGCAGAGCACACATATTAAACTGCTAGAAATAGAGATGAAAACAGTCTTTTTTGGTAGTTTTATAATGACTTTTCTGAAATGAGAATATTCTTTATACGTTTAACTGTAAGTACTCAGTAAGTAAATATTGTCTATTTTCAACAAATACAATGAACAACTTTACTACTCTAAGTAAAAAAATGCTCTTGTGCTCTTATTTAAAAAAAAATCAGATGCCTACAATGTGGCAAATATCCATCAATCATCGTGAAATGAAATTTCAGTTTAATTTGAAACTGGAAAGCCACTAGAAGACTTCACATTATATACAAATAAGAATATCTCACTTTTAAATAAAAAGAAAATAAATTCATGCCTATCGTGTTTGGTTGATGTCTTTGGAATATTTTGAAATGAAAAAAGCAAGATTTTCTTCATATTAAGGTTTTATTTGACACCATTGCATTGAGCTCCTGTAATGTATTAGGCACCCTTAAAAACGTGTGTTATTCAAAGAATTGGGTATTTTCTATATAAGAAACACACAATTCAGTGCATGCAATAACCAATTAAATGGTGTAAAAGAAAACAACAACAAATGCGCTCCATTTTGGTTTTTATCATCTGGTATCAATCTTTAGAAAATAATTTCTAATCATGCATCTTATTAATCAGAATTCTAAAATAAAAGCAATTCGTGGATATTTAGTTAATAATGTCCTACATTTTGCAATCTGTTGAGGCTATACATCCTGTTAACAGTATAACAAAAAGAAATGGCCTTCAGGGTTATTTATAATGAGAGTGTGAATTTCAGACCCTTGATTGGCATTTTCAGCCACACAATCTTTTATTACTTTATTTGTACGTGAATAATTTATTTCACTCATTTTTATGATAATTTTCTGAAAGCAGATATTTGCCAATGGCTTTTATACAATGCCTTCTCATGATATACCTTGAGGACAATGGAAGTATTTCAGGACTACGCATCCCAAAGGCAGTGGTCATAATTGCACTCGCTTTGCCTTTGTCTGCTTCCAAGCCTATTTTCCCAGTCTCATGTCTATTCTGTGAGGTCTCACTATCCTTCAATAAATTTCTTTTTCTTAATTAGAATCAGCTTCTGCTGCTGGTAATCAAAGAGACCTAATTAATGAAGGTCTTTAGGAGACCAAATATTTTGAAAAGAAAAGGAATCCTGAAAAACAAAACAGATTGTTTCAAAGTGGCGGAGGAAACGAATGTGTACTTAGATGAGATTGTTATAAAAAGTGAATGAATCCTGGGGAATGCCAAACTCTGAGGCAATCGATAAAAAAGCTGTAGGGAGCTCTAATGACAACCATCTGGACATTCTTTGAGAAACTGCATTTGCAAGATGTAATACAACGCAACAATTAAACAGAAGAAGTTGATTCCTGATTTATACGTGAATTGGAAAAAACGCTTTATATATAGGCACACAAAGACATGTAAATAGATCAAATAAGGTCAAGAAGGAGACTCACAAAAATGATAGCCCTTGTTTATCTTGAAGAAGGGAGGCAGAATTAAAGCCATTTAGATAAAGACTGGATTTTTAGATTTACAGTATATATTTTGTATTATTTGATATTTTACAGTGTGAATGTGTTCATCTTTTTCTTGTGTATTCAAACTACATCCTTAGAGGATAAATGATTTTGATTATCTAAAAAATTGATATAATAATTAGTCTTATTTTATTATTTTATTATTATGTTCAATTAACCAGCATATAATAGTACATCATTAGTTTTTGATGTAGTGTTTAACAATTCCTTAGTTGTGTATGACACCCAGTGCTTACCAGCACATATGCCCTCCTTAATACCCATGACCCCGTTACCGCATCCCCTTCCTCCCTCCCTTCTGTACCCCTCAGTTTGGTTCCCAGAGTCCGGAGTCTGTCATGATTTGTCTCCCTCTCTGATTTCTTCCCTTCAGTTTTCCCTCACTTCACCTGTGGTCCTTGGCACTATTCCTTATGTTCCACATATGAGTGAAACCATATGATAATTGTCTTTCTCTGCTTGACTGATTTCACTCAGCATAATCTCCTCCAGTCCCAACCATGTTGATGTAAATGGTAGATAGTCATCCTTTCTGATGGCTGAGTAATATTCCATTGTATATATGAACCACATCTTCTTTATCCATTCATCTATTGAAGGGCATCTCAGATCTTTCTACAGTTTGGCTATTGTGGACATTGCTGCTATGAACATTGGGGTGCATGTGGCCCTTCTTTTCACTACATCTGTATTTTTGGGTAAATACCTAGTAGTGCAATTGCTGGTTGTGGGGTATTTTTAACGTCTATGTTTAATGTCTTGAGGAACCTGCATACTGTTTTCCAGAATAGCTGTAACAACTTGCATTCCTACCAACAGTATAAGAGGGTTCCCGTTTCTCAACATCCTCTCTGACACTCGTTGTTTCCTATCCTGTTAATTTTTGCCATTTTAACTGGTGTAGGGTGGTATCTCATTGTGGTTTTGATTTGTATTTCCCCAATGGCTAGTGATGCTGACCATTTTTTCATATGTCTGTTACTATATGAATAGATGCTTTGATTTCTTACAGGATTTTCCTTTAAAGCAGTGATTTTCATAGAAATACATATGGAGGAGATGGTAAATGAATGTTTAGATGCACCTAAGTCGTTTTGATTGCCCATCTTTGAGAAATACTACTTACAACACTGTTTAGGTGTAAGTCTTGGTTATTCATTCCATGCAGATCTCACATGTGACAGGTAGAGTGGTTACAGATATTCCAGGTGGCTCTTGCCATATAACTGAGTCACAGAATGATCAAAAATTAAATATAAAAGTACCAACTTCCTTCTCTGCTGTATTTGCATGCTGAAAATACACAATGATGTCCTACTGAATGTACTTACCCAACTCTGCATTCAGGCATTCAATGATGTCACACTAGTGGCGTGAAATTATGGTGGAAGGATTTATGCCTCAGAAATTAGCAAATATTGTATATTAGACCTTTTTTCACAGAAAGCCAGTTATAAACTCTTATCAGAATACCACTTCCTCATCAAAACCCCTTCTTGGGGCACCTCAGTGGATCAGCTAAGCACATGACTCGCACTATCAGCTCAGGTCACAATCGCAGGGTTGTGAGATCTTGTCAGGCTCTGTGCTCAGCATGGAATCTGCTTGAGATTCTCTCTCTCTCCCTCTGCTTGTTCCCTCTCTCTATTAGATCATCTCATAGCACTGGGTATTTAATACAAATTATATTGCAATTAAGTAATTATGTCTAATTCATCTTAATAGCATTTTTTTCAAATTTATTTATTTGAGAGAGAGAGAATGAGATGAGCAGGGAGAAAGGAGAAGGGAGGAGGGAGAAGCAGGCTCTCTGCTGAGAAGGGATCCCGATGCGGGACTCGATCCCAGGACTCTGGGATCATGACCACAGTTGAAAGCAGACACTTGACAGACTGAGCCATCCAGGCGCCCCTATTTTTTAAAGATTTTATTTATTTATTTGAGAGAAAGAGAGAACACGATCAGGGGGAGGGGCAAAGGGAGAGGGAGAAGCAGACTCCCCACTGAGCAGGGACCCCCCGGCTCAAGGCTCCATCCCAGGACCCTGGGATCATGACCTGAGCCCAAGACAGACACTTAACCCACTGAGCCACCCAGGTGCCCCTTAATAGTATTTTAATTGAGAACATTTTATGTATCTTGTACTCTTCTTGATGCTGGGAATAAAGTAGTGAACGAAACTGACAGACTCTATGGTCATAAGGATTTCATATTAGTGGAGGAGGGAAGGAGGTCTGCCTATCTATATATCTATCATCTATTCACAAACACATAAAATCTTAGGTGTAATTAAGCGTGCTGAAGAAAATAAATGAAGTATTGTGATAGAGATGACAGGGGAGTCTTTTCTTAGAAAGTAGTATTAAACAAAAAATTGAATGGAATAAGGACATGAGTCAAGTAAAACTTGTAGAATATTCCATCAACAGAAAATGGAAGTTCTTAATTGGAAGTTCTGTATCAGAAGAAACTAATGTGCTGGAGAGGAGCAAGCAAGAGGAAGGAAGGAGAAGGAAATCAGACAGAGAAATAGAAAAGGATCAAATGACATGGATTTTGGAAGGTATACTGTAACTTTTGGATTTTATGCACAAAATACTGGGTAGCCTTTGGAGGGGATTGATCATTAGAGATTTAGGAAAGTTTGCTCTCTGTTGCACTCCCAGTGCATAAAGCAGTGCTTGGCATGTTGCAGTTGTTCCATAAATACAAATAGAATGCATAAATATAACTAATGCATATATTAATAGAATTTAGAGAATGTAGAATTTACTTTCAGACAATTACCAAATCACCAAATTCACAAATAAGATTTTGTTTAATTTGTTTTGTTCTGCTTTTAGGATTACATAAGAATTCACTAGGCTGCAATACACATCAGTATTGTATTAGCAATAACAAGAACTCATATGCTCACTTCTGAGAAACTGTTCTAGCTAGAGAATACCTAGCCTGAGACTTCTTAAACAACTTAACAACTTCTAACATTAAGTGCCAATGCCCTAGGACACTCAGCAAGCCCTTGCCCATCCAAAGATCATTATATGGGTACAGTCATTATTAGAAAGCATGTGGCTTGGGCGCCTGGGTGGCTCAGTGGGTTAAAGCCTCTGCTTTCGGCTCAGGTCATGATCTCAGGGTCCTGGGATCGAGGCCCATATCGGGCTCTCTGCTCAGCAGGGAGCCTGCTTCCTCCTCTCTCTCTGCCTCTCTGCCTACTTGTGATCTCTCTCTCTCTGTGTCAAATAAAGAAATAAAATCTTTAAAAAAAAAAAAAAAAGAAAGCACATGGCAAATAACTCTACTGTGTTTTTGATCACATCAAGCATCTACCACATCATGTTGCCTTCCTCCTATGGAGTTCTACATAAACACACTATGTAGGAAATACTTATTCAGCAGATAGGGGTTTGTGGTTGGATTGAAGCATCTTGAGCATCTATGACCTAGTTCATTAGAAACCATGATTCACACCAACTCGCTCTATGGACACCATGTCTATCAGAAGTTACAGAATATGAAAATTCCAACTAGAAAATATTCACATATATAGAGTTATTTGTCTCTTTGGCCTAGCTCCAAATGTTGGTAATATATTTTGAATTTAAAAATAAAATTGAGAATATATTTTCCTTTTTGAAAATATGTAAAAGAATGAGAATGCTTTTTTAAAGATGTTTTTATTTTTAAGTAATCTCTACACCTAATGTGGGGCTTGAAATTACAACCCTGAGATCAAGAGTCGCATGCTCTGCTGACTGAGCCAGTCAGGTGCTCCAAGAATGAGGATTATTTGAAAATTTCCTTTCCATTTTCCAAATACTTCAAGACATCCAGAAATAATCCTTCTAAACTACAAAGTAATAACTTAGCCAACACATTTCAACCTTCCTTCCCAACAAGCACATCTCCATTTTCTACCTCATTTAGTGGTACACTCATTTTGTAAACCACATTCAGATTTCCCTTTCAAAATGCCTGGAATTCACTTAAAGAACTTGATTATTTTTCAAGGTCAGGCTTCTACATATTGTTCAATTTTCCCCCATCTCTTCATGTATAGACATACAAAATAAATAAAATTTAAATATATAATTTGTTCATGAAATATATCCATCCAATAGTCCTATCATTTAATGGTATGTTGTGGATAAAGCATTGTAAATCAATCTTAAATTGCACTCAGAACAAAACACTAGACCGAAAATTGACAGTCTTTGGAATTTAATCAATAGCCACAAATGATTTTTAAAATTATTGGTTTTTTTTAAAGATTTTATTTATTTAATTGAGAGACAGTGAAAGCAAGAGTGAGACAGAGAGGGAGAATGAGCGCCCATGAGTTGGGGGGAGGGGCAAAGGGAGAGTAAGACCTGGGTTTTTGCAGAGCAGAGTACCTGACAGCAGGGGCTGGAGCCCAGGACTATGACCTGAGCCAAAGGAAGATGCTTAACCAAATAAGCCATCGAGGTGCCCCTCTAAATTACTGTTCTTAACTGATTGTTATTTATATCATCCATGGCTAAAAAAAATAAAATGGGGAAAAACCACCTTAGATAAAATTACTTATATTATTTAAAATTCTCTTTAAGATTACTCACAATTATGCATGGTTTTATGACATTGTATTTATTGTTATGGCCACTTGATTTTGGGATAATATATGAATTAAAGAAGTTTTTAATCATGTGCTACTAAAAGGGCTTAGCCTGCAAGTTCAATTAGATGATACAGTTTTAACTCTTAAAGATGATATTTTTATTACAATTTGTACATAGGATAAAAGACATAAATAATAAGTGGTTAAGAAGCACACCACCTTCATATAAAGAAAACTACTTTTGACATGCTGGGAAAGAACTTCCTCTGACTCTCTGAGACTCACTCTCCATGACTGTATCAGTATCTCTCTCTGCCCACACACGCGCGCATGCACACACACACACACACGCACACACACACACACACACGCACATGCATTCTTTCTCTTTCTCTTTCTCTCAATTTCCCTCTATATTCTCATAACTTTTTTTCACATAGATCAGATTTGGACAGCTTTTAAGGGATTTTTTTAAAACGATTTTATTTATTTGAGAGAGAGAGTAAGAAAGAGAGATCACAAGCAGGGGTAGAGGGAGAGAGACAAGCAGGCTCCCCACTGAGCAGGGAGCGCCTCGCAGGGCTCAATCACAGGAACTGGGATCATGACCTGAACCAAAGGCAGATGCTTAACTGACTGAGCGACCCAGTCGCCCCAAGATTTGGACAGTTTTTAATGACAAAAATATGAATTTTTATTACTTTCAATATATGTAAAGGATGTGTACATTTTCACATATCTACTGGAGTTCAATAATAATTACAAATACATGTCTTGTATTATTTACTGTTTTAGGCAAATTTTAAGAACAAAAACAGAAAAACACATACAGCACAATTAAAAATATGCACCTTCTATTATAGAAGAATAAAGTTTATTCTTTCCCATTTTCTCATTATAAGATTATAATACATAATCTTAAATATAAAATTATAATTTTAACTCACACAATTTTTGGTGTCTGTAGTTGAAAAAAATACTTTCGTAGATTGTGAAGAAACATTTCAGAGAATCAACAACAAAAACCTTTGAATTCAATCCTTGGTTGTGACATGTATTACTTTTTTCTCATCACAAACTACTGTATTGTAACTTTGATTAGCTGCTTCACATTATTTGGGTCATAAAGAAAACTGAAAGAAAACCTGCACTGATCAATGCAAACAATTTAGCATCGAAAAATGACTAACATAAGGCTGTCAAGCCATTCAGACGATTCTGAAAACATGAATTCCAATTCTATTTCTGTTAATAAGGAGTGGTGCAAAGGTAACCAGCTAGCTGCATAAACTACCTGAAATGTATGTAACCTGCATTTCTATGAAAGCCTGTTTGTAGGATGAGAAGGTAAAGTTAGATATTCAAGGGTCCTTTTCATTTCCATTTGTCTATGAAAAAAACAACTTAAACTTCTTTCTCGTATCTTAAAATATACAATTTCCTGTCCAGAAATAATTTTTGGAATTGCCTTTCCGTTCCTACTCTTAAAATAATTTCAAACTAAATGTAGTCTTCTTAATGACTACATTAGCCAGTTTATTCACTTTCAACTTTCTTTTTTTAAAAAAATACATCATATTGCTTTCCTTACCTATATTTTCATTAGCAGTCAACTGAAAAAATGTATTAGTTACTTAATTTTTGCATTTCGTATGTATGAGTCACACCATCAGTTATTACTATAATAACAGAAATTAAAATACCATTTATAAAGATGATGATTATAATATTAATGGTAATTATTATATTGATGATGAGTCTTCAAGACATTTACTTGCATAACTGGTTTCTGAGAAGGAAGAGAAGATGCACTGTATTTTAGAATGATATCGTCCAAAGGCTTAAAATTAAGAAAGTTGTGGTTCCTAAAAAAACAAAACTGAGTCATGTGAAAAAATAATTTGCCTTGACTAACTTATTCAGTAATGTCCCCATATTAATAAAATATATTTTGCTATCCATAACTAGCCACATCTTATATAATGATGGCAAGTCCCCCACTGCAATTCCTTTTTTAAAAACCTTCGCATTCTTAGGATGGAGTTCCTTTCATGGGTTGAAAATCAGAGAAAAGACATGGAAAATTTCTATTTATAAAATCCCTATATATAAAGCTTTATATCCATGTTCATTTCTTACTTGTCTTTCCAACTATGTTTAGATTCATGTGTGAAATTTTTCATTTATTTCCTTTAAAGAGTCTTTCTATTAGCCAGTTAAGAAGAACAAAAAAGAAAAACAAAAACCAAAACTAACTGTAGAGCTTACACAAATACATTTAAATAAATAGTGTATTGTACACTGAAAATTAAGAGATTTTTATTGCTTGGTTCCTAATATCTACTTTTCAACCACTGAAATTCTGTTATTACATTGAATGTTTAGGGATTCAATTTCATATTCAACTCAAAAAGCTAATTTTTGATGGAAAGTACACCATAGGGAATACAGTCAATAATAGTGCAATCATGCTGTATGGGGACGCATGATCACTACACTACAGTGTGATGAGCACTGAGTAAGGTGTATAACTGTCACATCACTATATTCTATACATGAAACAGAGTATTCATGTCAACTACATTTCAATAAGAAAAAAGTTTTAAGTGTTTTTTTTAGTGAAATTATATAATGCTACTAATTCTGTATTTAATAAGCATACTCTGTTAAGATATTTGAAATTAAAACAAATATTTTATTTATTTATTTGAGAGAAAGACGGGGAGGGAGGGGAAAAGGAGAGGGAGAAGCAGACTCCCTGCTGAGCCAGGAGGGACAGGGGCTGGGGGGAGTCGATCCCAGGACCCTGAGATCATGACCTGAGCCAAAGTCAGATATTTAACTGACCGAGCCACCCAGGTGACCCAATATATCTGAAGTATTTTAAAAATAAATTATTATATTAATGATACATAGGAATCAATAGATAAAAATGAAAACAGTTCTTTAAAGGATGACTGTGACTATCATATAAATATAAACATAAAAATATGGAAAAGGTTATCTTTGCTTTCCTAAGAGTGTAATGGAAATAAAATTCAGAGGTGTGCAAGATACAGGTTTCATTTACTAACAAAAACATGAAAAGTTCAATAAATGCAAAATAATTTTAATTGTCTAGAAAATAATTCATTTCCAAAATGTTCACTTGAAAATAAAACAGAAGAGCTGAATAAAAAGAGGGATGACACAAGTAAAAAGCTGAATTAAACACAGTTAATTTTGAGACCAGTCTCATCTTCACTTAGGGTTTAATCTTTTTTGCAGTTTCTCCCTGGGTTAATGCTAAGGACTTGCTTAATGGAGGCCTCTGTACACAGGGACCAACATTAGGTGATTTCAGAATGCATTTGTAGGTGGACAACAGATTGAGACAGGTTTTTATAGTGATGACTGGCTCCATGAATGGAGACAATGCACCCCGATTTCTATGGACGTGAAGACTGTCCCCTCCCAGATCACCTCTGCAGTGACTGTGGTGACTGTCAACCTCCAAGCTGAGCTGGAAAAATCCTTCCAGTGTATCAATCCTGAGGACCCTATAGAACACTGTATTTTCTGAAACAGTGAACTGCTTGTCTCGTGAAACTTGCTTCTATGAGAAAGCTGGCAAAACTGTAGCTTTCCTACTCACTATTTAGCAGCACCGTATATCATTTCATCTTTATGGCACGCCAAACAGTGTACTCTAAACCACACTCGACCCAAGGAAGCACTTCTTCACAACGGTCCTGGTTGACCTGCCTAGACCCCGCCATCTGAGAGCTCTCAGTGCTGTTTGCTGTTCAGTGTACCAGATGATAACTATTGCTCTGACAAAACTAGGACAGACCCTACTCCCTTCGTTACTCCCACCTATATCCCCTCTTCCATACCTGAAACGCCATCTCCACTCCTCTCCGCATCTAATCTAAAAGCCCCTCCCTATTGCGCACCAAGCCCCTACCCCACACCGCAAACAAATGGACCAAATGTGACATGACAAATACATTCACAGACTTCCGAGAGAGCAGCCCAGGCCTTGCAAGTAACATGATGTCGAATCTGTCACTAATCAGGGCCAGACCTATAGCCTCAGGTCACCACCTACCCCTCAGTTCTCCCTGATGATCAGCCTTTTGTGCCAATTCCCTCCTAAAGATCATGAGCCTCACTGAGGCTGGACCAAACCTCCAGTCTAGATCCCAAACAGCGGACCCTGTGGATGAGCATCAAAATAGCTAACTTCCCACAGTGTATTTCCTAAAGTCTAAAAGCTACACTTGAACACAAGAGCTCGTCCTCACCCTGTAAACTCATCTCTCCTTAATGATGAATAATGTTTCATTCAGAATCTGCTGTGGACCTGACTCAGGGGACCAGGAGAGGGTCCACTTGACTCAGCCAGGTCCAACCACCCTTTACCCTTGCAGCACCTCTCTGCTAGAGATGTCCTCCTAACAGGCCAGAAGAGCCATCTTATCCTATCTTGTTGAGATAGGGATAAGAGATAAAGAGATAAGAGAGAAAACATTGAGACCGACAGCCTCTCTGTCTGTACTCTGCCTGGATCCTACCCTGTGGCTCCTCAAGTCCTGCTGAGTGCCTCCTCCACACCCTCTGAGTGGTAAACTTCTCTATTTCAATTCCGTTCATGATCTGTTGTTGAACCATGGTTCGCCATCTGGCAACTTGTGTTCCGTTTAATAGATACTAATTTAACAAATTCATAACAGTGGGCTTGCACTTAACCTCTTTTGTCTCTGTTTCCAGTGTCATTTCCTCCCATCACAGTGCTTAGTTTCTCATAGCTATTTTTAAATTTCGTAGAGAGGTTTTTATTTCTTGCATTAAAATAGTATTTATTTCTGATTTCTTTTATATAGCCTGTCATAAATTCAGGTATTTGAAAGGGAAGAAGGAAAATGTCCTTTTGTAGTATTTACAGGTAGAGTTGATCCAGACAAAAATATCAAAGCCTGCAAATTTTTCAAAGATATTTTTTTTAATTCTAAACTGTCAAGAGACTTGTGATAACTCATCTGTTCCTTTCAGACACCTTGAAGATCAATACTTATTTCAGGTGCTGGTGATCATGTGGTTATCTGCATCAATCACTAAGATGGTCACAAGGAACAAATCAAACACCTGGGTGCTATTTCATTTTACCTGTGATTTAGACCGAATTCTGATGCACATCAATCATGTGTCTATGCCAAAAGCTGCCATTACAAGCACAAGTCATATTTTAATAATATTGAAAACAGTTTTAAATCTTTACCGTCAAGTCCTGGAACATTCAGATTAACCTCAGCTAACAACCCAGAGGTAACGGTGACAGTAACTAAAATAAAATATTTTGCCCAAAGTCAGAAAGAAGCCAGTGATAGAAAAAAGAAATAAAAATCCTGATATACATTCTCAAATATTATTTATAAGTATATGGAAGCATTTATTAAAAATATCCAAGGCTCTTACATGCTAAATTTCAAAGTAATGTCATCTATTACAAATACATTCAGGGGAAAGGAGGGGACACTATGGTAAAATCATGTCCATTCACACATTATCTGGACAACTTTTATCTTGGGTGCTAGTCTCGTCCTTTAATGAAGTCATTCTGAACATGTTTTTCCATATTCCCATAACATAGATGGCATCCATGTATTCATATGACGCACATATTCATGGGTGTCTGTGAGTTATGTAAAAGTCTTGAGTTTTCATATGTTCCTCAAATTACATATTAGAATGAAAGTGGGAGGGGTGCCTGAGTGGCTTAGTCGGTTGAACGTCTGCCTTCAGAGAAAGTCAGGATCCTGGAGTCCCAGGATTGAGTCCCCTATTTGGCTTCTTGCTCAGCGGGGAGTCTGCTTCTCCCTCTGCCTCTGCCTCTGCCCCTTCCCTCCTACTCATGTTCTCTCTCTGTCTCTATCTCTTTCTCACATAAATAAATAAGATCTTTAAAAAAAAAGAATGAAAGTGGGAGAGAAGCCAATTATTTTTTTCTAAATAAAGTTAGTATTCAATTCAGTATAATAAGAATCCTTATAATTTTTCCATAGTCACTGAGAGATTCCATTGGTTGAAACTGAGAAATGAAATTCTGTATTTTAAATGATCTGAATGTAGTGTTCATGTCAGAGTTTTAAATTTTTGTTCCCATTTTGTTCCCTGCTCTACACTAGAGCAGGAAAATAAATGCAGGTCAGCAATGAATTAGTATGGATTAGGCTGTCAGTCACAGTAAATACAAAACTAGATTGGAAAAGGCATAGAATGTTAAAAGTAATTTCTAGGAGATATTTGAAACAGAAGAAACAGACAGCAGTAACATATACTACAACTCTATGACAAATATAGTCCCAGGAGCTCACTTCTGCATTTTTACAGGATATCACGGAGAAGGATCTATAGGTGTTGTAGAGGAGGAACGTGAAGGTAACCCATTTGGATCAGGAGAGTGACTCAACTGCCTGTGAGAACACACTGACAAAGTGGTATCAGGCTTTTTTTTTTTTTTTTTTTTAAGATTTTACTTATTTATTTGACAGAGAAGGAGAGATCACAAGTAGGCAGAAAGGCAGGCGTGGGGGGGGAAGCAGGTTCCCCGCTGAGCAGGGAGCCCCATGCGGGGATCGATCCCAGGACCCTGAAATCATGACCGGAGCCAAAGGCAGAGGCTTAACCCACTGAGCCACCCGGGCACCCCTGGTATCAGGCTATTTGAAACGTTTTCAACTGCAGCATATTTATAACGTATTACCTATATAACTTTTTATAGTTTGAAAGTGCTTATCATATGGTCTAAGGTTTATAGTTTTTCAATTATTGTTATTGGTTCTTATTTTTAGCACTTTTTCTCCTGCTTGGGTCCTTTGTACACAATTTAGCAAGTCACACTCACACATAAAAGCATTATTTCTATTTTCCTCTTCTCCAGATGATACAGACTTCTGACTCATATCTGCAAATGTAATGACCAAAAATAAGGGAGCAGTACAAAAAGAGCGTAGGTGTAAGCTTTTCTACTTCTCACAAACAAGTTGCCGAGAATCTGGCATGTGTTTTCCCACACTGCAAAATGTAAATGGATTTCTTTTCATTAAGTTAAAACAACAAGGATATCACACCATCTTTTTACACTTGTTGAAAATAAACTCCACTTCTTACCACAGAAATGTTCTCTGAAGTTCTGGAGACAGTATCATCAAATCGCAGCTGTTTGTATTTGCATCATGACCTGGATAAAAGAAACTGAAGCCATTGCTTTTGGTTTTGAGCACAGGGTCATCAGAAAGGATTAAAACATCTTATTACCTTTAAAGTAATTTTATCTCATATTAATAATCTCATTTTCTGCTTGGGCTAACAGGGGTAAATGCCCACGGAGCTCTGCCCGTGGCTTACCTCGGTTAGCTACTGTCTACCTCCTAGAGCTGCCTAAGCCTGGAAATGCTTAGGTCACAATTCACTTTTCAGAGTGAAGCTTGAGGCAGGACAGAAATCATTAGATCTGTTTCTTCTTTTCAACTCCCTGCACAGTACACAGACACCCCAATCACAAAAATAGAAATACTTATTGAACAAATGACTAAGTGGATAAATGAACAAATAAGACCTACTTTCTCTCCTCATTATCTGTCTGTTGTATATAGGGAAACAATTCAGTGGATTTTAAAAAATGGGGAAGTATGGTCAGGTGGAAGGTGAGCAAAGGAGAACCAAAAAGAAGGGGGAAAGAAAGATGAAAGAAATGCCCTGAAAACCCATGTCCCTGTTGTAAACAAATTCTGAAAAGCTGGTAGAATTTGCCAAGTAAATTTACATGGTGTGCTCTTGTAGGTTAGATTACATACACATTTTTATATTTCTCTTGTAATCTTTGACATATTCTGGTATATCCTTGAGGTAATTTTGGTACAGTTTAACTTATTAAAAATCATTCATTTCATCTATATTTTCAAATGTTTTGACAAACATCTTTTTCTTCGTTACCATTGTTTAATCCCTACTCTCGTTCCAGTAGTTTTATATTTGTATCATATCTTTTTCTTGATCAAAATTTGCCAAACAAGAGTCAAGTATATTGGTGTTTTCAAAGAAAATAGCTTTGGTTTTAATAATGAAATCTGAACTTTGTTCTGTTTTCTATTTTCTCCTAATTACTTATTCTTACTTTTGTTAATTTCTTTTTGAATTTTTAAAATTTCTATACTTTTATCTAGTTCCTTAATTTTAATTCTTAGTTATTGCGTTATTGAGTTATTTTGGTTTTATTATGATAGACATTTGCATTTTCATTTTATCAAAATATTTGCTTATTAATGCTTACATATTAAATATTTAAAATGAAAGGGAAATTCTCTGTAGTATTTCCCCCCCACTCCATTCCTATTGTGTAGGAAAAAAAAAACCTTTATTCTTTATTTTTTAGCAGTTTCTTCTCACATTTTTCTATGGCCCTACTCTCATTTTTCAAGGTATACTAATATCCCATGAGCATAACTAGTTTTTCTTAGATGCTGATAACATAATTATATGACATAATATTATAATAGACATATATAATATATATAACAGACATATATAATAATATAATATTATGACAGAAAACATAATCTTATAGCTATAATTCTGTTTTTGTTTTCTGGAGTTCTCTGTCATCCTGTTTCAATCTGGACTACTCACTCTATAGGGCAGCTAAAAAGCTGGCATTCTAGAAGTTCTGATGGAAGTTCTATTCCATTTCTTCTTCCTTCTAAGCTACAGTCTTGTTTTGTGGGAGCATGTCGACCAGCAGCTTTGTCAGAATATGTTAAAAGGAGGTAGAAATATTTAGTCTATAAAATTTCTGAAAATATTCATATTCTACTTGCACTTGTATTAATTACTTGAATGCAGAATTATATCCAATACTTCTTCTTCAAACTCTTTAAAACATTGCTTCATTTTTTGTTATTAAAGATGTAATGCCACTTAATCCCCATTTCTTTGTAATTGACCTGCTTTATTATCCTCTTATCTCCTCCACAGACTTGTAGGGTTGCTTTGTTTTTTAAATCCACACTATTTTGAAGGTTGATAGTGTTTGACATCATCAGCATGAGTCATCCCTCTCTGGTATTGTCGGAAATTTTGTGGCACCTTTGAATCAGACAATTCAAATGAGAATTTACCACTTGTATAATTTGGACCCTCCCCATTTTCTTGAACATTGTTTATTTTTCTGTCTTCTATTTTTAATGTTTGTAAAATTTTCATAAAGCTTTCCTTGACCTTATCTTCCAATCTTTATACTTATTTTATCTATCATATTCTTTAACTTCCAAGAAACTTTTATTATTCTCTAAGTTTTCCATAGTATTGTATTCTTGCTTTATGGAAGTTCAATGTTTCTTTCTTATTTGAGGACATTAATAATGACTTTGTTTTCTCCTAACTTCTGAATTGCCTTTAATCCCTCTTTCCTATTTCCCCTTTTTCTTGATGTAGTCTGTATCTTTTATCTCGGAGTCTTTCTTCAATGGCCTGGTGATGTTCATCTGTTCATTATTCACAATTACAAATGAGGCATTAAGAGCTGATCATTGCTCTGGGATTATTGAAGCAGGTTGTCTGATAAGCTTCTTTTGAGTGATCAGCTGGTACACAAACTGTTTAATCAGTGGTGGCCTCCCAAATGCCACCATGGAAAATTATTTTTCTCTAGGTCCCTTACATTTCTCTTTAGAAAAGTTTCTATCAATATCTCAATGTAGAATGGGAGGAGCAAGGTTGGAAGGAGTGGAGAGGGTTAACTGGTCAGCGTACGTTACCGTACCAGGTCAGGGAAAGGTCTTGAGGTTTCCCAAAATTCAATATGCAAAGTTTACTGAAACACTATTTTAATTCGGACACCTCCTCCTGTCTTCTGCTGCAGCACCTGTGTATTCAAGTCCACAGGTGTTACATTTGGTGTCTTCAGATGATAAACCTCAAGCCTCATGCCTGAGACTGGGAGAGGGATATGTCTATAATCTAGGGATAAAGGAGAGAACTCGGTGCTCAAACCATTCCATACTCTTTAAGTCACTCTCCCTATTCTCAGTCTCAGACTCTACCCCATTTTCCATGGTATGTGTGTACCAACACTTGAATATACCAGGGAAATTGGGGAACAACTCTATTCATTTTTTTTATTTAAACATTATTTATTTATTTATTATTTAAACATTTCTTTGATTTAGATATATATATATATGCATACATACATACACACACATCTTTATCCATTCATCTGTTGATGGACATCTGGGCTTTTTCAATACTTTGGCTATTGTAGACATTGCTCCTATAAACATTGGGGTGCAGGTGCCCCTTCAGATCACTACATTTGTATCTTTGGGGTAAATACCCAGTAGTGTAATTCCTGTGTCATAGGGCAGCTCTATTTTCAACTTTTTGAGGAACCTCCATACTGTATTCCAGAGTGGTTGCACCAGCTTGCATTCCTACCAACAGGATAGGAGGGTTCCCCTTTCTCCACATCCTCACCAACTTCTGTCGTTTCCTAACTTGTTAATTTTAGCCATTCTGACTGGTGTGAGGTATTATCTCATTGTGGTTTTGATTTGTATTTCCCTGATGCTGAGTGATGCTGAGCACTTTTTAAATGTCTACTGGCCATTTGGACGTCTTACTTGGAGAAATGTCTTTTCATGTTTTCTGCTCATTTTTTTTTAGATTTTATTTATTTATTTGGCACAGAGAGAGAGATCACAAGTAGGCAGAGAGGCAGGCAGAGAGAGAGAGGAGGAAGCAGGCTCCCCGCTGAGCAGGGAGCCCAATGCGGGGCTCGATCCCAGGACCCTGAGATCATGACCTGAGCTGGAGGCAGAGGCTTTAACCCACTGAGCCACCCAGGCACCCCTTCTGCTCATTTTTTGATTGGATTATTGTTCTTTGGGTGTTGAGTTTGAGAAGTTCTTTATAGATTTTGGATACTAGCCCTTTATCCGGTATGTCATTCGCAAATATCTTCTCCCATACTTCCAGTTGTCTTTTGGTTTTGTTGACTGCTTCCTTTGCTCTGCAAAAGGCTTTTTAGATTGATGAAACCCCAATAGTTCATTTTTGTCTTTGTTTTCCTTGCCTTTGGAGATGTGTCTATTAAGAAGTCGCTGTGACTGAGGTCAAAGAGGTTGCTGCCTGTGTTCTCCTCTAGGGTTTTGATGGATTCCTATCTCACATTTACATCTTTCATCCATTTTGAGTCTATTTTTGTGTACACTGTAAGCAAACAGTCCAGTTTCATTCTTCTGCATGTGGCTGTCCAATATTCCCAACACCATTTGTTGAAAAGACTGTCTTTTTTCCATTGAATATTCTTACCTGCATTGTTGAAGTTCAGTGGACCCTCAATTCCATTCATTTCTAATTGGCATTGCCCTCATAGGCACCATAAGTCTCTGTTTCTTCCACTCTGCTAGATAATACTCCCCCTTTGCATTTATATTTTGCGAAGGGCACAGCACTCTAATTTTATAGACCAAAAGGTCCCTCTAATCCCATGCTGGGAAATATCCCTTGTGGGTGTTTGGGAGTTTTTTGTTTACATAGACATGAGGTGATCCCAAAGAGAAATGAACAGATGGCCACCTCAGCAATACCACTGAATGACACTAGCCTGGTTCTGAGGTGGGTGTGTCCTCAGAGAGCAGATAAAACTGTATAATAATCTCCAATATTTTTGAAACATTCCCTCTTACTTTTAAAACCATTCTTATTTATCATATGCTCTTAGTTCTTTCCTGGTTGGAAGGGAAGGATGACTATGCATAATAATACCCACTATAGTTTAAACAGTTCTTCATGCCCCAGGATTCTGGCTTCCTGTTTCCTACACTCATATTCCCCAAATATAAAAATCAAATAAAATAAAACAATGACAAATAGAAAAAAATTATACAACCCCTTTCATAATACATTAAATATCTCTACTAACCAACAAGAGGTGAATTAATCTGATAAATGAACCCTTTTCACTAATGTTAGATAATGAATGATCTTTTCTTAGGAAAACAAAGAAATGACTTGGTTATTCAAGAATGACATTTCGTATTTTATACATTGTAATTTGGCTAATTTATTTATTAGTTTATTTTATTCTTGTAGTAAGAACACAACATTATATCTGATCCCTTAACAAGATTTTAAGTGCACAGTATCATTAATTATAGGCATCAAGCCTGATGATTTACAGACCTGTACTCCTGGGGCAAAAAAAAAAAAAAATTACAGGCATCATGTTGTAGATCAGATCTCTAGAACTTATTCATCTTGTATGAATGAAATTTTTTACCTGCTGACCAGCAACTCTCCCTTCCCTTCCTACCTAGTCCCTGGAAACCACCATTCTACATTCTGTTTCCATATGTCATATAAGTAAAATCATGCAGTATCTATCACTTTCTGTCTCTATGTGTTTGATTATATATACATCATATGTCATATAAGCAGAATCATGCAATATTTGTCCTTTTCTGTCTAGGTTATTCCATTTAGCATAATGCTCTCCAGGCTCATTCACACTGTCACATATGACAAAATATCCTTCTTTTTAAATGATGAAAATATTCCTTTGGATGCACATACCATGTTTACTTTAGCCATTCATCTGTCAATGGACATTCGTGTTCTTTACAGATCTTGGCTATTGTGCATAATGCTGCAATGAACATGGAAGTGCATATATCTCTTTGAGATCCCAGTTTAAATTCTTTTGGATATATTTAGAAATGGGATTGCTGGATGATATGGCAATTTTATTTTAAATTTTTTGTAGAGTTGCCATACTTCTTTGCATAGTGGCTATACCATTTTACCATTCCTAACAACAGTGTACAGGGCTCCAATTTCCCCACATCCTTGCCGACATTTATTGTTTTTTGTTTACTTTTGTCATACTTTTATAAAAGCCATCCTAACAAGCGTGAGGTGACACCTTGCTGTGGTTTCATTTGCATTTCCTTCATAGTGATACTGAACATTTTTTTCATAAATCTATTGGGGATCTGTATGTCTTTTTAGGAGAAATGTCTGCTAAGTCCTTTGCCCAATTTCTAATTGGGCTATTTCTTTATTTGTTGTTGAGTTGTAGGAATTCCTAATATTTTTTTTGGATATTAATCCCATTTCAAATACGTGTTTTGCAAATATTTTCTCCCTTTCTGTAGGTTTCCTTTTTATTCTGTTGATTGTTTCCTTTGCTGTGCAGAAACTTTTTGTTTGATGTAGTCCCACTTGTCTAGCATTGCTTTTGTTACTTGTGCTTTCTTCAAGGAATCATTACCAAGCCCAATGTCATGAAGCTTTCCCCCCATGTTCTTTTCATGGAGTTTTATTTATTTTACTTTATTTTATTTATTTATTAATTAAAGATTTTATTTATTTATTTGACAGAGAGAGAGAGATCACAAGTAGGTAGAGAGGCAGCCAGAGAGAGAGGAGGAAGCAGGCTCCCTGCTGAGCAGAGAGCTGGATGCAAGGCTCGATCCCAGGACCCTGAGATCATGACCTGAGTTGAAGGCAGAGGCTTTAACCCACTGAGCCACCTAGGCGCCCTCTTCAGGGATTTTTAAATTCCAAGCCCCATGTTTAAATCTTTAATCCATTTTGGGTTGATTTATGTGTATGGTATAAGGATCCAATTTCATTCTTTTAAGTGTGGATATTCAGTTTTCCCAACTCCACCTGTTGAAGAGACTGTCCTTTCCACACTGAATTTTTGTCAAACTTGCCTAAGATCAGTTTACCATGTGCACATGGATTTATTTCTGGACTCTTGATTCTGTTCCATTTGCCTATATATCTGTTTTTATGCTAGGGCCATACTGTTTTGATTACTTTGATTATTAGCTTAGAAATGTATTTTGAAATCAGCAAGTTTGATATCTCCAGCTTTTTTTTTCTTTTTCAATATTTCTATCGCTATTTGGGGTCTTTTATGTTTCTATATAAATTTTAGGATTGTTTTTCTGTTTCTGTTAAAAACACCATTGGAATTTTGATTGGGACTGCATTGAATCTGTAGACTGGGGTATAATGCTCATTTTAACAATATTAAATATTCGAGTCTATCAACAAGAGATGTCTATTAATTTGTGGTTTCTTTATTTTTTTCCAATAATGATTTTTAGTTTTCAGTATGCAAGTCTTTCACTTCCTTGATTACATTTATTCCTAAACATTTTATTTGTTTAATTGTATTTCACATAGAATTATTTTCTTAGATCCCTTTTTAAATAGTTTCTTTATCGGAGTGCTTGGATGGCACAGTTGGTTAAGTATCCAACTCTTGGTTTTGGCTCTGATCATGACGTCAAGGTCATGAGATTGAGCTGTGTGTCAGGCTCCATACTCAGTGTGGAGTCTGTTTGAGTTTCTCTCTATATATATATCTGGTCCTCCTGCTTGTGCTCTCCCTCTCTTTATAGTAAATAAATAAGTAAATACATAAATCTTTTTAAAAAGATATTTAAATAGTTTATAGAGTATGGCAATGCAACTCATTTTTTTCTGTTGATTTTGTATCTGTTGTATTTTGCAACACCTGAATTCATTTATTAGGTCTAACAGTCTTTTTGTGAAGTGTAGGACTTTTCACATATAGAATTATATAATTTGTAACAGAGACAATTTTGTTTCTTCTTTTCCAATTTGCATGCCTTTCATTTCTTTTTCTTGCCTAATTGCTCAACCAGGAATTCCAGTAATACTATGTTGAATAGATGTGATGAGAGTGGGCATCCTTGCCTTGTTCCTAAACTTAGAGGAAAACCTTTCAATTTTTAATCACTGTGTACGATGATAGCTCTGGTCTTTATAAATATGACTTTTATTGGGTTGGGGAAAATTCCCTCTATACTTAATTTTTTGAGAATTTTTTAAATCACAAAGTGTGTTGAATTTTGTCAAATGCCTTTTTCTTTTGCACCTATTGAAATGATCATGTGATGTCTATCCTTTGTCCATCTTTTCCTCTTTTGCTCTCTTATTTTGTGATTGTTCATTTTTTGTAGTGATGTGCTTTGATTCCTTTCTCTTTTCTCTTACATATTTACTATACATATTTTCTTCATGGCTACCATGAGGCCTACATCAAAAGATATTGTGTAATGTAAGTCTATTTGAATTCGATAAGAATTTAACTTCAATTGCATAAAAACCTCTAATTTTACTTCCTTTCCCCCACTTTATGTCATCATTCAAACTTATAGTAACTCAAATTGTAACTTTTAACATTTTTAGTTATACTTATTTTTCATACTTTTATCTTTAATCTTTCATACTAGAAGTAAAAGTAATTTAAGCACGACCATGACAGTATTCTGTATTTGTCTATATATTTACTTCTATTGATAAGTTTCTTACTTTCATTGGCTTTTGTTTCTGTTTAACATCCTTCTGTTTCAACTTGAAGAGCACCCTTTAGTACTTCTTGTGAAGTAGGTCTAGTGGTGATGAACTTCCTCAGCTTTTGTCTTTGAAAGTGTTTTTATCTCCTTTATTTCTGAAGGACAATTTTACCAGTTATAGTGTTCTTGGCTAGCAGTTTTTTTCTCTCTCAACTTTAAATGTATTATCACACTCCTTCCTCATTTGGAAAGTTTCTTTTGAGAAATTTGTCAATAGTCTAATGAAGGAACCCTTGTACTTGAGTCACTTTCCTATTGCTCCTTGCAAAGTTCTCTTTTTCCTTGAATTGTGACAATTTAGTTATACTGTGACCTAGTGTAGACTTTTGAGATTCATCATATTTGGAATTCTTTGGGCTTCATGGTCCTCATGGTCTGGTCTTCCCAAATTCGGGAAGTTATCAGCCATTCTATCTTTAAGTTTTCTCCCTCCACTCTTTCTTTTCTTTCTGGTAATCCCATAATGTTTATATCGATTATCTTGTTGTGTATTATAAGTCCCTAAGGTTTTCTTCATTTTTTCTTGTTCTTTTTCCCTTTGTATTCCTCTGACTAAATAATTTCAAATGACTTGTTTTTAAGTTCACTGATTCTTTTGCTTACTTATCAACTGTTGAAATTATTCTAGTTAATTTTTGATTTCAGTTATTTCTTATTCAGGTCCAGAATTTGTTCAGTTTTTCTTTTTTGTTCATCTCTTTGATAATATTATCATTTGTTTTTCATGTACTGTTTTCCTAATTTCATTTTGTTATTTATTTTTGTTCCACTGTAACTCATCAATCACCTTTAAAGCAATAATTTAAAAAAATTTTTTTTAAAGATTTTATTTATTTATTTGACAGAGAGAGATTACAAGTAGGCAGAGAGGCAGGCAGAGAGAGAGAGAGGAAGAAGCAGGCTCCCTGCTGAGCAGAGAGCCCGATGTAGGGCTCAATCCCAGGAGCCTGAGATCATGACCTGAGCCGAAGGCAGAGGCTTTAACCCTGACAATTTGTAAATATGCATTTCCTTAGGGTCAGTTATTGGAGATTTATTTTATTTTTTTGACTATATTTCCATGATTTCATGATTCTTCATGTTTCTTGTAGTTTTGTAATGATGTGTGTACATCTAAAGAAATAGCACCCTCTCCCAGTCTTATGGACTGTCTTTAACTGGGCAAGAACTTTATCAGTGAGCTTGTCTAGAGATTCTGGACCTTGGTTCTTTTCTGCACCAAGTATCCATTTTTGTTTTATTTTGTTTTGTTATTTTGTTTTTACTTTTTCCAATAGCTCATAATAGACTGCTCCCTTTGGTGACTGACTATGTTATTTCTGTCATCACTCCACATGAAACAAGATAGAAACCGGCCCCTCACGTGATGCCCTGTAAAACCACAGACACTAAGAGCATGCTTAACTTTTCCCCTTCCCTCCTTAGGAATAAGCCTCAATTATCCTTTTCTACATCCCAGAGCTGTGCTGGCTGCTATCCCAGTCATCTGGAGTATGCTAGTTTCTTTAGCTCTCTGTGTGAGGCAGGGCAGGAACCAGCATCTCCTGCAGCCCACTGAAATGCCGGGGACATTGGAGTCACACTTAAGTCTTCCCTCCCTTCAGCAGAAGCCTCAGTTCTGCACCTTTTTCACCTCACAGAATATTCCAGGCCATGGGAATGTGCCTATCTCGCTAAATGCCCCAAGCTTCCAGGCTATTTCAACTCTTTCAGCACTCCGTGTGAAACGAGACAGAAGGACGTCCTTCAGGGATGTCACTGAAAGGCCAGGGACATCAGATGCTGACCCACAATTTTCCTCCTACATCACATTGGTGTCATAATCTCTCAGCACTGAGCTGTACTGGCTTGGGGGAAGGGCTCATGCAGTAAAAGTTAAATTGTTCTTATCCATTTCAGTGCAGGTGTTGTCAATTTTGTTCTGATCTGGGGTACTGTAAATTCTTACCTGGATTTTGGTCTTTTCCTAAATAAAAGTTTTGTTTTGGTTTGGTTTGTTGGTTTGGTTGTTTTTACTTAAATCACTGTCAATTCTGTTTTTATGGGGGAATGAGTGCTTAGACTTCCTATTCAAAAAAATTGCTGACATCATTCTTCTTTAGCGATTTATTCATAATGAGAATGTACTTATGTACTACTTATATAATTAATTAATTTTTAAAATAAGAACAAATCTTATAAATTTTAAAAATAATGTAAAATATCTTCCTCAACTGCTTGATTCAGATATATATTTTATATGAGTATTTTTCATTTTTGTGACATATTTGATACATCTTAATATTTTGAAGCTAGGTTAAATATAATCATCCTAACCATGAAGGATCATTTATTTCTACTTTCAAAGAAGCCTTATTATGAATACTAAATATTTTATTAATTAAATGAATTTAATTCTCTGAGGCCTGGAGTAAAGCCAGAGATAGAAAGAGATGATTATATTAATCCTATGTTTGGAAAGACTCAAAAGACAAACAATGAATACGAAATGTGTAATTTCCCTTGCATCTCAAACTACTCTTAATAGAGAGAAGCACGGACATGGATAGATAATTCAAAAAGATTAGATGATTTTTGGAAAAATTATGTAATTAAAATATTTTTGATAAATTTACTGGTAGACCTGATGAATGGATTTTTCAGTGAACTTCAGAACTTCTTGAGTCAGTGTCACATCCATGAAGGAATTGAGCTATCTAACACCAGCCTCAAGTTCCTTGTTCATCCATCTCCTCTAACCAACCTGAATTGCTGGTTCCTGAAGCTCAGTCATATTTCAAGTTGAAATTGTTCCATCTTTTAATCTTCAATCCATTTATGTCATGTTCAATCCTAGGCTCCTGCCTTTCTATCTTAAATAACTATTGCTGTTTTGAGGAC
>LNAC01000818.1:194702-384665 GCA_002007465.1 Ailurus styani
ATATATATAATATAATAATACATAATACTATATCTGAGTTTCAAACCCATATATCTAATTTCTCCTTCAACAGTTCACTTAGAAGCTGCATATGCAGAAGCTGAACTCACCACTTTATTTATTCAGATTCCCCTAATATTCTTTACCTCAGCAAGTGGCACCAACATTTTCTAACATTCTCATAGCCAGCCAGATGAGCAGAGCTCTTTGTAAGTCTGATTCCTGAGGGAATCCCATATTTTGGATCATCCTCTTTACATTTTCAAAGGCCCTCATGGTGTCCAGGACTCTCGCTGGTCAGAAGTGTCATTTGGATAGGATGCCCAAGCTTCAACCTTGTTCAAGTAGACCTCATCATACTTGGTGATCTAAAAGATCCTATCTCAAAATCTTCAAGATTCTCTCTCTGGTGCCAAGTTCTGGATCTTATTTCTTCCCTTTGAGATACTCTCCAACCCTCCCACCTCCCACACTACTTGACCAGATATCATAAGGAATTCAGATGCAAGAGAGCAGCTTTATGGACAGATCACTTACTGGCCAGTGCAGTATTTCTCTCAGGGGTCAGCTGAAACTGGACTGCTAAAAATGGCACTGATATGCTGATTTGAGGGTGACTCTCTTTCACATTTGACACCCGTCTGAGTACTGGACTCTATAGGAATCTATCCCCTCTTCTTGAGTTTAGGCCACATGCGTGTAGATTCATGTGTTGCATCTCACCTTCGTTCTACTCTGGTGCTGCCTCTAGTCTACAGCACCTTGGTAGGGCTAGAGTGGTGGCAAATGTTTTTTACTCTGTGACTTTTAGCTGCTCACATTCAGGGTGGTCACTCCACTTCATCCACAGTCTCCTTCCCATAGATCAGGCAGAAATCAAGGGGTCATTGCTCTTACTCTCCTCTGAGGAATCTGCACCATTTGCTGCAATGCCTTCTGTCTGTTCTGATCTATGTGCTAATGCTTCTTCTCCTGTGACTGTATTACACGATGCTGGATAAGGGATGGGCATTCTTTGCAAAAATGGGCATTGCTTTTCTTCCTCTGCCACAGATCTTCATCTACCATCCTCACTGTTGATAGTGAGTGCAAGGCAAGATTGCAGGCATTGTAGATGGAGATCACATTCTAGACATGCAATGATGCCAGACCAAAAGATCAGAATATGGTTAGAAGATGTGTTGTTTCTTGTTTATGTTATAAAATTCTGAGTTGTATATTTCATTTGATCGGAAAGCTGTTGTTTACATCATCTCGCTCTGGGTAAGACTTGCATTTGTAGCCATCATAGTAGTAGCACGGTAAGAACCTTTAAGAGAGTCACTGGAAGTTACTCACAGGCAACAGGATGAACGACGCAGTGTCACGAGTAATGATGTGGGTCATGATGGTATGAGGGAACTGCAAAAGCATGCAGTTCTATAGCACTTCAACGAAACAAGTTTCAAACAGGCCATGACATGTAAGAACATGTAATAGCAGCATTGCTGCCTTTTGTGTGTAGTAGGAGATATATAATTAACCACAAGTGGTATTTGGCAGTAAAGAACACAAAGAAATGACTCTTGGAGCTGAACAACCAGAGATGATATTATGAAATCTTCCTGTACATGGATTGGACAATAAAGAAAGACAAAAATACCTCTTCTCTATACATATTTTAAATCTATTTTTCACGTGTGCTTGTGAATTTTGTGTTCAATTTTTAAACCAAATTGTGCATATAGACAAGGTACCCTTACTATTTATTTCCCCGAGGGCCACGCTACCTGGGTTGGGCTTGCTATCCTTCATCCTGAAGTGAGAATTCTGTTGATTATTAGATCTCAGTATCTCTTTCTCACACTTTTCACTTCACTTCAATATAGTCACCATGTTTATTTTCTAAATTGCTCTCAAATCCAGCCACTCTCACCTAACTTTCCATTATTTTTCCTCCAGATTATGGTATAAACCAATCACCTGTCCTTCCTTCCACTGACCATGTATGCCCATATTCCATATTGTAGTCATTAAGGCTGATCTCGTAATCCAACTGCTTAAATATTGTAATTGTTTCACTTTGCCCTGAAGTAAACAGTCAACAATTTAAATGTGGCTGACCAGGATCTGCATGACGTGAACCTGGCTCACCTCTCCAGCCTCACGTCATATACTTTATACATTTGCTCTCCATGTTTCCCTTTCCTCATCTAAACAATATTAACAAGAACCTCTTATATGTGAGGTGCCATATTGAATACTGAATATATGCTGGTAATAAAAAGAGATCTTGTTCTTAACATGATGAAGACTAGAATTACAGTGAAGAAAAGAGTTTTTAATGATAATCATCACATATCAAAGTAAAATTGTACCTGTGATAAATTGCAAATAAGGAATACTTGTATTTTGAAATAATCGTGCATGAAAATTTTTATAATAATAGATATCAGGAATAAATAATCATTCATTACTAGATGAAAGAGAATGAAGAAAGTTTGCTTTTTGGTTTTGTTTTTTTTTAAGTATCATGCTTTTGCCTGCTTTCTGGTTTGCACAAATTATTCTTAAGATGTGGAATGGTCTTTCTTTCTGACATGAGCAACCTCCATGTATTTATCAGGGCTCAGTTTAGATATAATTTCCGGGGTGCCTGGGTGGCTCAGTTGGTTAACGTCTGCCTTTGGCTCAGGTCATGATCCCAGGGTCCTGGAATCCAACCCTGCATTGGGCTCCCTGCTCAGCTGGGAGTCTGCTTCCCTCTCTGCCCCTCCTTCATCTTGTGTCCTCCCTCTCTCTCTTGCTCATTCTCTGTCTCTCAAATAAATAAAAACTTTTAAAAAATACATATAATTTCCAAAACAAGCAAGTGCCTATGATTTGCTCACATGGGACTTTGCTGTGCTTTTTATTTTTTACAGAACACTTTAATATTTACCCAATGTCCCTGTTAACTAAAAGATTGTTATCTGATTGCTGCATGTTTTATGAGTATATGTAATATCTACCTCACTCACAGCTGTATTTCTAATGTGTAGCACAGAGCCCAAGACATAAGTACTCAAATTTTTATTGAATAGATGAGTAAGAACTTACAATCCAGCAACAATGCTATGTGCTGTGTAGTGAAAATAAATAAGATAAATAAGATATAATTCTAGCCGTCAGAGAATATATTCTAGTAAAAGTAGTACTTGATAAGACCAAACACAAAGTGTCATAGAGGCCATGATTTTTGAGCTTTGTCCTGCGAAATCATATCCCCAGTCACTGAAGTACCTGAATTAGAGTCCAGTTTTCCAAACAAGTGTACCAGGGGGCAGTGAAAAAGATTCCTGAATTGGTAGACCTGATTAAATAAAATGATCTCTAAATATCCTTTCAATATTTATTATTAATGTAAATATCAACTTGATGTTTTTACTAATTTCAGTGATTAAAGCCAATTGAAGCGAGTCAATGCAATTTGTACATTTTAGATTTAGCTTACTAACTTTGGGGAAATCAGAGAATATATATGTTTTATGATATGCATTAATAAGATTAAGAAAAATAATTAGTTCCATATTTGTGAACTATTTCATATGACTTTTAAAATAATAAAATCAATATTATTTAACTTATAAATTATAGAGTGATTACTTATATTTAGGTAGGATTTTCAAATGACTCAGCTTTCATGCAGATAGTTATAAAACATAAAATGCTATTTAATTTGAAAATGATGATATTTAGCTTTGAGGAAACAATAGCATAATCCTTCCTCTAATAACATTTTAGTATTAATATGAGGAATAGATTTTATCTTTATTTCTCCAGTTTATACCAGCATTTTATGTCATTTGGAAACCTGAGGTATAATATTATATAATATGTGTGTATATGACTTATAAAAAATATGTATATTTTATATTTTGTATTTCTAAAACAGATTTTAGCAAAAGAGGAAAATAAAATTCCCTCATTCTCCTCATATATAAAACCTTGGAGCATAATTTTATACTACAGGTTCTAAACTAGATAAACTGGCAGATTGAGGAGTTCAAAATGTGTAACAGACCTACAGTAAGAACAGAACTATTGAGCCTGCCAATAAATATTACTACACAAGATTTAAATCTTTAATGATAAACAACTGTTTAAGCTCAGTGTGGGAAATGCTGAATATAAATGGAAAGCATGTTTGAAAATGGGGATCTTTCACACACACACACACACACACACACTTTTATGTCCAAACATGGCATGTAATCTAAATGAAATATTACATCTTCTACATGAACTTTTATAAGTAGAATTTTCTAAATTTCTGATATTTTATAAAAAAATTTTATGTCCAAACATGGCATGTAATCTAAATGAAATACTACATCTTCTACATGAACTTTTATAAGTAGAATTTTCTAAATTTCTGATATTTTATAAAAAAATATGTACATATATATATATATATATGTTTTTACATATCCAGCATTTTTACATTGATTAAACATTCAGTCATATGTAAACCCCAAACCCATGGGAATCTAGCTCACAAAATTAGCTTAGGAAATATAAGGGGTAATTATCAGAGTTGGTTTTTTGATATGTTCCAAGGGCCTTTGTTGGCATTGGGGCATATGCAGAGATTTGGTGAGTATTTAAAAATATCCATACATCCAGATTTGGACAGTCTGAAGGAAGTAACATCTGTAAAAGAACCTCAGAAATTATGTATTTATCATCTATCCATCCTAAATATTTTTGCTTACTTTGGAAGAATAACAAAATGCAAGTCAATGGCTGGGAAAAAAGAATTCAGCTAAGAATGTGGCCCTGTGAAGTGATAGAATGTCCACTCCCCTAAAGTAATCAATTTATTCAAAATGATTTATAGCATTTGACAGAACCATAGTTACCACCCCAGACACAAAGGCCCTTCCCATTATCTGTCTTCTGGAAGTAAAATAAAGAGAGCAACCCTGAATTGGACAATTCTACTCCATTAATCCAGGATTTAATTAGGAAAGGGAGGAAGAAGGAAGACTCTATAAGGACCATCCACCAGGGAAAAACGAATTTCTGTGATGAGTCTATTGCCATTGAAGGGTGGATAGAATTTCTTTTCTTTTACTGTGACCCATTCTTCACTGAAGAACAAGGACAATTTCTCAAAAGGAAAAACTCATGGCATATTGAGCCAACTCTAGAGATTCTGAGCTTCACTTCAATACTCACATGTTAACATGAAGCTGGAAACAAGATAATGCATATAATAAATTTGCTTGAAATACATAAAACAAAACCTTACAATAGGAGAAACAGATACATTTACAATAATAGTTATAGATTCAATTGTTCTAATTTTTTTTATGTTTCTTTTTACTCCCCCAATTTTTATTTAAATTCCAGTTAGTTAACACACAGTATAATATTGGTTTCAAGAGTAGAATTTAATGATTCACCACTTACATATAACATCCAGTGCTCATCACAAGTGCACTTTTTAACGTCCATCACACATTTAGCCCACCCCCCATCCACCTCTTCTCCAGGAACCATTGGTTTGTTCTTTATAGTTTAAAGATTTTATTTATTTATTTGACAGAGAGATAGAGAGCACAAGTAGGCAGAGCAGCAGGCAGAGTTAGAGGGAGAAGCAGGCTCTCCACTGAGCAGGGAGCCCGATGCAGGACTTGAACCCAGGACCCTGTGATCATGACCTGAGCCGAAGGCAGAGGTTTAACCCACTGTGCCACCCAGGCGCCCTGTTCTTTATAGTTTAGAGTCTGTTTTCTGGTTTGTCTCTCTCTTGTTACTCCCCATGTTCATCTGTTTTGTTTTTTAAATTCCAATTATTTATTGGCGAAATTGTATGGTATTTGTCTTTCTTTGACTGACTTATTTTGCTTAGCCTAATACTCTCTAGCTCTATCCACATCATTCCAAATGTCAAGATTTCACTCATTTTTATGGCTGAGTATAATTCCAGTACATATATATATAGTATAAACAATATATATTTATATATATGTACACACACATGCATATATGCATATATATATATCTCACATCTTCTTTATCGATTCATCAGTAGATGGACATTTGGGCTCTTTCTGTAATTTGGCTATTGTTGATAATGCTGCTATAAGCATCAGGGTGCCTGTATACCTTCAAATCAGTATTTTTGTATCATTTGCATAAATTTCCAGTAGTGCAATTGCTGGATCATAGGTGGTTCTGTTTTCAACTTTTTTTTCTTTTTTTAGATTTTATTTACTTATTTGACAGAAAGGGAGAGATCACAAGTAGGCTGAGAGGCAGGCAGAGAGAGAGGAAGAAGCGGGCTCCCTGCAGGCCTCAATCCTAGGACCCTGAGATCATGACCTGACCTGAAGGCAGAGGCTTTAACCCACTGAACCACTCAGGTGCCCTATTTTTAACTATTTGAGGAACTGCCATACTGTTCTCCAGTGTGGCTGCACCAGTTTGCATTCCCACCAAGAGCGTAAGATGCTCCCCTTTTCCCCTGCATCCTCACTAACACCTGTTGTTTCCTGTGTTGTTCATTTTAGCCATTCTGACTGGTATGAGGTGATATCTCATTGCAGTTTTTTTTTATTTGCCCAGGGGTACAGGTCTGTGAATCATCAGGCTTACACCTTTCACAGCATTCACCAAAGCACAAACCCTCCCCAATGTCCATAACCCATTCCAGTTTTGATTTGTATTTCCCTGATGAGTGATACTGAGCATCTTTTCATGAGTCTGTTAGTCATCTGGATGTCGTCTTTGAAAANGCAGTTTTGATTTGTATTTCCCCGATGAGTGATACTGAGCATCTTTTCATGAGTCTGTTAGTCATCTGGATGTCGTCTTTGAAAAAATGGATATTCATGTCTTCTGCCCATTTTCTAAAAGGACTATTTGTTTTTTAAGTGTTGAGTTTGGTAAGTTCTTTATAGATTTTGGATACCATGCTGGTTGCAAGTATCTTCTCTCGTTCCATAGGTTGCCTTTTAGGTTTGTTAATTATTTCCTTTGCTGTGCAGAAGATTTTCATCTTTATGAAATACCAACAGTTTATTTTTGCTTTTGTTTCCCTTGCCTCAGGAGATCTGCCTGGTAAGAACTTGCTACGACTGAGGTCGAAGAGGTTGCTGGCTGTGTTCTCCTCTCGGATTTTGATGGTTTCCTGTCTCACATTTAGGTCTTTTCAAAATTCCGTCTACCGCCATTCCACCCTGAACGCGCCCAATCTCATCTGATCTCGGAAGCTAAGCAGGGTCGGCCTTGGTTAGTACTTGGATGGGAGTTCTTTTCAAAATTCCATTTTGAAATTTCCATTTTGAAAATGGGAAAAATTTTTTTGAAATTTCCATTTTTAAAAATGGAAACATTTTCCATTTTGAAATTATTTTGTGTGGTGTAATGAAAGTGGTCCAGTTTCATTCTTTTGCATGTTGCTGTCCAGGCTTCCCAACACCATTTTTTGAAGAGACTATTTTTTTTCCCCCATTGGATACTCTTTCTTGTTTNGAAATTATTTTGTATGGTGTAATGAAAGTGGTCCAGTTTCATTCTTTTGCATGTTGCTGTCCAGGTTTCCCAACACCATTTTTTGAAGAGACTATTTTTTTTCCCCCATTGGATACTCTTTCTTGTTTTGTCAAAGATTAATTGACCACATAGTTATAGGTTCATTTCTGGGTTTTCTATCCTGTTTTATCTATCTATGTGTCTGTTTTTGTTCTAGTACCATGCTCTCTTGATGACTCCAGCTTTGTAATACAGTGTGAAGTCTGGAATTGTGATGCCTCTAGCTTCACTTTTCTTTTTCAAGATTGCTTTGGTTACTTGTGTCATTTGTGGCTCCATACAAATTTAGGGACTCTTTGTTCTAGTTTTGTGAAAAATGATGATGGTATTTTGATAGAGATTGACATTAAATGTGTAGATTGCTTTGGGTAATATAGGCAATTTAACAATAGCTGTTCTTCGAATCCATGAACATGCAATATTTTCCATTTCTTTGTGTCATCTTCAATTTCTTTGTGTCACCTTCAATTTCTTTCATAAGTATTCTATAGTTTTGAGGGTGCAGATCTTTTACATCTTTGGTTAGGTTTATTCCCAGGTACCTTAGAGAACTACAGGTCAATATCCCTGATGAACATGGATACAAAAATTCTGTTTAAAATACTAGCAAGTCAAATCCAACAGTAAGTACATTAAAAGAATCATTCACCAAGATCAAGTGGGATTTATTCCTGGGCTGCAAGGGTAGTTCAATATTCACAAATTAATCAATGTGATACAGCACATTAGTAAAAGAAAGTATATGAATCATATGATCCTTTCAATAAATTCAGGGGAAAAAAGCATTTGACAAAATATAATATCCATTCATGATAAAAACCCTCAACAAAATAGGGTTAGAGGAAACATATGTTTACATCATAAGGACCATATATGAGAGATCCATAGCTAATCTCCTCAATGAGGAAAAACTGAGAACATTTCCTCAAAGGTCAGGAATAAGACAGGGATGCCCACTCCTCACCATTGTTATTTAACAAAGTACTGAAAGTCCTCGCATCAGCAATCAGACAACAAAAAGAAATAGAAGGCGTCCAAATCGATAAGAAAGAAGTCAAACTTTCACTATTTGCAGATGACATTATATTCTTCTATATTGGAAACCTGAAAGACTCCACCAAAAATATGCTAGAACTGATTCACAAGTTCAGTGAAGTTTCACTAGGTAAAATCAATGTACAGAAATCTGTTGCATTTCTATACACTAGTAATGAAGCAGCATAAAGAGAAATCAATGAATTGATTGCATTTACAATTTTACCAAACACCATAATATACCTAGGAATAAGCCTAACCAAAGAGGTAAAAAAACTCTCTCTCGGGCGCCTGGGTGGCTCAGTGTGTTAAAGCCTTTGCCTTCGGCTCAGGTCATGATCTCAGGGTCCTGGGATCGAGGCCCGCATCAGGCTCCCTGCTCGGCAGGGAGCCTGCTTCCTCCTCTCTGCCTGCCTCTCTGCCTACTTGTAATCTCTCTCTGTCAAATAAATAAATAAAATATTAAAAAAAAAAAAATAAAAAATCTCTCTCTCTCTCTTTTTTTTTAAAGATTTTATTTATTTATTTGACAGAAAGAGAGAGATCACAAAAAAATAAAAAATCTCTCTCTCTCTCTTTTTTTTTAAAGATTTTATTTATTTATTTGACAGAAAGAGAGAGATCACAAATAGGCAGAGAGGCAGGCAAAGAGAGAGGAGGAAGCAGGCTACCTGCTGAGCTTGTAGCCTGATGCTAGGTTTGATCCCAGGACCCTGAGATCGTGACCTGAGCCGAAAGCAGAGGCTTTAACCCACTGAGCCACCCAGGCGCCCCTAAATCTCTATTTGTAAATAAAGTAATTACATAAAGTGGTTGTCTAAGGCTGATGGTGGGGGAGAATTAACTGCAGAGAGGTAACGGAGTTTTTTGGGGGTGATGGAATTATTTTATAATTGATTGTGGTAATGATAACATGTCTAGAAACTCATTGGTCTACAAAACAAAATTGTGTATTTTATTATATGTAAATTACACCCCAATAAAGTTGATTAAAAACAAAGACAAAAAATAGTAAAAGCCAATAATATACACCATTTGAAGAATTATTTGCTTTATTTTAAAAGTGAACATGATCTTCTGATGATGTATTTCAAGGATCAGTTGTTGTGGTTCTATTACCAAATATCCAATTAACTTGGGTTGTGACCTGTACAAAATCACTTAACTGCTTTGTTTCTACAGACAAAATCACTTTGGTCTTAAAAATAGACATAATTTTGTAGTAATTGAAATCACAATATGCAGTGTAATGTCAGCATATCCCCTACTGTACCCCAAACATATCTGGGAAATGCACTTGATAAAGTGTTTTTCCCTGTATGGATTTAAGGAAACCAAAGTGTACAATTAAGGTGTAGATTAGTATGAGGAGCTTGAAGGAGAGATTTAGACTTCATTACATTTTTCTTTTTGTCCCATAGACTATATTTACAATGATGATGCCTTCTTGATATTATGTTTTGTTTGCAGACAGAACAGATGTCATTGCTAACCTTTAACACATGAACAACCCTTAAAGCACATTGTTCAGCTTCCTAAAATTGGGTGTATTTAATGTATACAATTGTCTTGTAATGGATGTTTTAATAAGCCAGAATAAATCTTTGGCATTTGAAAGAAGAAAATACAGAAACTAGCCATACGATTTTAGTCTTCTCTTATAAATTTTCAGTATTATGAAGATAACTGAATTCAACCGACTCAAAATATGACATTTTAGAATTTTAATATCTGAAATTCTTTTGAGAGATATTCATAGTATTTTCTGGTTAACCATATGAAATAATGCTTTATGCAGCTTACCTACAACCCTTGCTAGTGTCATATATAAAGCTCTCTTCCCCACCTGCTTAGGCTACTGCAATTACTGCCTACCTCTTTTTTGCTTGATTTCACATTTGTTCTTCCTTGCAAATCATTTTCCAGGCAGCTGCAAAAAAGATAATTTTTACATGTGAACCAGATCATGAAAACATACTGATTATAATGACTTGGCAGAGTGGTTAGAATATCCAAACCTAACACATTTGATCAAGTGATCTGCTCCTTGTCTGCATTTTGGAACTTATCCTGTAGCTATGTCCTCCAGGTTCACTGTTCAAACTACATTCACTTGTTCCCACCTCAGGACCTTTGCACTTTCTGTCCTATCTACCTGGACAATTTTTTCCTCATATGTTATTTTGACATTTATTGCCATTTAGATCTCAGCTTACACGCCACCTCCATCCATTATCTGGCTTTATCTCCTTTAGAGTATTTATTACCACTCAAAATTATAATTTTTATTTATTTATTGTTTATGGCACATAGCTTCATCAGAACAAAATCTGTGTCACCTTTATTGCTATTGCTTCCTTCTGAATTCTTCTTTATTTTTACTACTAGTCCCCAATTTTTTTCACAAAAGTTTAGTTTTATTACTTCCGCTTTTTTTTAAATGGCTAATGTAAATGCAAACAACTTTTTAAAATATTTACAAATTTTTAGGAAATCTAATACAAATTTAGAAGGTAATTCAGAAAGTTTAAAATTCTTCATCTAAAAGTAAAAAATTCCATGTAGACTACATACAAAACTTTCATTGCGATTCAGTTTATTAGATATCCAATTCAGAACTTGATTCTGCATGCTTAACATAGTGTTTTCAGAACAATTTGAAATATTTAAATGACCAACTTCCTAATTTCTTGTGAGGGTATCCTCTGAATGTAAATTCTAGTTAGCTGTTGATGTGATCATATTGTGCAGAACATCTTACAAAGAACAAACAGCTGGCACAAAGTGGAAACTAAAAAATTAAAATTATGAGATGATTCAACTATATTTTCTACTTGTTTAATTTAATTTGATTTACTCATAGCATATTGTAGTTTATTGCCTAAAGAAGATAAAACCAAGTAGATGAATCTTATATTACAATTTAAATCACAGCATATGTTATAATTAAAAATGTAGAAATATAATTTTTTTCAAAAATGCAGTGCCGAGGGGATTTAATATATACTCCATCAGTACATTTACTTAGACAAAATTTTAAAATTCCTATATCTTCTATTTAGTTGGCAGGAAAAATCATAGACATAGTGCTTAGGGCCACAGACAAAATTCATGGCCTAATATATATAAATATTTTTTAAACTATGTCGTTCTTATCATTAGACTACTTAAGATTTATAGTATTAAATTTTGGTCTGGTATTTTTTGGTAATTCCAGGAATCTGGAAAACAAAATTGAGTATAAAATATCAAAGACCTTTTCAATTTTTACCCTCTACTAAACTATTAAAATTTTTTTTATCACTGTATTTTCATAAACATTCCTCAGGAATTTATTTCCATGGGGTATTTTCAAGCATATACCAGAATATCTAGGACTATGTGAAATGTTAGAGAAATGTTCTTTGACCATATTATATCAAACAGTAATTTATAGGCTATATCTGAATACTGAAAATTTTTAGTGAAATCATCTGGTTAACACATCTCTTCACTTAATTCTCAAATGTCACCAAAGAAGTCTTCCCTGCACTGACATTGGTGTCTAGCTTTGGGTGACATGGCCTCCCAGCTCTCTTAGAACTCATACAACGTATCATGTGCTGACTACGTTATTCTTTTGAAAACCATAAGTACAATGTCCTATAGAGGACATGGAGTCCTGACAGCATGTGAAGGAGAGGGAAATAATCTGGTCTAGGAATCAAGCATAGACTCCTAAAAATAATGGACATTTAAGCTGAGCCCTGAACAAAAGAATGAGTATGACAAATGAAAAGAAGAAAATTTTGGAACATAGAGTTTTTCACAACTTTTATTTACTCATAATTCTTTTAATATCCGTGGGGCTTATTGCAATGGTCCATCTTTCCTTCCTAATAACAGAATTTGTGTTCTCTCCCTCTCTCTGATTAGCCTGGCTAGAGTTTTATTAATTTTATTACTTTATTGATCTTTACAAAGAATTAGCTTTAGGTTTCATTGATTTTCTTTTCTTTTCTTTTTTACATATATATGTAAATTATAATCAGGTTATTTACATACAATAAAATGTACCCAGTTTGAAAAGTTCAATGAATTTTAACACATAGTATATACATAGGTAAACATCACCACAATCAAAATATAGGACATTTCCACTTCTTCAAAAAGTTTTCTCAAGTTTCTTTATAATTAATCTTCCCTAACACCCTTAGGCCTAGACCACCAATGATTTGTTTCTGTCACTATGGTCAGATTTGCCTATTCTAGAATTTCATGTAAATGAAGTTATTCATTACATATTATTTGGAGCATGACTCCTTTCACTTAGCATATATCTTACTTTGAGATTTATTCAGGGTTTTACATGTATCTGTGCTTTATCCATTTTCTTTGTTAAATAATCATCCATAGTACATACCTAAAACATTTTTTTAATCCCTTCAAACAGTGATGAGTATTTTTAGCTTTTCCAGTTTGGGGGTATTATGAATAACGCTGCTATGAACACTATTCTATAACTCTTTATGTCAACATATGATTTCATTTTTTGGATAAATACCTAGAAGTGAAATTACCATGTCAGCTTGTATTTTTAGGTTTCAAAATTGGTATTGCATTATATATTTCTTTCTGTTTCCTAATTTTTGTTCATTCAGCACTTAGTCTACAAAATATATGTTTCTATGTGGACGTCTAGTCTTGTGCTTATAATTCTTGTATTGTATTCCATGTTAAACATACATCAGATATTATCCAGACACTGTCTATGTGCTGAAATTTGCCTCCAGCCCTGACCACCACATACTTCTGTCAGACTTACAAGTTTGTAACAAGTTTTCTATTCTGTAGTGTCTATATCAAGAGAAGGTACTAGTGGTTTTTTGTTTGTTGTTTTTTTTTTAATTTTATTTTTATTCTTTGCCCAAGGGGTACAGGTCTGTGAATCATCAGGCTTACATCTCTCACAGCACTCACCAAAGCACAAACCCTCCCCAATGTCCATAACCCATCCACCCTATCCCTACCCTCCCACCCCCCAGTAAACCTCAGTTTGTTTTGTGAGATTAGGAGTCTCTTATGGTTTGTCTTGAGAAGGTACTAGTGTTAGTTGAACATGGAAATCTCTCTTTTTTTTAAAGATTATTTATTTATTTGACACAGAGAGAGAGAGAGAGATATCACAAGTAGGCAGAGAGGCAGGCNTAAAGATTATTTATTTATTTGACACACACAGAGAGAGAGAGAGATATCACAAGTAGGCAGAGAGGCAGGCAGAGAGAGAGGAGGAAGCAGGCTCCCTACCGAGCAGAGAGCCCGACGTGGGCCTCGATCCCAGGACCCTGAGATCATGACCTGAGCCGAAGACAGGGGTTTTAACCCACTGAGCCACCCAGGCGCCCTCTTTTTTTTAATTTTAATTCCATTATAGTCAACGTACAGTGTCATATTAGTTTCAGGTGTACAATATAGTGATCCAACAATTATATACATTATTCCGTGTTCATCATGATAAGGTAAGAATACTTTTAACGCTTTTGATTCTCTACTAAATCATTTCTGGTAACATTTTGTTAATTATTGGCTCTCACTATCAGTTTGAAGAGAAGGGATCCAAATTGTGACTGAAAATATCAACTTGGTTGCAAACATACACGAAACTAGTCAAGGAGGCCTAATGTACTGAATTACCAGATGGCGAGCTTGGTTAAAGAAAACAGATTGGATATCTCCTTCTTCTGTATGCCCTATTTAATTGTCCATCCAATACTTTTTGATGAAAAGTATGATGGAAGCTTGATGAAATACTGAAATACATCATATGTGTACCTGCTCCTTGAAGTACAGAAGCATGTCGTCTTCAGACAGTTTATTTAAATAAATGGGTGAAGAAGAAAGTGATTCAATCCATGGAAAAGTGGCTATAATTGATAACCTCTCTTCTCCTGCCCCTCTTCTGGCATATACAGACCCGCAACAAGGCATATCCTGGGGATTTTGCAGGCTACTCACACTGCTGCATTTGGTGTCATACACTAATCAGCCTGCATTAACATAAGCAGTGAGGACATGTGCTATCACATGGAACAAAAAGCCCAGCAGTAAGGCAGCTGCAGAATTTAGTTATAGAACAGTTGCATGCTGTCTTTAAGGACCCAAGGTCTCTCTCTTTCTGGTGTTGCAAGCCTCACTGTGTCAGCCTTTCCCTTAGGCTTGCTCATCTAAAGAATATGGGCATAGAAGTCCTAGAATAAACATCTGTACAAGAGAATAGCTAGAAACAGGAAAAACATCAAAGTCTAAAAAACGTTCTTTTCTTACAGTATCCCTTCGGTGATGAGAAATCCTTCCCTCTTTTTTCTTTTTCTTTCTTTCTTTCTTTCTTTCTTTCTTTCTTTCTTTCTTTCTTTCTTTCTTTCTTTCTTTCTTTCTTCTTTCTTTCTTTCTTCCCTTCTTTCCTTCTTAAGAATGGTTATGCATGATTGATTAGGTCAGAAAAATTTTTTTTCAGTTATAATATATTTAATAACATTTTCTTAGTCTTTTAAGTGATGCTGGCATTACTAATCTTAAGAATTCAGGATGGCATTTCATTTTTTTACCTGTTCCTTTTTACTTTATTATTATTTTTTTTATGTTGTTAGCCAACATATAGTACATCATTAGTTTTTGATGTAGTGTTCAATGACTCATTGTTTGTGTATAACACCCAATGCTGAACACCACAGGTGCCCTCCTTAATACCCATCACCTGGTTACCCCACCCCCCAACACCCTCCCTTCTGTAATCCTCAGTTTTCTTCCCAATGTCCAGAGTCTGTCATGGCTTAGAGACTTGGCAGCAGACATTCACAAGTATTTCATTAGCCATACTTGTGACTGATTTTCAGCAAGGGTTTAAAATCAACATGATCTTTTTTTTTTTTAAGATTTTATTTATTTATTTCACAGAGGGAGAGAGATCACAAGGAGGCAGAGAGGCAGGCAGAAAGAGAGGGGGAAGCAGGCTCCCCGCTGAGCAGGGAGCCCGATGCGGGCCTCGATCCCAGGACCCTGAGATCATGACCTGAGGTGAAAGCAGAGGCTTTAACCCACTGAGCGACCCAGGCGCCCTCAACATGATCTTTTAAGATCAGCTTACATCTTCCTTCCAAGGATACATATGAGGTTAGCTCCCTCTAAAGCACATGGTAATGCAAAGGAAGATGAGGGCTTACATACAGGGCTAGCATTTGGTGAAATGAAGAAGAAAGAGAAGGGCATGTGTGGACTGGCAGCATTTACCTGCTTTATACTATTCATCAATTTTGCACATTAGTTCTTTGTCAAGTAAAAGGAAAACAGTTTCTTTTGTTTTTATTGTCTTATAGTGGTGAAATTGCTGATGGGTGGAGCATGTATTCTTTTGAGCAGGAATTCCCACCATGATGTGGATGAGTTGTGAAGTATATTCGGGATTTACAAATTTGTTTTACATATAAATGAGAATGGATTCAAAGTAACCCGGATAATACCATCATTCCTTTTTATTTTTATTGTGGAAGCATGGTTGGTAGATCATTAGATTGTGCCCATACCCATAGCAATCTTATTTACAATGAATATCTCTTGTATCAATCATTGTTGCAACTACACATAATTGTAGCATTTATAAATGGTTTGTAAGATAATTTGCTTTTATCCCATTACCTATTTTTATCAAAAACATAGTCATTTCTATGAAAAGATGTCCTATACATTTGACAGATTCTATCCTGTGTCAAAAAGAAAACTGACACCACAACTGGAGAGAAACAGCAATTACTGTAATTTTGAGTGTTGGAATCAAAGCTAGCTTCTTTTTGCAACTTCTGTTTTTTTCATTGCTCTGTTTTCTTAATTTTGATTCACATTTTACTGAGTCTAGGGGATTTTAAAATCTTCTGGAAAAACACTGTGTCAACTTAAATTTGAGCTGCTATAAAACTTTAATGGTTCTGACCCTTTTATTTCACTTCTCAAAAAATAAAGCAAAACAAAAAATAGTGCAATGAAATGACACTTTACTTAGCATACACTTTTATCTCATTTAATTTTATGGCAATTTTTTAAACCCTCTACAGTTTATAGAGCAATTAAACTATGTTCTCTGTCAGGAAAACACACACACACACACACACACACACACACACACACACACACACACAGAGACATAAACGAGCAATAAGCTAAGTAGTAATTTCCAGATACCAGGCTCATTTTCACTAGTACTTATTCAAGTTGAATGAGTATTTCTTATGTAAAATAAGTAGTTCCTGCAGCAAATGCAAATTTATTTTTGTTTCTCAAAGGCATGTTCATATTTTTGTTATAACAGAGAATCATAGTGCAGCCTTATCAGATCAATGAATTAATCGGAAATTTAAATGTTCCTTTTCTATCGCTCCTCATTTGAGTTGCTGCTGATTTTGCAGCATAAAACACTGAATTAGACTGAATAAATTACACCGATATTAACATGATCTTCTAATGGTAATATAGCATTACCTAGGGAATCTAATCAAATATTGAACGTATTGAAATTGGTTTTGTTTTTGGATGTACTTGAGAACATCTTTAGAGATTACTAAGTAGATGAAAATATTTGAAAATTGTTTCAATCTCCCAGATGAACATAAAAGTAGAGACTATAAATATATGTATAGACATTTATATGAAACCTGCACATTCTCAGTAACTTTTATCAAAAACTCAGCAAAACTGCAGAAATTATAAATAAAAATATGTGTGTTTGTTTATAGAAATAGATAAACCAAGGGTAAATTATGGCCTACATAAAAATTCAAATCTCCCTGAGAGTTATATCATTATGAATATTCTTTGAAAGCATATTTTCAAAGTGTGTGTGTTTGCAGCTGGATGAAAGGAAACCAGTGAAGTTTTTCTATATACATAAGATAACTATATAAGGAACTATCTTGTGGAACTTTTTCTCAAAATTTCAATTTTCTACATGAAGTAAAATGAACAGAATATAAGGATTTCATATGATCAAAAGCAAACACTGTAAGTTCTATAAGCAGGTTGATACAATTATGTATAATATGTGATAAAGATTAAGTGTCCTTTCTCTCAAACAGATTGTACTGAGAAAATACATAAGATAAGTTTTCTTGAAAGATATTTATCTATTTCCCAAGATAACAGAGAAAAAATTGTTGTGTGATACTAGAGTGAAATATCTAATCTGATTTTTAAAAAATTTCTAATATTATTATTGTAATAAAATAAAACATTAACAAAAATTTAATAAGTGTCAAAGTGACAAATGAAATATATTTTTCCTTGAAATCGCACTTGCCTCCCCTTCTACAAGCCTCACTCTTCAAGCTATCCAAACCTGAGTATTTCCATTTATATTCCTGTGGATCATTAACTCCATAATTATAAATAATATACCCACACATATATTCTTTGACTTATCGACTTAAATATTTCTTCTCTGCTATAAAGAAAAAAAGTAGCTCAATATCTTTAACTTCCTTTGTCCCCTTCCAACGTATGTTGTTTTTCAATATTCTATTAATTCCAGACAGAAACCACTGTTTATGTTCCACAAAATCCCCCTAAATTCACTGCTGCTAACTTCTTTAGATGGAAAACTTCACACTTGCCTTCTTGTCCCTCTCTACTTCCAGTAATTATGGAATTTTTACATGTCAATATTTATAATATTTGCAATGCTAGAATTTTTCCTATTTTGTCTAGTTCTTTTTAGGAATATTTTAAGAACAAAAAGTGTAAAAACATCAGAAAGACAACCTTAACAAATATTAGAAGGATGTGATGAAAAGGGCCCCTTGTGCATTGTTGGTGAGAATGCAAATTGGTACAGTCACTGTAGAAAACAGTATGAAGGTTGTTCAAAAAATTTAAAATAGAAATACCATATGATCCAGTAAGAAAATGAAAACCCTAATTTGGAAAGATGCATCCCTATGTTTATCGCAGCATTATTTACAATAGTCAAGATATGTAAGCAGCCCAAGTATCCATCGACAGATGAGTGGATAAAGAACATGTGAGTATATATAATGGAATACTACTCAGCTATAAAAAAGAATGAAACCTTGCTAATGTTATAACATGGATAGGCCTAGAGGGTATTATGCTAAATGAAGTAAATCAGACAAAGAAAGATAAATAGCATATGACTCACATATTTGTGGAATCTAAAAAACAAAGCAAATAAACAAATGAACAAAATAAGCAAAAACAGACTCATAAAAACAAAGAAAAACTGGTGGTTGCCAGAGAGGAAAGGGAGAGAGGGATAAAGGGATAAAAGGGTTGAAGGAGAGTGGGAGTTATAGGCTTCCATTTGTGGAATGAATAGTCACGAGGATGAAAGGTACAACATAAGGAATATAGTTAATGATATATATTTAGTGTTCTATAGTGACACATGATAGCTTATGCTTGTGGTCATCACAATATAATGTATAGAACTGTTGAATGTATACCCAAAATTAATGTAACATTGTGTGTCAACTATACTTCAGTACAAAGAGTATATATAATACAATAAGACATACTATAATAAAATCTATAATATAATTTATAATATAAATATATTAGAGCAAGCATTTCAACTACAAAAATCTGGACCATATGGACTTTCATTCTTCATGTTCACTCAATCTCTTTAACCTTCTTAATCTCTTTAAAGCTCAAAGATAGATTAATATTAGCGTTGTATAATTTTAATTCATACATAATCAGGAATTACTTAGTCCTTAAATGGTCTCAAATTCACACCCTGTGTTTGAGGACCTCAGGTAATATATAATATTTACCCCAAAGGCCAGATGTTAGTAGGTGGTTATAAAATTCACCTATTAAAAGGTGCTTATTACATTCTAATAAAATATATATAGGAAGAAAGTAGGTGACTTTTAAGCGGTTGTAAGTTTTTATTTGGTTATTTTACCAAGGTTTTGTTTTCATTTTTATTACCTACAAGCTCTCATGAGACACATGAAATATATTTTTTATGTTCCATAAAATTACGATGGAATGGCAACAGAAGGCTATTTCTTGGGTGAAGGAAACTTTCTCGTGAACAAATATATAAAACATAAATGTGGAAGACAGTTCACATATGACCTTAAATCTGTGATCATTTACTGAAAAAAAAAAACAACAAACAAAACAAAACACAACAAACAAAAAAATCAAAGAAAACTTATGATTATACTTAAATAAATATTATCCTTTGCAGAATCAGTTAATCTCATTGTGACTCTATAAAAGGAAATTTAATTATGAGATTTATTCCTCCAAATCAAAACAGAATTCAAAAAGAAGACTAATCTTTCAAGAAACAATGATAAAAACCTGGAAAGCTTTCAAAAGAAATCTTGAGATCACCACTAAATAGCATCCTTTGCTTGATTAAACTGTTTACAAAATTGTTTACAAAAAATTTCCTTTATTATAAAAATATATTAAAGTGCTTTAGGGATGTTTTATAAATAATCCTTAATATATTTTAGGTAAAATATTGTGTCACAAATTATCTTAAACTTTCATATTTACCTCAAAACCAATGTAAGTCAAAAGTATCTTAGAAAATTTCATTTGAAGTCTATAATTCTATTTGACTTAATTTGCATTTTTTATAACACAACTTTTTCTATGCTAAATAACATCCTGTTTCATTTGGTTAAATCAAAGAGTTAATTTGAGAAGAGGAGAACACAATCATCAATTATTTTCTCTTGCTTTCTCAGATTAAGCTTTATAGTCATACTAATACAAGTACTATTGTCTGGTAGTTCTCAAATTACAAATCACAACCTATTTTGTGCATTTAAATGCAAAATATCAGCGTATGTGTACTCAACTCTTAGGCGTTTGATTTACTAACATTAAGGCAGAATTTCGGTAGCACAATCCAGAAATGAAAGTTATTTTTTTTTTTAAGATTGTATTTTATTTCAGAGATAGTGAGAGAGAGTACACAAGCATGAGTAGGGAGAGGGAAAGAGGGAGAAGCAGAGTCCCCGCTGAGCAAGGAGCCCAACAGGGGGTTGGGGTTTGATCCCAAGTCTCTGGGATCACAACCTGAGTCAAAGGCAGATGCTTAATGGACTGAGCAACACAGTGCCCCTGGAAATGACAGTTTCTTTCTTTTTTTTTTATCTTTCTTTTTCTTTTTATTATTGTTAACATATAATATATTATTTGCCCAGGGGTACAGGCCTTACACATCAGGCTTACACATTTCACAGCACTCACCATAGCATATACCCTCCCCAATGTCCATAATACAACTGTCCTATCCTTACTCCCCCACCCCCCAGTAATGGACAGTTTCAAATGTAATATAACACTATGGAGGAGATAAAATAGAGTTCAAAATATACAGATTAAGAAAAAACTTCCTTAATTGATAGACACTACACTTCATACATTCAGTAATTGGCTTTGTGATAGCATGTCTGAATTTGAAAAGCCAAAGGAAAAAAAATCTTAAAAAACACATGTAACTTATTTTTCCCTCCATAAGAGACTCCTAATCTCACAAAACAAACTGAGGGTTACTGGGGGGTGGAAGGGTAGGGATAGGGTGGATGGGTTATGGACATTGGGGAGGGTTTGTGCTTTGGTGAATGCTGTGAAAGATGTAAGCCTGATGATTCACAGACCTGTACCCCTTGGGCAAAGAATAAAAATAAAATTTAAAATAAATAAATAAATAACCACATGTGACTTATTAAAGTCTTCTTAACTTATTCAATTAACTTTGCTTATTTAAGGGGAAAATAAACTGTGAGTTTTAGTTCATATTGAATTTTTTTTAATTTTTCCATGGGAATCCATTGAAGTGTTAATTTCTGTTCTAATTTAATCATTTGAATAACATGAACTTTTACCTTAAAATGACTCACAACTTGCTCTCCAATCAGTGTGACCTCTCTACTTTTATATTCAAATATTTACACATCTCTATATTTATAATTTACTGTCCTACCTTATATTTATATAATTTATATGTCTATTTCTCTATTTAAATATATATATCTAACTGTATCTATCATCTATATCACTATGCTACATATGTCCATAAGCTGCAACTCTATCTCTAGCTTTATTTTTATAGTAGCTTATTTTCCCCAAGACATACTTACTTGAAGACACACATCAGGTCAAAATAATGATGATAAATCAAATCTGAATTTCCCTGGCTCTAATTGTACTCATTCCACAAAAACACTAGCTTCCACAAATTTCTCTCAATTAGTTTAGAGATCCCTCAGGGAGTATATTCTATTTACATAAGGAGTGCACCTTTGATGACAGTGGCATTTGGGATTTTCTTCATCTTGCAGAGCTATAGGAAAATTTATCTCGTATGACTGTGACACTTCAAAGCTGCAAACACAACCATTTAAAGACCTAATGTCCTTGCTCACTCTTACTTTTCCATTCTGAATATTAGCTATATAACCCATTATGAGATCACCATGTCTTTTGTAGAATTTATAGTTGTCCTATAGAAATCATTACTAGGGAAGCCCCAGGCTTGTGCAGTTGGCTAAGCATCCAACTCTGGTTTTGACTCAGGTTGTGATCTCAGAGTCAGGAGATCAAGCACCACGTTGGGCTCCAAGTTTAGCCCTCAGTGTGAATGCTAATCTCTCTCTTCCTCTCCCTCTGCCCGTCTGCTTGTTCATTCTCTTTCTAAAATAAATAAATAAATCTTAAAAAAGAAAAAGAAAAAGATTTTTTAAATAAGGAGCAAATGTTCTGTTTCCCATTTAAAGAATGGTAATTAATGTATAAAGTATTCAGCCTGTGTTCTCATAATACTCTAAAGAAAATTATTATTATGATGTATATACCACAATTTATTTATTGACCTATTGATAGATATTTGGGAATTTTCTAGTTTCTTACTAATATGAATAAAGCTTCTATGAATGTTTATGCATAAATCTTTAAGTGGACATAGGTTTTGATACCTATTGCATTAAATATCTAGGATTTGTTGGTCAGATTGTTAGCATATGTTTAGTGTTTGGTTGATGTGTATTGAGTACATGATTAAAACATGCTTCAATTCATAGATAAAACAGATTGCCAAAATGTTTTTCAAAGAAGCTGCACAATTTTGTACACTTTTGATTTTTATTTTTTTTAAAGATTTTAATTATTTATTTATTTGACAGAATGAGAGCATAAGCAGGGGGAGTGGCTGTGTGAGAGAGAGGGAGAAGCAGGCTCCCCATAGAGCAGGGGAAGCCTGATGTGGCACTCAATCCCAAGACCCCAGGATCATGACCTGAACTGATGGCAGTCGCTTAACCAACTGAGCCACCCAGGTGTCCATTTTGTCCACGTTTTAAAAAAGAGTCTCAATTTCATATAAAATTAACTTCACATATTTTTTAGAAATCACTTGACTATATAAGTATATATGTGTAAATTTATTTATGTCTTCTTTATGTTTTAGATTGATGTGTATATTTATTTTTATGCCAATACCAGAATAGCTTACTCATTTTTATAGAACATCTTTTATGATAAGATACCTAAATTTTCTTTTACTCAAAAACTTTTGACTATTATATTGCCATGGAAAAGCTAGACTCAAATTGTCAATTTCTTTTTTATTTTTTAGATTTTATTTATTTATTTGACAGAGAGAGAGAGATTACAAGTAGGCAGAGAGGCAGGCAGAGAGAGAAGAGGAAGCAGGCTCCCTGCTGAGCAGAAAGCCCAAGGTGGGGCTCAATCCCAGGACCCTAAGATCATGACCTGAGCCGAAGGCAGAGGCTTTAACCCACTGAGTCACCCAGGTGCCCCAAAATTGTCAATTTCTATTTAAAAAGCCTGAAGACAATTTTGATTGGAATTGTGTTAACTAAATTGATGAATTTGAGGGCCAATTCATATCTAAAGAATATTGAGTCTTCCAATCCAGAAAATGGCAGCTTTTCCACTTATTTAGGTCTTTTTAAATTTCTTTCATAATTAGGTAGTTGAAAAAGAAAGGATTATTTTAATTTATTTTATTTTTTTTTTTAAAGATTTTTTTATTTATTCATTTGACACAGAGAGAGAGAGATTACAAGTNATTTGAGGGCCAATTCATATCTAAAGAATATTGAGTCTTCCAATCCAGAAAATGGCAGCTTTTCCACTTATTTAGGTCTTTTTAAATTTCTTTCATAATTAGGTAGTTGAAAAAGAAAGGATTATTTTAATACTCTTACCAGATACTTTTGTCTATGTTTCTTTGATACTATATTAAAAGTGGGCAGGGGTAGTTACTGAAAGTTTAGTTGCAGTGTGTAATCTGAAAACATGTAAATGAACCTTGTTATATTAAAATCCATTGATCTACTTTGCACTTGGAGTAGAAGTTTTTTGATCATGTGTAATTGTGTAACATCATGCCCTGGTCATTCAGAAATTGCTGGTTTGCTACATAATGCAGAATTTCCAAATGTTGACCATTTTATTCCATGATATTTTGGGGAGGCAATGTGCCACAGACCTCTTGCCCTTCCTTGTACACACCACGCTGACTATGCAAAAATTTCAAGGCTATGAACTCAAGTTCGATTGTGCAAACCTCTTCTCATGATTGTTTATTCAGGTAGAAATAGAGGTGAGGTAATGAATAACAAAAATGATTCACACAATATTTAGGGATCAAATCACAGTGAATTCTGTAAGCTCAGCATTCCATCCTGTGCTGTCACTATGTTGCTATTTCTACTGTTTGTCTATTGTGTCTAAACCAACAGTCTCATCTCTTCTGTCCAAATCCATGAAGTGTGTGAGGGTAACTTACTAGTTTACATAGCTATTCGGTAGATCTCCTGCTTCCACATCTCCTTTGTATTGTCAAACTTTCTAAAATAGGGTGAAATCCAAATATTTCTAGCAAGGAGGATAGGATCCTGACATAAACATGAGTTTCTGGTAGAAGGACACATAGGGAAATATAGGCTGATCAGTACAATTTGAAGGAAACACGTGGAAATCAGTTGTAGACATATTGCTCTAACTCCATGACCAAACTTCATGGTTATAAATATTCATTCTTCTTCTTTTTTTTTTTGGTTTATTATTGAGAAGAAACTGGAGGTATGGATGAAAGGTTTGGACTACTGAAATGAAGAAAATATTCTAAATTATTTTCTATAAATTCGCTCATTTACATCTTAACCTGGGATCAGTAGACCCAGAGGAAACTTATGGTTGAGATTCATGGACTATAAACCCCCCAAATTATATACAAAATAGTTTAGTGTTCCTTTTTTGATAGAATACAATTCACAAATTTTAGAAGAATAACAAAAGGATCCATGAAATTTAGAAGATTCAATAGACCAGTGGAGTTGACTACATAAAACTTAAAATAATTTGCAGCACTTTTATAGATATACTTCAAATTTATTTAACTTTATTGAAGAGTATTGCTTTAATGTGTAAAAACAAAAATATACATAGACACACATAAAACCCTCTTCCTCTACTACTTCAATTTCAGACTCATTAAGTCAATAATGTGGTAACACAGCTTCAGTCCTTAGTCTAGTCATTTTCATGAGTAGTGGGATATCAGGCGATTAAGAGGCTCGTTTATATTTGATTTGCTGTGTCTAGACATCACTAAACAACACTACTTTCAACTTTTTTTTTTAAGGCAGACTTTTCCAAATGATCATCAACTTAAAAATGGCTGAAATGGAGTAAAGATTCCATAGCCCACAGTGCGTTATGTGGGAGATTTATATGTCTGCTTCCTAAACAATTCGAAAACCTATGCATGATGGCAGTACAAAATGCCAAGATTTAATAAATTTACAACTTGCTAACAAGAAAAAATATAGCATGATAAAGAGTCCTAGAGTCTTCTATCCTTACGGTACCCATTCATTCTTATCTCTCTCTATTAAGCGTTCTACATCTCTCGTTTTTACTAAATTTATATTTTTTAAGATTTATTTATTTATTTTAGGGAGAAAGAGAGAACTAGCAGTGGGGAGGGGCAGAGGAGGAGGAAGAGAGAAACCCAAGCAGTCTCCCTCTGCTGATCACAGAGCATGACATAGGACTTGAACCCTCAACCCCAAGATTGTGACCTGAGCCAAAATGAAGAGTTGGACACTTAACCTACTGCACCACCCAGCTACCCCTTCACTAAATTTATTTTCAAATATTCACTGTTTTTGTCTTAGTGTGACCTGATTAGGGGACACTGATGATAATCCAACATTAGACTTATTTTTGATAAATAATGGGTAGTCAGACAATTGGTCGTATTTCTGATCAGGTAAAAGGTACTTAACATGCAAATATAAAAAGGGCTAAGAACATGAAATATGCTTCAAAAAGAAGGAAATGCGTCCATTTGCCACAATATAGGTGGACCTTGAAGACATACGCTAACTGAAATAAGCTAGACGCAGAAAGACAAATATTATGTGATTTATTTATATGTGAGATCTAAAAGAGATGAGTCACAGAAACAGAGAGAAGAATGATTAGTAGGGGCTGTGAGGTGGGTGGGGGGAGAGATATTGATTGAAGTGTACAAACTTTCAGTTATAAGATGAATAAGTTCTGGAGACCAAATGTATGGCATTGTGATTATAAGTAATAATAATGATAGTATCTGAAATAATAATAATAACAATAACTGAAAGTTGTTAAGAGAGTAGATCCCAAGTATTCTTAACACACACACACACACACACACAGACTGTATGAATTGATGGTTATGTTAACTTGATTGTGGTAATCATTTCACAATCTATACTCATATCAAAACATCACATTATACACCTTAAATGTATACAATTTTTGTCAATTTTGCCTCTGTAATGCTGGAAAAAAGAAATACTAGCTTTTTATTTCATACAAAAACATTTAAAAATAAAAATTAAAAAGGATAAAAATAAATTGAACTAGGTGGTAAAGAGTAGGAAGAGGAAATATGTAATACAACTTCAAGCATGTTTACACTGATACATGAACAGAAGATTAAATTGAAAATAATTTGAAATGTCTAAGTTGATTTTTGAGATAAAATACTGCATACATTTCCATATGTTCCAAATGAAATTTCTCTGTGTTTGTGGATATTTGAATATGTGAGGAAAATATTCCAAGTACATTTTCATCAAGATTGTGAAGTGCCAATTTTGGTCACTTTCCCCACAGTTTGTGACTGAGCTTTGTGGATGTCATTTGGATCCCATCCAATTGTGTTTGTGGCTCCAGTTGGCAGATGATTTGCTCCCTGGATTTAGAGTGCTAATGCAATTGAACAAAGAATTAGCCCCTGTGCAAAGCAGAAGCCTAGCTTTTAAGTGAAAGATGAGAAAGCCACGTGAAATCTTTGTAGAGAGAGAATAATTAGTTGCTTGCTGCCCTATGCGCTGTCATGGCAACCTCTCACCCAAGGTGTACTTACTATTTTGAGAAACAGGAATTTCCCAAGGGGTATTGTAGCATCCCACAAGGCATATGAAAAAGGCCTTTAATTGTATCCTTGTGTTTTATAATGTCTGTACTAAAATATTTTTTGGTTGTTTTTCTTTTTATTTTGTCAAGTGCAAGTTTAGAAAATTTAGCATAATTAAAAAAAATGCTGGTTCCCATGTTCTACCATCAGAATCTCCATCATTATTGTCCCTCAAACCACTGGACTCTGATTTTTTCCAGATTTTAAAGGAATTTCCCCTCAATATATCAATAAAATATCTAACATTTTCATAGATTAAAACTGCCTTTGCATGCACAATGTATTTATCCATCAAAATAAGATGGCATGGGTATTAATCTAACAGAATAGGTTACTTTGGTCCAAATAAAGCATGTTAATGTTAAATCAGAATTGCGCACGTTGAAAATGACATATTCTTGGCAGCGTCTTCAGACTCCCCACTAAAATACCTATAAAGATGTTAAATGTTCAGAATTCATAAAATTATAGGAAAGTAAGATTTAGAAAAAAAACTAGCATCAGAACTGTGAGGGACTTTCAGTATTATCAAATTAATGAAATAGAATTAGGAAGAACAATCTGGAAGCCATTATATTATGGCCATTATTGGAAAATAAGCTTAACTTCTTAAAAATGAGAAGTCCAACTAAATCAGTGGAGCATCAGGACAAGGGAGAATGCTATCCTCTACTTACCCACTCTACCATACCCCAATCACTGATTTTTAAAAATGCGTCTCTAGCCATTTTGAGAAATAAACTCTTACTCATCATCTGATAAAATTTATTGCCTTCTAAGTGCCAGACGCTGTGGGAATAAATTATGCCCAGGAGAAAAAGCTTTTTTGCAATGCACTCAGGAGTATATAGCAACCACAAACAAAGTGATATGAGTAGTATGAAAGAACAAAAGTCCTGCTTGCAGTGCATGACATGGATGAGCGATTTTAAGTCCACCTGTGGTTTAGGTCCACCTAAGGAAATTACAATAGTTTAAATAATAATGGATTAAACTACATGAAAGGTTGTTTAGGTTGTTTTTCACTGGGCTTACCTAGGAATTTCAGCCAGTATTTGAGATGATCTGAAGAGGTAATTTATACTAACCTCTAAACTAGTAGGGTGAAACCTGTGTTGGTAGGAACTGAAATGATATATATATCCTAAGTTGAGAAACACCATAGAAAAAAAATGAAAGCATATAAAGCATAAATTTATCAAAATACTAAGATTTCAGTGGAAAATAAATCTTATTTATTTATTATTTATTTATTTTTATTATCTTCAGTTAGACAGCTTATAGTACCTCATGAGTTTTTGATGTAGTTTTCAACGATTCATTAGCTGTGTATAACACCCAGTGCTCATCCCAGCACATGCCCTCTTTAATACTCATCACCAGGCTACCCTATCCCGCCATGCCCCTCCCCTCTGAAACCCTCAGATTTATTCCCAGAGTCCAGAGTCTCTCACGGTTTCTCTCCCTCTCTGATTTCTTCCCATTCAGTTTTCCCTCCCTTCCCCTGTGGTCTTCCATGCTAGTCCTCATGTTCCACATATGAGAGAAAGCATATGATAATTGTCTTTCTCTGCTTGACTGATTTCACGCAGCATAATCCCCTCCAGTTCCATCCATGTCGATGCAAATAGTGGGTATTCATCTTTTCTGATGGCTGAGTAATATTCCATTGTACGTATGAACCACATCTTCTTTATCCATTCATCTGTTGAAGGACATCTCAGCTCTTTCCTGTTGTGGACATTGCTGCTATGAACATTGGGGTGCAGGTGCCCCTTCTTTTCACTACATCTGTATCTTCGGGGTAAATACCCAGTAGTGCAATTGCTGGGTCATGGGGTAGCCCTATTTTTAACATCGTGAGGAACCTCCATACTATTTTCCAGAGTGACTGCACCAGCTTGCATTCCCACCAACAGTGTAAGAGGGTTCCCCTTTCTCCACATCCTCACCAATACTTGTTGTTTCCTGTCTTGTTAATTTTGGCATTCTAACTGGGTAGGCAGATTTTTAAAAAGTGTATGTGTGTTTGAAAATTAAACCATAGCAAAAGTAAAAGTTTAAAAATTAAACCATATTGCTAAATGTAGTTATTCTGGTTAACATAATTTTGTTTGATTTTAAAATACTTCCTCATGATTATCTACATTTATCTATATTTGAGATTTAAAAATAAGTTAATCTTCACAGAATTCTACTTTCTTTATTTCCTAGCTGTGTAATCTTGAAAGAATTTATTTTATATAATAGACAATAAAGCTAGCTATATGTCTGGCTTTAAAAATATTAACTAATCTAATCTTCATAAGAACCATTTGAAGTAAGTATTTTTTCTATTTTCCTATAAAGAAACTGAGGCATGGAGATTTAGATATCTTGTGTGAGGTAGGTCCTGTAACTGGTGAAGAAAAGGGTGGAGCCTGGCTCCAGACTCCAGGTCCTTGGACATGATGTTACATTGTCTCTCATATCATTTATTTATTTTTTAATTATTAACATATAATGTATTATTTGCCCCAGGGGTACAGGTCTGTGAATCATCAGGCTTACACATTTCACAGCACTCACCATAGCACATACCCACCCCAATGTCCATAACTCTGCCACCCTATCCCTACCCTCCCACCCCCCAGTAACCCTCAGTTTGTTTCCTGATATTAAGAGTCTCTTATGTTTTGTCTCCCTCTCTGGTTTCATCTTGTTTCACTTTTTCCTCTCTTCCCCTATGATCCTCTACCTTGTTTCTCAAATTCCACATATCAGTGAGATCATATGATAATTTTGATTGACTTATTTCACTTAGCATAATACCCTCTAGGATATATTCAGTGAGAAAAATATGCAGCCAAGAATACTTTATCTAGCTAGGCTGTCACTGAAAATAGAAAAAGAGATAAAAAGCTTTCAGGACAAACAAAAACTAAAAGAATTTGCAATCATCAAATGAGATGACAAATTAGATTTAAATTCAAAATTTAATTTAATCCAAAGACTGTGATAAGAGATGAGGAAGAACACTATATCATACTTAAGGGTCTATCCAACAAGAAGATCTAAAAATTTTAAATATTTATGCCCCTAACATGGGAGCAGCCAATTTTATAATTAATAACAAAATCAAAGAAACACATCAACAATGATACAATAATAGTAAGGGATTTAACAACTCCTCACTGAAATGGACAGGTCATCTAAGCAAAAGGGATCAACAAGGAAATAAGGGCTTTAAATGACACACTGGACCAGATGAACTTCACAGATATATTCAGAACATTCCATCTCGAAGCAACAGAATACACATTCTTCTCTGGTGCACATGGAATGTTCTTCAGAATAGATCATATCCTGGGTCACAAATCAGGTCTCAACAGTACCAAAAGATTGGGATCGTTCCCTGCATATTTTCAGACCATAATCCTCTGAAACTAGAACTCAATCACAAGAGGAAAGTTGGAAAGAACTCAGATATGTGGAGGCTTCCGATATCATTTATACTGACTTGTCTCCCAGAGGACACATAGGGGTTGAAAGAGAAAAAAGTTCAGAAGTTCTTAACAATATATCTTGTACAATGTAAATATATGATAAATATTAGCCTTAAAAATGAGCGTATTTTAAAATAAAAACTAATACAATCAAAAAGTCAGTGTGATATTATAAAAGGAATAGAGTCAATTTTATTAAGCTCTATCTACACCAAAAGAGTTGAGTAAGATATACCACAATATATGTGTAGGACTTCAGGTGTTACATGTGGATATGGATGTGTGTGTACATGCAATTTGTTTTCCTTCTGGGTCTGTAACAAGTTGAACAGTGAGATTCAGATTATTAAATTAAAGTAGCCAATAAATAACACATTAAACACTCAGTCTCTGTATATGCTTTTCTAGTACAATTAATTGAGATACAATTATTGTTTAGAATACATAAAATAAGAAAGGACCTGAAACTCCTGTTCTGTTCTCTGAGTTACTGACTGATTAATTGACTGATGAAATAACAGATCTGAGGGTCTTTGTTGAACAATTTAAGAAACAGAAAAATAGATAGATTGATGGGTAGATGAGTTGGATAGATGCAAATCTATACATGGATGGTAGGTGAGTAGACTGAATTGAAATATAATTTATAAAGTTGGGTGCCATGTCCTAAGAAACATCTAAATAAACTGAAAGACTTTAAAAATTGCATTTCTTAAGATATAAAATTTCATGTGATTAATGCTTAAAGGAGGGGATATTTAACTTTGAAAGAGAAATGTTTTGAAGGGCTTGATAACTAAATTTAAACATTTGGGAATATTCATGGACTATTCATGCAAAAGAATAATTCTTAGGATGTTTACAAAAGAAGTCAATCATTTGGAAACTGGCAGCAGTAAGATTCTACCCATTGTTTGGAAGATACTTGAATTCCTCATTATTAGGGATCCAGGCATTCATTCAACGAATGACTTCTTGTCACCAATATGGTAGAAGAGATTTTAAACAACTAACAGAAACTTCTTCTGGATGAACTTTAAATTTCATTCAAATGCCATTCACTGGTTCTGTGAGGAAATGAAATGAGTGAGAAAGCATGTTCTGGTGATTCCTGGACTCAGTGGTTATATTATTTTGTTTCATTATCCTTTGCTGTTGAACATTGGCAGGAATTCCAAAGCCATTTAGCTACAGATTTTTCCAGAACTTTACTTGGAATACAACGTAGGAATTATTCAATCTATCCATTATTCATGATAGCAAAAATAATAATAATAATAAGTGCTTAAGAAAGCTGAATTTTACTGTCTAAAGTTAACTAGTTAATTACCAATTCATGATGGAAAACATATTTTCTATTTTGTCACTGTTACTTTTATTCTGTTGTACTTCTGGCAAAGCTGAGCCCTGTTTCTGACTCTGTTCATGACACCCTCATGTGATGCCAAAACTATCTTAAGACCTTGACAGGTAAACCTAGGGCCAGCCAACCTTCTGAGGTTGTCAGAGTGGAATGTGGGAAGACGGTACAACCTTCCTGATATTATACAAACCGTGATTTAACCAACACTGAAACCACTCTACATCTGACCTACCTGCTTTGTCAGATAAGAAAGGGTTTAATCTTAAATTGGCTTTGGAGAGATTTTCTTACATCTAAAACCATCCTGACTCAGAAATAGAAAAAGATAAATACAAAAAAACCCAAAAAACCCAAAAAAACAGGAAAGTAGGCAGAAGGTATTGGACAGTCTGTGAAAATATGCCACACACTTAGGTTTTATAATATGTAATAGGAAGCAAATAGACCCAAGAAGGTAAGTGAAATATTTACATCTACATTTTATCTATTGTTCCACATCAGTGAAACATGATGGACTGATTTGTAGGAGTGAGGAGGTTGGGGATAGTGGAATTCAGGATTCGGGGATGAAGAGTTGGGTGAGTTAGAGTGACACCAAATATTTTAGGGATGGATGAGAATGATTTTTCTGGATGTGTTAAGTTTAAGATATCCATGAAAAAACATAAATTATCATATTGCTATTTAAATAAATAAATTTGAAACTCATGGTGGAAAGTCAACCATGCGAATAATAATTTGTGAACTATAAGCATATAGATAAAGGAAAAACCATGGGTCAAGATGCATTTCAGAAAATAGTATGGAAGGAAGAGAAAATGGATTGAAAACCTGGGGTACGCACTTTTAAGGCCAGTCATAAGAATTCTCCGCACTGCTGATATTTCTTTCCCCATAGAGGAAGATCGTCTAGCCTACCACTCCTGCCACTTTCTGTCTTCTAAGCCCTTCTTCCATCAAATTGGTGCCTTTGGAAGGCAAAGTGAGCATGCAAATCTTGGTTATGTTCATCGCTTCCTCTCTTCCTTTTGGACACCAGCCTATCTGTAGGACATATGCCTGGCATGACAGAACTCTGACTCTACGGGTGTGTGTGTGTAATAATAAAAGCTGCATCCTCCATTATTAAATTTAACAGAAATGAATGAATGAATGAATGAATAAATACATAAGTGTATTTTTTCTTACGCCTTTATATTTAATTTTTTCCCAATAGTGTCATAACTTAGAGAAGTATTAATTTATTGGGCTCTGGCAAACCCTCAGTAAACACCAGTATATTAGGAACAGACGTACGCAAGGCCCAGGAAGCACATCAGAAAATTGCAGTTATAGGAGTGAGAGCTAAAGAAACTTCTTGTAGTTGCAGAGCTTCTGGGAATTGGGAAGCAAGGGAATACAGAGCAAATTCACTCCCACTCCTACTCTCCAACAAATCCTGTACTAAGAATGTTGTATACTCAATAAAGAGGTCTCCTTTTCAGAACTTATATGTTATGGCAATGGATAGGTTTTCCTAAAATGAACAGCTACTGGTTTATGGATGGCATATACAGAATCCTGTTTCATTCTGCAGACTACTCAAGAAAAAAACCTATTATTTTGTGTGACTCTGCTTGGACAAATACATCATAATTAACTGATTTCATAAAAACTGATGCAGTATATGTAGCAGCCAGTGTTCTAGGTATTAGATGCGTCACTGCTGATGTTCCTTCATTCCAGTTTCCCAAGACACATGGAATGGCAAGTAGCTATTTGATGCACTTACATCTATCCTTTCTGTTAGATCAATAAGACTGTTGCAATCTCTACCCCCAGGTGAAAAGAGAATGAGCTAGCAATTGACACCTAATATTGGATAGTCATTTACAAGTTTAAGACAGCTATTATTTTTCTTTTCTGAAAGTATTACATTACTAATATAGAAAAAGGTCAGGGTCCCATAATACATCTGAAATTATAATTCATTTTTATCTTAATATAATAATCTAAATGCCACTGTGCATACCCAAAGGTCAGTTTTAACACCTTTTCCCTTTGAGGTAAAGACATAGATTTCTTTTTTTTTCTTTTATCTTAAAGTGAGGACAATGTGTTTTGATGAAATAAATCCTACTTCAGAGCTTATTTATTTCAATAGCAGTGCAGTCCATGCATGAGAAGAAACAGGCATATGCACAAACACTAAATCGTAGAAGCTCTGGAATGAATACAGTATCTTTTCTCAGGGTGAGTTAATGCAGCAAAATACTGAGGAAACAATATGCTTGAACTAGAAAAAGGATATTGATTATTTCATGCCTATATTAACATCTCTCTTTTCAAGATTCCTGAATTTCACATTACCTAGCAGAATCTGTTATTACAAAGGGTTTTGCTTCTTTCAGAAAAGATATATTTATCTCTCCATAGATGATTGATGATAGATAGAGAGATGATAGATAAATAGAAAATAAGCATATTTATAATAGGAAAATCTTTATCTAGATGTAATTATCCCTGAAAAATAGTATGCATGAAAGAGTGGATTGAAAACCAAGCAAGATCAATATGTGTACGTGTGTGTGTGTGTATTTGACAAAAATTAAACTGTACTAAGGTGATAGGTATTAGCAAGATATTAGAAGGACTACTATACTAGAACCATTCAGTTTCGTGTCTTTTCATACTAGGGTTAAGAATAGATTTTCCTTCTCCTCCAGTAACAATTCTAATAAATTTTGCTTCACTCTATGGCATGCATGACTTCTAGACATGTGGTTGCAAAGATAATTCCTCTTTTACAGAATTCTTATTCACATTCTTCATTAGACCATTTTGTTCTGCCGTGCTGGCCCATACCACAGGAGTTCAAATTGGACAAACAGTTTTTTGATTGGCATATGGAAACATACACTCATACTTAACTGGTGGAAATTGTTTAATATTTTGTGAGTCTGAATTTCTATTATTTTGTGCATTTGACTGCATATATGTGTGTGTACACACTGTCTCAGATCTTTGTCAATTCCATAGTATGTTGGCTTTTATGACAAGCAAATTGATGCCTTTTCCACTAAATTTCCTATTTTAAAGAAGGGGAGATAATTTGTGAGTTGGTTGAATAATTAAATATTTTATTGAATCACTACCCCAAAGTTTTAATATATCTAAAGCTTAAGAGTATACTTCTGGTGCCCCAAATGTAATAGATATTATGGCATTTAGTATAGTGGCCTGAAGATGTAGATCAAAAAATATTTGATATCACTAGTGAAAGATTTATCTGATCATGGCAATTTTATAATTCTCCCTAGTAAAATGACAATTCATACTCAAGAAAATATCCATGATTTTTGCCCTTCAGATACAAAGTAGTTTTTTTTTTAATGGAAATACTCTTCCCATTTTGATTTTCTAGGTTTAGATATATACATAGCTGTCTTTAGGGAACTGAATGCTGGTATTTGCATCTTTAGACAAAGAGAAAGAGCAGATAATTAATTGCAAATAAGAAACTATATATTTTCATCTTCAATATATGTTTGGCTTCCATTTTTGAAGAAGAGAGCAATGTGTGTAAAAAACCCTTTTTGGTATTTAAATGTCAACAACTATTAGTATTTCAGAGTATTTCTATAATAAGTTTAACTTGTTAAAATTTACTATTTATTTTATAATTATACTTTCATAAATATATTTGCATTATCTAGATTGCTCCATTATTTAAAAATTAAAATTATATTTAAAATATTATTTAGAAAAACTATTAATATTATTATTAATACTGTTAATATTAGTATCTCATAAACGTATCCCTTATGGGTATAGGTATGTCCAGTTAATACTTACTGATTTTGTGTCTTCAACAAACTTTTCCTATTTTTATGATACTATGAGTTCTTGTCTTGCCTGGGATCTTAAAGTTGGATATGAGACTAAAATTGTGATGCTTATCATATTTAATCTCTCTTACTAAGGTGATTAATTCAATGAGTAGGACTTTAATTCAAATTAGACTGATGAGAATCCTTCCTTGAAATTTTTCAAACTCAATTTAATTTGGTTGACAAAATTAAAATTTAATTTAAAAATATAATTTGGTTCTAATTGTAAAATTTTAGGTATGTGATACAGGAAGTTGTTTGTAACCATGGCCCCAACCACTGTGCAAAAACGAAGCCATTATCCAGGGGGAGAAAATGGAGAGGAGACATAATAACAAGAGAACCCTAAAGGTATCAGAATCTGGTTCCAGTTATTTTTGATAATGTCTTTAATCTCACCTTTTATACAATTTGTATATATGAGTCAATAAATTCTGCTATTTGCACAAACACTGTGGGTTTTGGTTACTTTTCAACTGAATGGATCTTGAACAAAACATGACTAAAGATAGGGAAGACGGCGCCTGGGTGGCTCAGTGGGTTAAAGCCTCTGCCTTCGGCTCAGGTCGTGATCTCAGGGTCCTGGGATCGAGCCCCGCAAAGGGCTCCCTGCTCGGCGGGGAGCCTGCTTCCTCCTCTCTCTCTCTCTCTGCCTGCCTCTCTGCCTACTTGTGATCTCTCTCTGTCAAAATAAATAAAATAAAATCTTTAAAAAAAAAAAAGATAGGGAAGATGGGGAGGGAGTGATCATTTGGCAAGGAGAAGAAAAATCGGTCCCCAAACAAGGTTATTACATGCATATTTAGGAGGCTTGGAACCACCACTGATGGCTTAACCAAATGAATTTCTGATGTTTTTGGTCTGCCGGAAGCCCTATATCACCTTTCGTTACTCTTTGACCTCTCTTGCTAGAGAATTCTAGGGAGTGCTCTTATATTTCCTAACCAAGGCTGCAAATGGCCTTTGTCTGTCTCTTCCAAAAAGCCACATGTCAAACAGCATCCCATCCTTGTTGCCAAAAGCTGTCAAGAATTGTAAGTGTTTGGAATTTTATTTTGGAAGAACACGTGAGATTTCTGGGTCAGAGGAAAGGGAATTTTTTTGTTCACTTAGGTTCTCCTGTCCTCAAGTCTGAGGAGGAGGATGCTAAGACAGATCTGAGAGGATCTTGCAAGCAGTGAGACTGCATCCAGTTGAGAAATCCCAAGCTAAGAAAGACCCAATTTTTGGTAAGGTGGCAGCACACAATCATGGCCAACTACATGGAGACATAAGTGACATTGAGTATTAGATCTGTCCTCTGCTTTAGAGAACGATACTTTCTCTATCTTGGAGACTGTTCATTATGTAGACATTCTGGATCATCTGGACCTCTGGCCTATAACACTGTGAGATACTAAATGTGTGTTGTTTAGACACTAAGTTTGTGTGTGTCTGATATGGCACCAAGAGTAAACAGACAAACTTTTAGCTTTGAACTGGATATGGGAATAAAGCTTTATATTGCCCAGATGAGTTTGAACTCATGAGAAAGTTATGAAATCTACTCGATATTTCAGGAAGGGATAAGGGGTTTGAGCTATGACAAAGTAGTCTTTAGAGGTATTCAAAAGAATCTTCCATCATTATATCACAATACATGGAGAATCTAACAAGTTGATAATTTGTTATGGAGAAAATGGAAACATAAATTTTCACTGTGAATATGGAGTATATATATATATGTAGTAGGGTATATTCACAAAATAGTCTACAATAACTAGAAACAAATGAAGTATCTTTCTATAAATCAATATTAAATATGATTCCTGAAAATAGAAATTCACAAAAAATAAGCAAATTTCAGAGGGATAAATGAAATATGATGAAATTTATACTTATTAATTCAAAGACATTATATTTAAAAAATTTTTAAAGATTTTCTTTATTGAGAGAGAGAGCATGAATGGGGGGGCAGATGAAGGAGAAGCAGGCTCCCCACTGAGCAGGGAACTGGACATGGGGCTCAATCCCAGACCCTGGGATCATAACCTGAGCTGAAGGCAGACACACCCAACTGAGCTACCGAGGTGCCCCAGGAAGATTATGTTTTAGAAGGGAAATGGAAATCTATTAAAATTTTTTGAACACAGGATGACATTACCTGACTTATATTCTAAATGATCCTATCAGTGTTGAGAATTCACAGCAGGTGGACAGGGAAAGTAATTAGCATACTACAATGATCCAGCCAAGTGACAATAGTTGTTTGTTCCAGGGTAGGAGCAGAGGAAGTGAAAATATTTGCTTTATACTGACTAGGCTGTGAAGGTAGAGATGATATCATTTGTTCCTTCTTGGAATGTGAGAAATGAGAGAATGAGAAGAATAAGTGAATACTTCACATATTTTGGTCTGAGCAATGGAAAGGACAGAACTGCCATTAATTGTGATTGGGAAGACTATTGGAGCAATAGGTAGGAGAATCCATTGTCTCATAATTCAATGTAGTTCTGTATCTTTGTTTTATCCCTAATTGAACCCTGGCTAATATAACAGACATCAATAGATAGATGATATTTAAAGCAAAGAGGATGAATGAAATCAGCAAGGATGCAAGTTTAGATGGAGAAGAGTCCATGTACTGAGCCCAGGGAGGGCAATCAAAGCTTGTTAATCACTGAGATGAGAAGAAGTTAGCAAAGAAAACTGAGAAGTAGCAGCCAGTACTGTAGAAATAAAGCCAAGATGCAGAAGTGCACGGAAAGGCAAATCAAGAAAACACTTCTGGGGTGCCCCTGGGGGGCTCAGTGGGTTAAAGCCTCTGCCTTCGGCCCAGGTCATGATCTGAGGGTCCTGGGATCGAGCCCCGCATCAGGCTCCCTGCTCAGCACGGAACCTGCTTCCTCCTCTCTCTCTGCCTACTTGTGATCTCTCTCTCTCTGTCAAATAAACAAATAAAATCTTAAAAAAAAAAGAAAACACTTCTAGAAGAATGGAATGATCAAGAGTGTCAAATATTATGGACAAGTCAAATAAGATGGAATTTAGCCAAATGATTTTCAATGATGAGCAGGTTCTGGTGCATTGGTGGAGTCAAAAGCTTATTTTGAATATGTTAATGAGATAAGGGAAATAAAATTATTTCAGACAATGAGTCTAGAAAATTATTATTATTTTTTAAAGATTTTATTTATTTATTTCACAGAGGGAGAGAGATCACAAGGAGGCAGAGAGGCAGGCAGAGAGAGAGAGAGGGGGAAGCAGGCTCCCCGCCAAGCAGGGAGCCCGATGCGGGCCTCGATCCCAGGACCCTGAGATCATGACCTGAGCCGAAGGCAGAGGCTTTAACCCACTGAGCCACCCAGGCGCCCTAGAAAATTATTATTTTCAAAAAAATTTATTTATTTATTTAAGAAAGAGAGAGAGAGAGAGAGAGCTCACATGAGTGGGCGGGTCAATGTGCAGAGGGAGGAGAGGGACACATCCTGCAGAGTATGTCGGGCTTGACCCTACACTTTGAGACCAGGACCCAAGCGACAATCAAGAGCTGGACACCTAACCGACTTAGCTACCCAGGCACACCAAAAATTATTTTAAATAATGTTGTTGTTAAGAAGGATAAAGGAGACACAAGCTGGAGAAGGATATTGAGTCTAGGAATTAAAAAAATAAATGAAATATTATAACATATTTATGTTATGATAAGAATAATCATGAAGAGAAGAGGAAGCTAATAAGAATTATGGAAGCAACAAAATTGAGGACATGAAAATATATGGTACACAGTTCACAAGGGAAGAGAGAGGCCACATCAGCCTGTGGTCTATAGACTGTTCACCCACAATAACAAAGAGAAAGACACAGTAGTCACAGATAGAGTTAGATAAATCTAACTGTGCTACTGGGAGTATTTGAAAATTCTTTTTCTTTTCTCAACAAAACAAGAAAGTATGGCATCAACTAAGAGTAGGGTTGGGGAATGGGGTGTAGGGTGTTATTAAAAACAAGGCAAAAAGTCACATAGGAAAGTGAGGAAGTAAAAGAACTAAGGAAATGAAGTAGGTTTGCTAGGCAACATTAAAAGCCCAATTAAGGTAAGTAGTCATGAAGTTGAAGTGAGAGAACTCAATTCATTCTGTTTTTCTTCAGCTACATCAAGCAGTTTAGGTGCGTTATAAAGTAGCTAGAGAGTTGGATCTACCCAAGGTGGGGTGATATTGTCAGCTGATACTGAAAAGGGTGAGAGAAGCAAGGGAGTGGATTATGGAAACTAAACTGGGACAAAAAAGAAAATGAGGTTATGAGAGACAGAGAAAACTTGGTAGGATTAATTTCACTGTAGCACCAAAGAGACTGAAGCAATTTTGGAGCTGTGCTCAAAAGATGCAAAGTGGAAGACAGAGAGGAGGAGACAAAGATGAGTCCAATGTGGATTTTGGTAAGAACAGCATTCTAAGAAGAATGTAAACGTGGCTTAAACAGTGAGATAAGGAGAAGGAAAAGATACTGATGGAAAGGAAGTCAAGAAGCTCAAAGGCTAGGATAGTGGAAGGATTACCAAAATGTCATTACAGCTCTGAAATAATTGTCTGGGGGTAATTTTCATCTTGGTTTTAACTGGTACAGAGTCTTACCTCAAAGACTCATTTTCATCCCACAAGGGCAATTCTTTCAGATTATATTATCCTCGATATTAAGGTGACCTCAAAAAGTAACTTTACAAAGTTACTTTCCTCCAACAATTACAAAGAGAGGTCTGGCTTGACTTTTTAATAAAACATTCTGAACAGGGGATACAACATTATAGTTACAATAAACATTATTTCAAACTCTCATTATCATTTCAGTCACAATTTGGGGAGTAAATTTACTTCCCGAATTGTATCTACTTTTAGTCAATATGATCTATAAAGGAGATGAAATATTTTTCTGCATCATAAAAACTGATTTTTCTCTGTCTTCAAAGATATTGAAGCCTGATGAGGTTTGTGCCAAAAATAAAACTAAATGTCAACTTCATTCATAAATATTTTTGTACTAATCTTAAAATATTAGCAAACAGAATCCAGCAGCACATCTAAGAAATATGCATCATACTGAATGAAATTTATTTCAGAAATGTAAAAATGCCTCAATATTAGAAAATATCTTAATATAATTTATTATATTAATTGTTCTCATTTAATGAAATTTCTTATTAATACCACAAATACTAAAAAGGTAACCAACATAATTCAACATACATTCACAGGAAAAACACTCAAGAAAATGAATAATTCCATCATATGATTAATTTGTGTGTATGTATCAACATAAGAGTTAAAGTTCTATTTAATGAGGCATTCTCAGTACAAGTAGTAAAATAAAATGTTCTCTGCTCCAGACAGTACTTAAGACTGCACTGGAGGTATTAGTTATTGAGGCTGGTATTTGATTTTTTGCTACTTACAAACTAATAAGTTGGTCTGCTAGTTCGAGTGTGCAGGCAAAAGACACACAACTTGCACATGACAGACAAAGGACTTTATTACTTTAGCACAGCAAACTGCATGAGAATATGTTTGCTTCCATCCCCGACTCCTGGCGTGGGAGGGAAGTGTACAGCTGGCCCAAGCGAATGCTATGCATGTTGTGGCTGTGCTTAGGAAATCTATTGCTTTATAGTAAATGGTAAGCAGACTTATTCTTTATCCTGGAGAAAGACATGATCTTATCCTCAAGGTTGCATGCTGAAACATAACCCTGAGGAAAGGCACAAGTGTTGATGAGGCAGGGCTCTACACTTGGGGTTTAATCAGTAAGATGTGTAGTATTCTGAGAGAGCCATAGAGGAGCATTTCCCAACATTAGCCAATGGAATTAGACAGGAAGCAATTATTTGCAGAAGATCTTGAAAGATGCAAATAACACTATTTACAAATAAGGTAATTTCGAAAGATTTTAATTAATAATTAATTAATTTTAGAGAGACAGAGAGAGCACCAGCAGAGGGCCAAAGGGGAGGGAGGGAGAGAGGGGAGGGAGAGAATCCCAAGCAGACTCCATGCTGAGTGGCGAGCCCAATGAGGGACTGGATGTCAGGACCCTGAGATCATGACCTGAGCCATAACCAAGAGTCAGACACTTAACCAACTGAGTGAGTTACCCAGGCACCGCACAAACAATAGAGTTTGTGTCAGGAAACCCAAGGTAAACAAAAAGAAAAGAAAAGCCCTGCTGGAATTAAAGAAAAACATATTTAATATAAATTTATAAAATTAATATTCAACATTAAAGGTCTCTCTTCATGGAGGCAACAACTGGCTAGAAGATTTTTAGAGGAGAATACTTCATTTATAAGAGAAATAAAAGCATTATATACCATAACCCTTAATAAGATATTTCTAAAATCTACATAAAGAAAATATTCAAACTCTTAAAGACATGAAAGTGGTTTTGATTTGCATTTCTCTGATGATAAGTGATACCAAGTATTTTTTCATGTGTTCCTTGGCCATCTTAATTTCCTCTTTGGAGAAAATACTCCTCCCATTTGTTAGAATGGCTATAATTATTTTTTTTTAATTGCCCCAGGGGTACAGGTCTGTGAATCATCAGGCTTACACCTTTCACAGCATTCACCACAGCACAAATCCTCCCCAATGTCCATAACCCATCCACCCTATCCCTGACCTCCCACCCCCCAGTAACCCTCAGTTTGATTTGTGAGATTAGGAGTCTCTTATGGTTTGTCTCCTTCCTGATCCCATCTTGTTTAGAATGGCTATCATTAAATAGATAAGAGACAACAGGTCCTGGGGAGGATATGGTGAAAAGGGAACTCTAGCACTCTGTTGGTGAGAATGCAAATTGGTCCAACCACTGGAAGACAATATGGAATTTCCTCAAAAATATAAAATAGATCTACCATATGATCAAGCAATTCAACTTCTGGGTGTATATCCAAAAAAAATTGAAACTAGGATTTCAATGAGATATAGGCATCTCCATGTTCATTGCAGTATTATTCACAATAGCCTGGTACAGAAACAACCAAAAAGTCCATCCACAAATGGATGGACAAAAAAGATGCAGAACATATACACAACAGAATATTATTCAGCCATGACAAAGGAAAATGTCCTCTCATTTGAGACAACAATTATGGACCCTGAGCACATTGTATTAAGTGAAATAAGTCAGGAAGAGATATAAAAGCACTGTATAATATCACTTAGAGTTAAAGAAGTTAGACCTGCAAAAAACAGGGTAAAATGATGGTTACAGGCAGGAGGATAAGAGAGTTAGTGTTTAAGGATACAAACTTGTAATAAATAGTAAACAAGCCATAGAGCTTTAATGCACACCATAATGAATATAGACAATTGTATTATAATTAGGTAATGTGATAGATATTGTTACATAGGCAATCATATTACAACATGCAATTGTATCAAAATTACATGTTGTATGCCTTAAACAATGTTACACGGCAAATTTACTCAATTAGAAAAAAAGCACAGAAGTGAACTTGAAAAAAATGGGAAGACATTCCATGCTGTATTCTATGAAGGCTCAATAACATACAGCTTTCCAAAAGTAGAGCATGTTCATAAGTTGAAGTGGCATGAAGTGAAGAAACAATTACCATTAATTCATCTGGAAATATTTTGAACATTCCCAGAACAAAACATTAGCTTCCCTTAGACTTTTCTGATACCTTAAGACACATATTGCAAACAGATGCACAGAATAAATTGAGATAAAGCACATATGTTTTCAGACACAGTTCAAAGCTATAGTGGCTAGATACTGAGATGCAGAGTGTAGCTCCAAGGGAAGGAGCTTTGGGGGCCACTCTCTCTGGTGGGGAGCCCACTACACTACAATGGCTCCTTGCAAAATAAACACTGAATACTATTCCTCCCCCACTTCTTTTTTCTAAAAGCAAAAATCCTTTTCGCATTTCTTTTGGTTAACAAAAACAGGCACTAATATTAAATTTTCTACAAAAGCAAACTGCCATAAGCATGAACTTTTCAAAAGCAGTGGATACCTGTAGAGACTACAATGTTCTGTAAAGTAACTTAGAAATCTAATATTATTTTAAAAAATACCAACATGTTTTTCCTAAAGTCATGTACCACTTGTTCTAAAAGGAAATGTCATAGAAGTTAGGTACTACACTATTGAAACATTAAAGAGCCTTTACAAATGAAACACAATTAAATGTTGGTTCATCAATATATAATTAGACTAATGCAATGGAATAGAAAATAAAAAAGAGAATTCACTATATTGTTAATGGTTATAATAAAAGCAACATCTCAAATCAGTAGGAAAAAATGAACTGCAATATTGTATTGGGGGAATCGAACATCTATATTTGAATAGAATAGAATTATATTCATAATTCATATCATATACAAGAATAAATGAAAAATGTGTAAGAAATACAAATGTGAAAAATAAAATAATAAATTCTAGAAAAAAGCATACATTAATTTTTTATAGCCAGGAAGTTGAAAAATACTTTCTAAAGTAAAATATTAAAATGAAAGTTAAGGGGGATGCTGGGTAGCTCAGTAGGTTAATATCTGCTTATGGCTCAGGTCGTGATCCCAGAGACCCGGGATCGAGTCTTGCTTGGGGCTCCTTGCTCAAGGGGGAGCCTGCTTCTCCCTCTGCCTGCTGATTCTCCTACTTGTCTCTCTCTCTCTGATAAATAAATGAAAAAATAAAATCTTTAAAAAAATGCAAGTTAAAATAATGTTGCAATACAAGGGCAATAAACCAAAATTTTAGTAAATTCCACTAAAGCAAGTTAAGAAAAAGTGAAGTTAAAGAAACAGACAAAGCAAGAAAAAGATAATAGAAAGCTATGTCACAGAAATTGGACCAGTATATCTCATATTAAGTGATGAGGGATAAAAGGCCAAAACTTGGTATAAAAATGGGGCAAAATGAAATTTTTAAAAATCACAGAATAAGGCAAATGACTCTTACAGGTAAGAGAACAAGCCCAGATTTACTTAGAATAAGAGAATGCACATTAAATTTACACTGAGATGTCAAGTCTTACCAGATTTAAGCAAAACCCAGCTGTAGTTTAACTACATGTTTTGTTTGTAAGATACTTCCTGGGATATTATTACAAAGGAGTCATGATGGTCATTTATAGAGAAAAGTTCATAAAGCTTCCTTTATCTCCTGCCCATTCAACTTCTCTTAGACTTTTTGAAAGCTGTTCTGATTCCCCCTACCCCCACCCCACCAGTAAAAAATAGTACTTAGGTTTAGTTTACTTCTAAAAATAACCTAGCATATACAACTTTTTCTCCCCCACACCCCTGCCCGGAAGTATCACTCTTTTGACACAAGACTTTCAAGGTCAAGAGTAAACTAGCCTAAGAAATTCCCAAACCTCCAAGTTAGGTCTATCCATTACATCTAATGTGAAGTGAGACTCTGCTGATGTTATAGTATAGCTCTTTGAGAGAAATTTAAGAACATCAATCTTGAAAAAAGAAAATAACTTCAATTTCTTAGAAGTGTTTAAATAGTGAAGAACTCTTCAAGACACATTAGGTTTCTACTTAGAAAGTGACTTGATTGTTTGCAGGTGTGGGTGTTAGATTCTTTCAGCAACACAAGATTCCTAGATAATATGGTTACAGTATATATAATAAAAGTCAAAATACTTGTCTATAATTTATTCAAGTGAGTAAATCTAAGTTGTACTGCATATAGGTAAGCACTGTTATGAGACCAATTTCCACCCTAACACTTTGAAGAAATATATGGAGCATATTATGGAAAAAACAATGAAAGTAAAGTTTGAAAAATAATATTTAAGGCACATATTAAATTGGGTCAGAGATTAACTACTTAGCTTTTTATGATAGTCCTTTTACACATGATCCATATTTTGTGCTTTGATGTCTTAGTTTGATATTTTATTTCTTATTCTAACAATTGTGAAGTCAACCCTTTTATAAAATAAAAATATTTAATAAACATAAACTCTTCTTACCCACCTCCTGGGGTTGTTACAAAGTTAAGTCTCTGGAGTGGGAAGGAGTAGGAGAAGCCGGCTCCCCATTGAGCAAGGAATCCACCTGGAGCTGGATCCCAGGACTCTGGAACTGTGACCTGAGCTGAAGGCAGACACAACAGACTGAGCCACCCAGGGGCCCCAACATTATGTTAGTTTCAGTGTCAAAGTAATTAATTTCTGCATTTGATTTTATTTAATTCCTTCTGCCAAATACAAATATTACAGCTGCCCGTCTCGATACCTGTACAGCTGTCTTCTCTGGCCTATTTGGAATGGATTCTCAAGACCTGAAAGTTTAAACAATGTTGCAAGAAGGCAAATTAACACATACTGATGTTCAAAGATTTTGGTACTAAACAAAGTCACCTCTCTTCCTTTTCTTTTTTTTTTTTTAATAAACTTAATTTTTTTAGATCAGTTTTAGGTTTATTGTAATATGAAACAGACAGTACAAATATTTCCTTTCTATCCCTTGTACACAAACATGCAAAGTCTTCCTTATTATCAACATCTTTCACTGAATGGTGTATTTGTTCTTTTTGATGAACTTACACTGACACATCATTATCATCAAGAGTCCTAGTTTACATTTGAATTTACTCTTGGTGTTGTACATCCTATGCAATTGAAAAAATTATAATGGTATGCATTCAGCATTATTTAATCATACAGATTTTTTTTAAAATGCCCGAAAAATCTCTGTGCTCCACTTCTTCATCCATTCCTCCTTTCCTTGAATGGGAACGCTTATCTTTTTACTGTCTCCATTGTTTTGCTTTTCCCAGATCATCATATAGTTGCACTCATACAGTATATAGCTTTTTCAGTTTGGCTTCTACTACTTAGTAACATAAATTTACATTTCTTCCACAAAACGTAATTTTTTTAATGGTTTTTATGCTTTGATAGCTCACTTCCTTTTAGTGCTAAATAATATTATATTGTTTGAATGTACCACAGTTTATTTATCCATTTATCTATAGGAAGACATCTTGATTGCTTACAAGTTTTGCCAGTTATGAAAAAATCTGCTATAAATTTCCATGTGCAGATTTCATATGGACAAAATTTTCAATTCCTTTGGGTAAACACTAAGGCATGTAATTGTTTTCCATTGGGCTGTACCAATTTACATTCCTACCAACAGTGCACAAAGATTTCCTTGTCTTTAAATCCTCATGAAAACTTGTTCCCTTGTCTTTTTGATGTTAACCATTCTAACTGATGTGAGGTGGTTATCTCATTGTGTTTTGATTTATATTTCCCAATGACCAGTGATGTTGAGCATCTTTTTAAAAATTTTTTATTTAGGGGCACCTGGGTGGCTCAGTCAGTTAAATGTCTGCCTTTGGCTCAGGTCATGATCTCAGGTTCCTGGGGTTGAGCCCCACATGGGACTCCCTGTTTAGCGGGGAGTCTGCTTCTCCCTTCCCACTCATATTTTCACTCTGTCTCTCTCAAATAAATAAATAAAATCTTTAAAAAAAGTTTTATTTAAATTCCAGTTAACATACAGTATAATATTAGTTTCAGGTATACGATATAGAGATTCAACACTTCCATACATGAGCCCATGATGGTGAGCATTTTTTGATGTACCTGTTGGGCATTGTATATTTTCTTTGAAAAGATGTCTATTCAGTTCTTCTGTCCATTTTTAGTTGAATGGGTCAAAGAAGAAATAAAAAGATAAAAATATATTGAAAAAAATGAAAATGGGAACACCATATCAGAAAACAGAGATGCAGTAAAACCATATATAGAGATAGAAAAATAGTTCTAATAGAACCTTATAGAGTGATAAATGCATCATTACGGAAAAAAAAAGAGCTCGAATAAGCAACATAGCTTTATACTTCAAGGAATTAGAAAAAGAAGAACAAAGTAAGCTCAAAAGTTAGAGAAGGGAAGAAATAACAAAGAACAGAGAAGAAATAAATGAAATACAAACTAGAAAAAAAATAGAGAAGATCATGAAAATGAGTAACTTTTTTTTGGAAAAGTTAAATAAGCTGGACAACCCATTAGCCAGACTAAGAAAAAAGGAGAGAACACTCAAAATCAGAAATGATAGAGGAGACATTAAAACTGATGCCCTATGGGCGCCTGGGTGACTCAGTGGGTTAAAGCCTCTGCCTTCCGTTCAGGTCATGATCTCAGGGTCCTGGGATCGAGGCCCGAATCCAGCTCCCTGTTCAGCGGGGAGCCTGCTTCCTCCTCTCTCTGCCTGCCTCTCTGCCTGCTTGTGATCTCTCTCTCTCTGTTAAATAATACTAATAAAAAAAATCTTTATAAAAAAACTGATGCCCTAGAAATGCAAAGGATCATGTCTTTTTTTTTAAGATTTTATTTATTTATTTATTTATTTATTTATTTATTTATTTATTTATTTATTTATTTATTTAACACAGAGAGAGACAGCAAGAGAGGGAATACAAGCAGGGAGCAGGGGAAGAAGCAGGCTTCCCGCTGAGCAGCAAGCCCATGCCAGACTTGATCCCAGGATCCTGGGATCATGAGCTGAGCCCAAATGCAGACACTTAACCAACTAAGTCACCCAGGCACCTCGGATCATAAGACTATTATGAACAGTTAGACACCAATAAATTAGGTAACCTAAAAGGCATGGATAAATTTCTAGAAACATACAACCTACTAAGACTGAATCATGAAGACAAAGAAAATCTTAATGAGTAAACAAATTCAATCAGTAATCAAAAATCTTTCAACGAAGAAAAGTGTAGGACCAGGGGGGTTTACTGATGAATTATTTCAAATACTTAAATAAGAATTAATGCCAGCCTTTTTCAAACTCTTCCAAAGAATCGAGGAGGAGGAAATACTCCCAAATTCATTTTATGACACCAGCATTACCCTGAAAACAAAGGCAGATAAGGACTACAAAAGAGAAAATTATAGACAGATATCGTTGATGAGTTTAGATCCAAAAATTCTCAACAATATACAAGCACACCAAATTCAATGGCACATTACACAGAAACATACACCACGATCATGTTGGATTTATACCTGGGGACGGACAGTTTAATATATGCAACAAATAAATGTGATACCCCACATTAATTGGGTAAAAGATAAAAATCATAAGATTATCTCAATGAATGCAGAAAAATCATTTAAGAAAATGCAACATCTTTTCATGATATAAAAACTATCAACAAATTGGGTATGAAAAGAACATACTTTAAAGGTCGTATATGATAATCCCACAGTTATCATACTCCAGAGTAAATAGTGAAAGCTTTTCCTCTAAGATTAGAAAAAAGGCAAGGTTGCCCACTTTACCTCTGGTATTCAACATAGTAATGGAATCCCTTGCCAGAATAATCAGGCAAGAAAAAAATAGAAAACATCCAAATTGGAAAGTAAGAAATAACATTGTATTTGCAGATGATATGATCTCATATATAGAAAATCCTGAAAACCCCACAATAAAACTGTTAGAGGTAATCAATGAATTCAATAGAGTTTCAGGATACAAAATCAAAATACAGAATTCTTTGCAGATTTTATCAAATTGAAAAATTTCTTCTCTTTGCTTAGTTTACTGAGAGTTTTTTTTTTTATCAGAAATGGATGTTGGATTTTGTCAAATGCTTTCTGTCTGTCTATTGATGCACTCTTTTATTTTCTTTAGCATATTGATGTGATGGATTACATTAATTGATTTTTGAAGGATAAACCAGTCTTGAATACCTTGGATTAATCTACTTGGTTGTTGTCTATAGTTCTTTTTATACATTGTTGGGTTGGATTTGCTAATATTTTGTTGAGGATTTTTTTTTAATCTATGTTCATGAGAGATGTTGGTTTGCAGTTTGCTTTTCTTATAATATCTTTTTCTGGTTTGGGGACTACAGTAATGCTGGTCTCATTGAATGAATTTAGAAGTAGCTCCTCTCCTTCCACTCTCTGAAAGAGATTATAGAAAATTGGAATAATTTCTTCCTTAAATGTTTGGTAGAATTTACAATAAACCCATCAGAGTCTAGTGCTTTCTGTTTTGGAAGGCTATTAACTATTAATTCAACTTATTTAATAAATATAGGCCTAATCACATTGTCTATTTCTTCTTATGTGAATTTTTGCAGACTGTGTCATTCAAGGATTTGGTCCATAACATCTAGGTCATCAAATTTATGAGCATGGAGTTATTCCTAATATTCCTTTACTATCCTTTTGTGTGTAGTCTCAGTAGTGATGTCTCCCTTTCATTTCTGATATCAGTAATTTTGTCCTCTCTCTTTCTTTTCATACTTCGCCTGGCTAGAGGCTTATTGATTTTTAAAAATATATTTTCAAAGAAAAGCTTTTGGTGTCACTGATCTTTGTTTTCAATTTCATTAATTTCTGCACTTATTATTTATTTTCCTCTACTTACTTTGTATTTTATTTGCTCTTCTTATTCTAGTTTCCTAAAATGGACAATTGATTTTAAATCTTTTTTCTTTTCTTTTTTTTTTTTAAAGATTTTATTTATTTATTTATTTGACACAGAGAGAGAGAGAGATTACAAGTAGGCAGAGAGGCAGGCAGAGAGACAGGGAGAGGAGGAAGCAGGCTCCCTGCTGAGCAGAGAGCCCGATGCGGGCCTCGATCCCAGGACCCTGGGATCATGACCTGAGCCGAAGGCAGAGGCTTTAACCCACTTAGCCACCCAGGCGCCCTTCTTTTTCCTTTTCTGATATAATCATTCAATATTCTGGATTTCCCACTAAAATCCACTAATTTTTTGCTTCATCCAACAGATTTTGATAAGTTGTAGTCTCATTTCATTTAGTTCAAAATATTTTTTCTCTTAAAATTTCTTCTTTGAGCCACATAAAGCATGTTGTATAATTTGTAAGTCTTAGAATTTTGAATCTATCTTTCTGTTATTGATTCTAGTTGAATTCCATTGTGGTCTAAGAGCAGTCAATATAGGATTTGTATTCTTTCAAAATTTTTTAGATGTGTTTTATGGCTCACTATCTTGGTGAATGTTCCATGTGAACTTGAGAAGAGTATCTATTTTGCTGTTTTATGGATTAGTTTATAGATGTCCATTATATCCAGTTGACTGAAAATGTTATTGAATTTGGCTATCTTCTTACTGAGTTTTTGCCTGCTGTATCTGCCCATTTCTGAGAGAGGTGATATTAAATCTCCTACTATAATTGTAGATTCATCTATTTCTCCTTGTAATTCTATCACTTTTTCCTTACATAGTTTGATTCTCTGCTGTTAGCCACACACACATTAAGAATTATTATGTTTTCTTGGAGAACTTGTCTTTTAATTTGTGCATATAGACCACTGATGTTTAAAGTAATTATTGAAGTAATGGGTTGATATCTACCATATTTGCTACTGTTTTCTATTTGTTGCCTTTGTTCTTTGTTTTATTTTTGTCTTCTACTTTTTCTGTCTCTTGTGATTTTAACTGAACATTTTATAAGATTCTATTTTCTCTTCTTTCTTAGTGTATTATATATATTTTTTACACCTTTCTTAGTGGGTTCCTAGACATTGCAATATTCTTTTATAACTGATACAGGTCTACTTTCAAATACAATTTTACCACTTCACAGGTAGTGAGACTACTTTATAATAAAATTATCCTAATTCCTCCCTTTTGTTCCTTGTATCATTGCTGTCTCTCATTTTATTTATACACAAAGATGCATAAGCATAACTATATACATAAGCCTACACAAATAATACATGTTGCCATTATTACTTTCAAGAAACTGTTATTTGTTAGATCAATTAAGAATAAGAGGTATAAAAGTTTTTATTTTACCTTTACTCTTTCCTTTTCCTAAGCTCTTCCTTTCTTTATGGAGATCTGAATTTCTGGCCCATGTCTTTTTTTTTTCTCTTAGAACCTCTTTTAAAATTTATTGCAGGTGAGGCCTACTGGCAAAAATTCCTCAATTTTTATTTGAGAAAAATCTTGTTTCTGCTAAACTTTTGAAGTATAATTTTGAATAGTAAAGAATTCTAGGTTGTTTGGTACTTTTTCCCTCTCAATACTTTAAATATTTCACCCAACTCTACATGTCTGCATGGTTTCTGAGGAGAATTCAGATGTAATTCTTACCTTAGTTCCTTTATAGTTAAAGTGTTCTTTCCCTCTGACTACTTTCAGGATTTTATCTTTATATATGATTTCCTGTTGTTTGAAAATGGCATACATACATGTAGTTCTTTTTTTTTTAAGATCTTATTTATTTATTTGACAGAGAGAGAGAGAGATCACAAGTAGGCAGNAGTTTGAAAATGGCATACATACATGTAGTTCTTTTTTTTTTTAAGATCTTATTTATTTATTTGACAGAGAGAGAGAGATCACAAGTAGGCAGAGAGACAGGCAGAGAGAGAGGAGGAAGCCTGCTCCCTGCTGAGCAGAGAGCCCAATGCATTGCGAGGCTTGATCCCAGGACCCTGAGATCATTACCTGAGCTGAAGGCAGAGGCTTTAACCCACTGNTTGCAAGGCTTGATCCCAGGACCCTGAGATCATTACCTGAGCTGAAGGCAGAGGCTTTAACCCACTGAGCCACCCAGGCGCCCCTACATGTAGTTCCTTTCACATTTATCCTGATTCGTGTTCTTTGAACTACTTAGATCTGTGCTTTGCTGTCTGACATTAATTTCAGGAAATTCCCAGTATTTATTTTTTCTAATATTTATCTGGCAAAATTCAAAACTATAGAACTCTAAACAATAACTCAGAAAAAAATGTAGATGACCTTGAATACTGTGATGCCGTATTAGGTGAATANCAATGCCAAAGGCACTATCCATGAGAGAAATGATTGATATACTGGACTTCGTTAAAATTAAAAACTTCTGTTCTNAATACCAAAGACACTATCCATGAGAGAAATGATTGATATACTGGACTTCGTTAAAATTAAAAACTTCTGTTCTCTGAAAGACAATTTTAAGAGAATGAAAAGACAAGCCACAGATTAGGAGAAAATATTTGCAAAAGACACATCTGACAAAATACTGTTATTCCAAATGTGCAAAGAACTCTTAAAATGCAACACTAAGAAAAAACAATCTGATTAAAAAATGGGCCAAAGACCTGAACAGCTACATCACCAAAGAAAATATAAAGATGTCATAGAGCTTATAAAAAGATGACTTACATCCTATATCATCAGGGAAATGTAAATTAAAATGAGATTCTATTGCACACCAAAACCCGCAACACTGATAAAATCAAATGCTGAAGGGGATGTGGAGTAACAGGAACTCTTATTCACTGCTTATTCTCTAGGAAAGGAGAAATAGTACAGCTGCTTTCGAAGACTGTTTGGTGGTTTATTACAAGACTAAATATAATTATTCTATATAATCCGATAATAGCACTTGTTGGTATTTACTCAAAGGATTTGAAAGCTTATGTTCATACAAACCTGAACATGGCTGTGTTTAGCACCTTTCTTTACAATTGCCAAAATCTGGAAGTAAATAAGATGCCCTTCAAAAAATGAATGGATATATCACAAATTTTTTTAAGTGTATGTATGTGGGGCTTGAACTCAAAACCTTGAGATCAAGAGTTGCATGCTCAGGGCACCGGGGTGGCTCAGTTGGTCAGGCTACTGCCTTCGGCTCAGGTCATGATCCTGGAGTCCTGGGATCGAGTCCCNATGTATGTGATCTCTACACCCGACGTGGGGCTTGAACTCAAAACCCTGAGATCAAGAGTTGCATGCTCGGGGCACCGGGGTGGCCCAGTTGGTCAGGCTACTGCCTTCGGCTCAGGTCATGATCCTGGAGTCCTGGGATCGAGTCCCACATCGGGCTCCCAGCTCCATGGGGAGTCTGCTTCTCCCTCTGATCTTCTCCCCTCTCGTGCTCTGTCTCTCTCAAATAAATAAATAAAATCTTAAAAAAAAAAAAGAGTTGCATGCTCTTCCACTGAGCCAGGCAGGCATCCCAAAGTTTTTTAAATGCATAAATGGATATAAATATAGTCCATCCAGACGATGGAATATTATTCAGAGCTAAAAGAAAATTAGTTATAAATATTTAAAAAGATATGAAGAAATCTTAAATGCATATTAATAAGTGAAAGAAGCCAATCTGAAAAGGCTGCATACTATATGATTCTAACTATGTTATGTTCCGGAAAGGTAAAACTATATAGAGAAAATATCAGTGGTTGCCTTCTTGGAGAGGTGGGTAGGTGGGTATGAATAGTCAGAATACAGAAGATTTCTAGGGCAGTAAAAATTCTCTGTATGATTTAGTAATGATGGATGTAAGCTCAGCATATGTTTGTCCAAGCTTACAGAATGTATGACACCAAGAATGAATTGTAATATAAACCATGAACTTTGAATGATTATGATGTGTCAATGCAGGTCCATCCTTAGTAAAAATGTACTATTCAAATGAGTGATGTTGATAATGGGGGAGATTCCTCTTGTGGGGTCAGGGTATATATGGGATGTCATTATACCTTGCTCTCAATTTTGTTGTAAAACTAAAACTTGCTAAAAATAAATCTTTCTTAAGGTTTATTTATTTGAGAAAGAGAGAGAGAGACTGGAGGGAGAGGGAGAGAGGGAATCTCAAGCAGATCTCAACGCTGAGATCATGCCCTTAGCCAAATTCAAGAGTTGGATGCTCAGTGATCTGAGTTACCCAGGTGCTCCTAAATCTTTAAATAAAACAAACAAAATCAACAACAACAAAAATTATCTGTTCCTTTTATTCTCTTCTTCTAGTGTTTTGGTTGTGTGTATATAATTGTCCCATAGTTCCTGGATATTGGTTTTGTTTTTTATTTTTCTCTTTAAAAATTTTTTTTCTGTTTGATTTCCAATTTTGGAGGTTTCTGTTGGGATATCTTCAAGCTCAGAGATTCTTTCCTCAGCCAGATGAAGTATACTAACAACTCCATCAAAGGGGTTCTATGTTTCCATTACAGTGTTTTTGATCTCTCACATCTCTTATTCTTTCTAGAATTTCCACCTCTCTGCTTACCTTGCCTGTTTTTACATTCTGTCTACTCCATCCATTAGATACCTTCACATATTTATCATTATTGTTTTAAATTCCAGGTCTGATAGTTTTAATTTCCTTGTCATATCCGAGTCTGGTTCTGATGCATTCTCTATCTCCAAACTGTTTTGTTTGTTTGTTCTTTTTTTTTTTTTTTTTGCATTTAGGGTATCTTTTTTTTCTTGCCCCTTCATAACTAGGCATGATGTGCTGGAAAAAATGAACTAGTATATATAAGCCTTTAGCAAATTGCTGGTAAGGTGTCAAGGTGGGGAAGCACAGTATATTCTTACAATTAGATCTAAATCTTTAGTGAGCCTCTGCCACTAAACTTGAACTTCATCAGTACTTCTCATCCTCCCTGCCATCCCCCTGTTACCCCTTATTTGAGACAGGATGGCCAGTGTGGGTTGAAGTTGGGTATTTGCCTTTCTTCAGGTCAGTTAGGTTCTAATAAAACTCCAGTGAGTTAGGCTCCAGTTAACTCGTTTCACTTAGGGCAGGACTTTGTAAGATCAGAGTACTCAGGAGTATTTCAAAATAGCTTTTTTTCCCCCTCCCACTGAAAGAAACATGAGGGATTTTTCTCCAGGATTTACTGTTGGAAACTGGTAAATTCCAGAAGGTAAACTGTTACAAGTGTGAGGCCCAGGCTCCTCACTAGAATTTTCTCTCTCAAACTTGCCCACACTGAGCTTCCAGCAATTTCTCAACTGTAGTTCAGATTTCCTTACCCCCATTGGTTCCTTCAAGGTTTCAGTCATTGGGTTTCTGTTTCCTTAAGTTGTGATTTTCTGTATTCTCTTGTAGGTCGCCTCCATTTGGGGGTGGGGGAACAATGGTTTGTCTTGTGACCCCACTTCTTTTCAGGATCTGAGAAGAGTTGTTAAATTTTTGTTTTGTTTAGCTTTTTACTGTTGACTGGAGACGTCCAGCTTCTTAGAACTGGACTCAAACCATGCTGTTTTCTTGTGAAAAGACTAATACTTAAGGGATAGATTCTTCTACTCTTCTACCATTTTCTTCTTTCCCTCCTTCTCTTTCTTTTCTCTCTTCCCCTCTTCCTTTTCTCACATACTTTTTCCCCCTTCAAGAATTCTTGTTATTTAAAATTCTATCTCCAAAAAAAATATTTTCCTTGAGATAAAGGTGGGGCATAGACTCCTTTATAATTGCACCAGGCTTTAGGAAGGACCTATAAGGGGCATCTGGGTGGCTCAGTCAGTTAAGTGGCTGCCTTTGGCTCAGGTCATGATTCCAGAGTCCCAGATCCAGTTTCAAGTCAGGCTTCCTGCTCACTGGAGAATCTGCTTCTCCCTCGCCCCCTTCCCCCTGCTCCCTCTCTCTCGCTCACTCTCTCTCAAATAAATAAATAAATAAATAATCTTTTAAAAATCTTAAGAAAATAACTATAAAAGAGTCGTATTAATCTACAGGCTCATTTCCTCAAGAGGGGAGATAAGAATCATTTCAACGACAAGAGCAAATAGTTTCCCGAATACTTGAACTTTAAGGAAACATGTAAAAGATACATAGAAACCAAAAAACAATGCAAAAAGATATTTGAATATGACTTATTTGCTCTTAAAAATACAATTTTTGATCCCTTTATCTAGAAAAGGTAGAAGTTCTTTTTGGATAATTCTAAAGCCCTCTTCCCACTTTAGAATCCTATAATTATGTGATTATAAACACACTGGAATTTTCATGATAGTTAAGCAATAAAAACATTAAATTTAGTTCTGAAGCAGAATATTAATCATTACTACAAGTAGGATGACCATAATTAAAAACAAATTATCATCTTTGTTTCTCATTATAAAAAAGTATAGATTGGGTAATGAAAGAATAAAAGACTTTCAAGAAGGCTTAGTACTCATCTACCTACTCATTTCAAGCTAGAAGTTTCTGAATCATTTTGAATAAGGAATTTGAAAGTAGGCATTTTAAAAGAAAACACTCTTATATTAATTAATGATAGAGTTAAACATTATTCCATTTTCCATCATTCTGAGATGATTAAAATCATAGGGAAATAACATTAAATGTAGATTGGTTCTGATTATTTTGGATTCAAAAATTACTGATTGAAAAGTCTAAGGGAAAATTGTAACTTCAGTTCCCAGTTGAATCTAATTTTATTTTTGTCTTGTGTATTCCAATAGAATCTCTTCTTCTTTTAGCTAAGCATGTGGAAGCTAAGTATGTGGAAATAAACACTCAAAGCAAGATGGAGAAAACAATGAATCCATTATTATTTATTTTTTAATAATTTATTTTTTAGAGAAGTTTTAGGTTCATGGCAAAATTAAGAGAAAGATAGTGAAAGGGAAACTTCCTATAACCCCCACTCCCTCACATGCATAGCCTCCTCCATTACCAACATACCCCCTCAGAATGGTACCTTTGTTATTATTGATGAACCTATGTCAACATATCATAGTCACCCAAAGTCCATCATTTGCATTATAGTGCACTCTTGGTAGTATGCATTCTTTGGATTTGAATAAATGTGTAATAACATTTATCCATCATTATAGTATCATACAGACCACTTTAAATACCACTCCCTAAAGATCCTCTGTTTACTGTTCACATTTCTTTTCTTTTTTTTTAAGGTATTTATTTATTTATTTGACAGAGAGGTAGCAGAGGTAGGCAGGGCAACTGGCGGAGGGAGAGAGAGAAGCAGGCTCTCGCCAAGCAGGGAGCCTGATGTGATACCCGATCCCAGGACCCTGGGATCATGACCTGAGCCTAAGGCAGTGGCTTAACTGACTGAGCTGCCCAGGCGCCCTAGTGTTCACATTTCACCTAAGCCCCATCCTTTGCCACCATTGATCTTTTTACTGTCTCTACAGCTTTGCCTTTTCCATAATGTCATATAGTTGGAATTCTACAGTATGTAGTCTTTTCAAATTGGCTTCTTTTAGTAACATGCATTTAAATTTCCTCTACATTTTTTCATGGCTTGATAGCTCATTTCCTTCTAGTACTGAATAATATTTCATTGTTTGGATCTGCCACAGTGTATTTACCCATTTGTATACTGAAGTACATTTGATCACTTCATAGTTTTAGCAATTGTAAATAAAGCTGCTATAAACATCCTTGTGCAGATTTTTGTGTGAAGATAAGTTTCTAATTCCTTTAGCTGAATACCAGGAAGTTTTCTGGATTGTATGGTAAGAGTATGTTTAGTTTGGGAAGAAACCACCAAACTGTCTTCCAATGTGGCTGAGCCATTTTGTATTCCCTCCAGCAATGAATGAAAGTTCCTGTTTCTCTACATCCTTGTCAGTTTTTGGTATTGTCAGTGTTGCCAGTTTTGGCAGTAATCTCACTGTTTTAATTTGTATTTCCCTGTTGGCGCAGATGTGGAGCATCTTTCTTATGCTTACTTGCCATCAGTCTAATTTCTTTGGTGATGCATCTGCTCAGGTGTTTGGCCCATTTTTAAATCAGTTCTTACTGTTGAGTGCTAAGGGTTTTTGTATATTTTGTATAACAGTCCTTTATCAGCTGTGTCTTTTGTAAACATTTTCTGTCAGTCTGTACCTTGTCTTCTCATTCTCTTGACATTGTCTTTCACAAAACAGAGTTTTTAATTCTAAACAAGTTAGCTTATCAATTACTTATTTCATGGATCATTCCTTTGGTGTTTTATCTAAAAAGTCATCACCATATCCAAGGTCATCTAGGACTTTTCCTATGTTATCTTCTAGGTATTTTATAATTTTACAGTTTTGGATTTTCCTTTTGGGTTTTTGATAAATTTTGAGTTAATTTTTGTGAAGGATGTCAGATCTGTATAGATTCTTTTTTTTTTCTTTCTATGTGGATATTCAGTTGTTCTAGTATCATTTATTGGAGAGACTATCTTTTCTCCATTGTATTGATCTTATTCTTTTTTTTTAAAGATTTTATTTATTTATTTGACAGAGAGAGATCACAAGTAGGCAGAGTGGCAGGCAGAGAGAGAGAGGAGGGGGGAAGCAGGCTCCCCGCTGAGCAGAGAGCCCGAGGTGGGGCTCGATCCCAGGACCCTGAGATCATGACCTGAGTCAAAGGCAGAGGCTTAACCCGCTGAACCACCCAGGCAGCCCGATCTTATTCTTTGTCAAAGAACAACTGACTATCATTTTTGTGGGTTTGTTTCTGGACTCTATTCTGTTTCATTGATGATCTATTCCTTCACCAATACCACAGAGTTCTGATTATTGTAGCTTTACAGTAAGTCTTGAAATTGGGTGGTATCAGTTCTCTGACTTTATTCTTTTTCAATATTGTGTTGGCTATTCTGGGTCTTTTGCCTTGTCTTTAGTTTTTTAAAGCATTCCTTACATAAATTCCTGATTTATCACTTTTACTTTTTGAGTAAAGTATAATTACTGTCAAAAGTTTTTGTGAATATATAAGAATTTTTATCAATTGTCTTAACATAATCAACATAAGTATATATAAATATAAGTAAAGTTATTTTGTCATAGTCTAAGATATAGATGCAAAAAACATCCCTTGTTTACTTTTCATGTTGACTTCCAGTTATTAATTTTGACTTATCTAATTTTTGTAATATATAAAGTATAGACTGCCCTATATGGAAGTTAGATAACCCTTTCATGATGGTTTCCTAAAATTTTCTATTTATTTATTATGTATATTTTATAGTTAGAGAGTTCACTGAGTTTCTTGAAAGCAAAGACATATATATGAGTTATTAAGAACAGTGACTAAGCCATTTTTCTAATATTACATTTAAGAGCTCCAAAAGTCACCAGATCTTACTTTTTTCCTGACCATCTCCTTTCCCCAAGCAAATGAAAAGAATATTATGTGCTAGAATTTATGATACATTTTCTAGTTATTAAACTTTAGCATACAAAACACTAAAAAGAAATAACACTTACTTGAGTAGTTGGGATGACCTGAGATGATTGATAATTTTGGGGGGGAGAGAGATAAAGAGAGAGAGAGACCACAAACAGGGGGAGTGGCAGAGGGAGAGGAAGAAGGAGCCAGCAGGCTCCCGGCTGAGAAGGGAGCCTGACATCAGGTGTGATCCCAGGACCCCAGGATCATGACCTGACTTCAAGGCAGATGCTTAACTGACTGAGCCACCCAGGCACCTCAAAATAATTTTCTATCACACTGAAGTCTGAAGACTCTGTGGCTGACAGTTCTAAATCACATGGCAATCTAGACTCTTAACTTTGTATTTCCTTGTACAAATCCATTAATGATTTTTTTAACTCTGTCAAATCTGGATAACTCAAAATACAATGTGCATCCATCATATTTACCTCTCTGAAATAGAAGCTTGGAGTTGGCTTCTTAAAAAAATCTTGATCTGAAAAGTCTCAGGTCTCTGTTGTTTGGCATGGAGTGATCCTCAATGCAATGAACGCATTTGCTATATGGATTCTTATTACAGAATTTTCTAAGTTTATCTGAACATTTTTCCTTCTGCTGATGCATCTAATTTCTCATAAATTTGAAATGTTTCTGTGAGCAGCTCTTTGATTTCTTGGCATTAAAAAAAGTAAAAGGCCATTTCAAATTTCAAACAAATTAATACAATGAATAGACTTGGAATCATATGTCAGTGGTTACATTTATAAACTTCTTGAAGCATTATTTGGGTGACCTTTTGAAAAATTCTAAGGTTTGGACTCTCTTGAAGATATATATAGATTATTAGTAATTTAAAAGATTACTTCCTTCAGAGGATTTTTTATTAAATTTTATTTCTACTAGCATAAATTCCTAATAGAGCTCTTAAAAATCAATATTGTTTTCATTAGAATTTTTGAAATTAGTTATTGATGTATTAAACATAGCAAAAGACCCTCAAAAATTTTTAGAAGCCTTCAAATGACTCCCATCTTCTGAAGCCAATATAAATATTACTTCATATACTTTAGTCCCCAGAAATATTTAGTTCTGGAGACTATGGGATGATATAGTTTTGTTACTCAATTCTATGTGCATAATGAAGATATTTATTGATTTTTCCTCTTTCTCTCCATGTGTGTGTGTGTTTTTTAAAAGATTTTATTTATTTATCTGACACAGAGAGAGAAATTACAAGTAGGCAGAGAGGCAGGCAGAGAGAGGAGGAAGCAGGCTCCCTGCCGAGCAGGGACCCAGATGCAGGGCTTGATCCCAGGACCCTGAGATCATGACCTGAGCAGAAGGCAGAGGCTTTAACCCACTGAGTCACCCAGGTGCCCCTCTCTATGTGTTTGTGTGACTGTGCTTCTAATAGAAAGTCACGCTTTTTAGATGCCAACTTATCCTGTATATTCTACACTCCATGTCCTTGGATGTCAAAGATAGACCCTGAACAAACTGTGTTAGATCTGAAATGGTATCTAGATCTTATGAGGTTGTCTCTTTTGTATTATCTCTGGCTCATTAATGTTGTTTGCCTTCCTAATGTGGAAAACATCTTTATTGGACATGCTTCTTTGGTTTCGGAGTCACATAATGATGTGAACTTATATCCTGGGGCGTTTTCCAGAACTAACTAAATTATTAAATGTGTTTCAGTTAAAAGGAACCATTTGATGTTTTCCTAAGAGACTAACTACGTATAAGTGCTGATCTTTCATTCTAATATCATGTGTACTGAAACTAAAAGAATTCACGATTGCCCACTACATTTCCTAAAATGCATACATTCTCTCTGTGGTACATGAAGTGATTTTATCTAGTACATGGATGAATCCCTTTAATTTTTTTAAAGAAAAGTAAGCCTTTATTTGTTTTATAGATTAATTTGGCTGACTTGGTTGCTTTTGAATCTTTTTAATTTTAATAATTATATATTATTTTAATAGTTACATATTAATGTTATTTGTATATGGAAAAATATAGAAGAAGATATCATTAACTTGATCCTAATGTTTAGGTCAAATTGGAAAGAAATATGGTTTGATTTAAGATTGCTTTAAAGAAAAACTTTAAGTAAATTAGTAATACGCATTCAAATTCTATATAGAAAAAGTTTTGAAAGCAGTATGTGAATGCCTGTAATTTGATAATCAAGAGATTATAAAAAAGAGAGGATTCTGGAAGATAAAATGAACATTCTGATGAATGCAATCCTGGCCTCACCAGGTTATTGATAAGTTTTCAAATGTTTGGTCTCAGATGAAGCTTACTTAAAGATAATCCTTACTGAGTGTACTCTATTATTTAGAAAATCAGACTCATCCAGACAGGGTTTTACACATAATCACAAAAATTATACAAATATACATAAATTTTTTCAAAGTATGTATGTTAAACACAAGTGTCAGGATAAAGATTTTTATACAGATTACAATTGTTTCACTTTCATCATTTTAATGAGATCGCACTTTCTTCACCAAATTGATGTTATTTTAGAAGATCTGGTTTTAACAACAACTTTTTATGACATACGAGTAACACATTTTTTTTCATCTTTTTCAATATAAGTTACCAAAAATCATAAAGGAAATGAGTTTACTGAGATTAAATAAGAGTATTTCCTAACATAAAATCTAGGGTTTTTTCCCCTATATTTTTGATAGTACAATTAATTAGAAAGGAACTATATTACAATAGAATAGATTTCATGATTTGCAGTAAAGTTTTCAAAAAGATATATGATGAGACACATTTGTCAATGTCTTCATTGGTACAGATGAAAAGTAATCAAGTAGTCACTCAAAGATGTACAGAACATAAGGAAGGCAAGAATTTGAAAGCTGTAAATGAACTACAGCCTGCAGGTACACAGGTGAATCTTCCCAAGGACACAGATGCCTAATCATGTTGGGAATATGTGTCAACCACAAAAGGACTGTGTAGCATCCCATCTTGTCGGCCCAATTAAAAGGAGACTTCTTCATGCAACGCATATGTGAGAAAGTAGATATCATTTCAAACAGCAACAAGAGTTTGTGGATTCTAGGAGACAGATCACAATAGAATTGAGGAGTGTTTTGAGAAGACGGCAGTAAATGAACTTCCATCACTTTGTATGCCTGAGTGGTATATACAAAGGATGTCCTATGGTCCTATGTTTTGGTGTTTGTGATTACTGTGGACACTGACTAACCAGGACTCATTAGCTTTTTCTTCCATTTTTGTGAACTGGCACAGGTAAAGTGTTCATAAATTTATCACCTCATCTATTCTGTTTATGATAAATTCATGGGAGGAACGTCAGATAAAAGAAAAAAGCACAACTCCGTTTCTGGATAGTTTTGTTATAAGTTCAAACATTTCTGATTCATCCCCAAACATAGTACTGTAAATGCTTCTCTTGTTCCTTGAAGTTGCCAAATAAAGTCCAGCTTCTGCACAGGCAGCAGAAGGTTAGGTGGGGGGAATAGTTCAACATAGAATAGACATTTTTCTTTTTTTTTTTTTAAAGATTTTATTTATTTATTTCACAGAGGGAGAGAGATCACAAGGAGGCAGAGAGGCAGGCAGAGAGAGAGAGGGGGAAGCAGGCTCCCTGCTGAGCAGGGAGCCCGATGCGGGCCTCGATCCCAGGACCCTGAGATCATGACCTGAGCCGAAAGCAGAGGCTTTAACCCACTGAGCCACCCAGGCGCCCAGAATAGACATTTTTCTGAAACACATGAACTTGGTAGTGATTATGCAACTTTCTTCTCTACTTCCTCTTCTTCTTTTTTTTTAATCATATAGAAGACTGTTTCGTGGTCATATACTACAAGTCATTAGGCAAATTCTAACAGACCTTGAATGATTCCATACCAGGAAACTCTAATGGTTAGTGCAGCCATGTAATTTTTGTACAAACTTAAGGCATTAGTAAGCATGGTTGTTTATGCATACTTAGGTATATGCCCAAAACTATGCTAGTTCTTGATTAGAAAAAACAAACAAACAGGAAATCAGTCATTTTAAGGAGGATTTTAAAAGATTAAAACCTTACCTGGCCTTATAATGTTTCCAGAGGGGATATATCGGGTTAATAATCTGTAAAAGGAATATTGGGAAAGACGAATTAAACAAACTCACATGAAAATTGGGGAATAGCCATGAGTTTTAGTACTTGATAATCCTAGTGACCAATTTATTTCATAGTAAAATAAAAATATTTAAATCTCCAACACATTATGCTAAAAGGTATTACCTGTCTTTGCTTCCTATTGGAAGAAATCCAATAGTTAAACGCACAGATTAAATACATTCGACAAAAATGTATATCAAGCTAAATGATATTAAATGGCAGAAAAGAGTGAGAAGTGACCAGAATGTAAAACTGGGCAAAATGCCATTTCTTGAGTAAGGCAAAGTTCAAGCATGCAGACACCAAGAGTGATATGCTTTTATATTCAACTGAGAAAGAAATTTGGGAAATTATATTCATTTATTTCTCTGCTCCACTTCTTATGCCTGGGAAACACAATTTAGTATTTAGCCTTGCTTTAAATACCTAAAAATAATAATCGCAGAAGACACCTATGTTTTCTTACACATTTATTTCTTATGGGCTAATGTCATAGCATTGGTTACTGAAAGAAAGTAAAGCATGTAAAGAGAAAACTCCATTTGAGACAAATGGAAAGTAGAATCTTTGGTCCCTTTCCTCATCCCTCATTAAAGAAACAAATTATCTTTAGTGAATAACAGTCAGTCAGGGAGTCTGTACTATGGAATAGTTCTGTTATTATTCTTTTAAGTTTTAAAGTTATTTATTAAAAAGAAATCTGCCTTGATTTTACCATCTATATTATAAATTATAGCTGTGTTGTTAGAAAAAAATATTTAGTTATCTTATTTCATTTCAGGATTGGGATATTTTCTACAATTTACCTTCACAATGTTTTTCAGTATCCTATTCTAAAATGTTCACATAAAATTCTTTAAAATTCAGAGAGGTTCTATGGTAAAAGAGTTCATAATCTTCAATGACATTCTATTATTAATCACTCTACCTTGGTATTCTAATACGAAGATTTCCAAGTATAAATAAAAGAACAAATAGCCATTAACTTTGCTTTATTCCTGAACAACATTTAACATTGGAATCCTTCTAAATCAATAGTGAATTACCGAATGATTTATAAAATGATCCTTAAGAAGAAGAAAAGAAAAAAATTGTGACACGCATTTGTCTGATGTGGTTTAATCCATACTCCTATATCACATACACACAAAAACACACCCCCACATAGACAGTAAGACACAGAGAGAAAGAGAAATAAGCATCTCCAAAATAATATTGAAGGATGAACAAAAGGGCAAAATTTGGCAAGAAATCTACTAATAAAGCGAATGTGATCATTTGTCAAAAATTACATAATTATTACTAAAAGAAATAATAGTTATAGAGTCTGTTTCAAGGTTTAGTAAATTTTTTCAAAGCAAATAATGTGACAAATGAATTCATTTTGACCTGGATTTATATACACTATAACAAGAAAATCTGGATAAAGAGATTAAATAATTTAAATTTGTAAATGAAGCACATAAGATTTAATAGGGATGTTGCAGAGAATCAAAAGGAACCTCTCCTACCTCTCTCTTTTTTTAACATGTGAATTAGAAGAGAACATTTCAAGGATTTTAGGTTTGTATGAGTTTTAAACAAGTACATGTCTCAAATAGAAGCAGTTTAAAGTTTGCTTCACTCCCTGAGGTACTGATAGAAATCACGACTTCTCAGAAGGGAAACTAAATTTTCTGCCTCAGCTCAGCTCAATTTGGGAATTGAGAATAACTCTGTCCATAATTGCTTATCACCATTGGTCTTGACTTTCTAGAATGTTAGCTTATGGAAAGAGGGAGAGCAAGTCCACAGTAGCACAAATGAAGTAAATTTGTCAAGCAATAAGCTTTGTTCTCATTTTCTATTTTGCAACTTCTAATTCTAGCACATAAAGGGACATGTAGATAAGTTGTACAGAGGGAAATCCTTGGTTTACTTTAAGATTATTCGGTGGGTAAAAATAAGTGCTTTGCTTTGCAGAAGCAGAAATAGAGAAATGGCTTTAGAGTTTATAAGGTTTTAGAGTTTATTCTGTTCATAAGTATTGTCGGCTGTTGATAAAATTGATGTGGGTTTAATGGATAGAACTTACAATAACATTTACATTTGCATTTTGAAAATATAAAGATTAAAGAAGTTCTGTGATTTTACTGAAGTTCATTACCACTAGTTATTAATGAAAGAAGTACATTTAGGTCTCCCTCGTGCTAATAAATTTGCATCATTTTAATAACTTTAGACATTCAAAGAGGAGATAATATACTTTTAGAAGGAGTGACTGGGAATCATTAAATACTGGGTGTTGATGGCTCTCCATAACAGAAGATTGTTTCAGTGTGTGGAATGGTCCTTAACTCATGTCTCTGTGAAGGGGTCTGCTACAAGAATAACTTTCCTAACTTCCTGACTTACTCCATGTGACCAAGATCTTCACTTCTCCCTCCTCACAGAGAAAAAATGAATCATCTGACTGGCGGATGATACTCATTTGCCCCCATTTTTATGGAGGCAAAATCTTTAGTCACTGGGGCTTCATTCTTCTTTCCCTTTCTTCTCGACACTACATGGAATATATACTTAACACATGTGTCTGTTGAGAAGAACTGAACCTTCCCTTAGGTGGGCTGCACCAATCTCAGTACTGGAGGGAGGGACCTAAGGACACTGTGTTATCACTTTTGGCTGAAATTAAAGATGCTTTCTCCAGTTGGCTTCAGTGAAAATATCTGATATTTTGAGCACGATTTTCCTTTCTATGTGTTTAAATTATCAACTGGCCCTAATTTTTCAATGAGAAAGAAATGAATGTTATTTATTAGCTCCTAACATCCCAAAGTATAAAAGAGATTCTTCAAAAGTTATATTGTTTTAGTGTGACAAATTTTAAAATAAGTTACCATTATAGGAGTGTTGATATAGTCAACAATTTTATAAGTCAGAAAAATTCCTCATGGGCTCTTTGTAAAGTTAATCTATTTATTATGCAAGATACAATCAAATCTGTCACTTGATTATAATTCTTGTATATGAAGAGTAACACAAGTTTAATTTATGCCATGTTATGGAGTAGTCGTATAAAAACTAGGGTGTGCATACATCAAAGGTTGAACAAGACAGGTTATATAGCTAAGGAAAAAATAGAACTTCCACTGATTTCTTATTTTAAAGAGAAAATGAGTTATCATTTGTTAATATATGGATTGACCCAGGTATTCTCAGTTATCCCATTTGTCAAATATTCTTTTTTTTTAAAGATTTTATTTATTTATTCAACAGGGAGATAGAGCACAAGCAGGGAGAGGGGCAGAGAGGGAGAGGGAGAAGCAGACTCCCCACTGAGTAGAGAGCCCCATATGGGGCTTGATCCCAGGACCCCAGGATCATGACCTGTGCGAAAAGCAGATTCTTAGGTGACTGAGCCACCCAGGTGCCCCCATTTGTCAGATAATCTTGATTGTTCATGTGATGAAGAGGTGAGAGAACCAAAAACTTGGAGGGATTACAGAGATGTCTTTATTGCTCACTTTTGGCCTAAGGTTGGGTAGGTGGTTTTTCTGGTTGCAGTATATATTTTAAAATTAAAAAAAAAATCACACAGACAAGTGCAAGGAAAGAATGGGTTGAAAATGATACTAATAACACAGTAAAAAGTATAAACAAAGATAAATAACAGACCTAATGTTTCTACTTCTAAATTTTTTATCAGGAGAATTTTGTTAAATTCAACCAATTGAAATCTTTAATTAACAAAAAATTTGAGGGGCACCTGGATGGCTCAGTTGTTAAGTGTCTGCCTTAGGCTTGGGTCATGATCCCAGGGTCCTAGGATCGAGCCCTACATGGGGCTCCCTGCTCAGCAGGAAGCCTCCTTCTCCCTCCCCCACTCCCCCTGCTTGTGTTCCCTCTCTCGCTGTGTCTCTCTCTGTCAAATAAATAAAATCTTTAAAAAAGCAAAACAGAAAATAAACAAATGAACAAAACCAAAGATTTTGAGATGGGATGCGGCAAACAATAAAAAATATATGATATTAATTTAATGAAGGGATTGGACAATGGATTGGACCATGGGATGTGAATACTGGGAGTTAAAAAGCTATAGAAATTTTGGTCGTGTAACAGAGCATTTGGTTTAATTTTGTACTTTGGGGCAGAGCTGACCAAGAACAATAGCACTAATTAGTATAAATAGGAAGAAAATAATCAAGAGTTTGGCAAATATTGGCATGTTTGGCCTTCAGTATCGGTCTAAATAAGAGAAGTATAGAGAAACATAGGGCTGAATTAGGTAGTGTTCAGGAGGGGTTTAAAGAAAATACTTTGTTCAGAGAGGCACCTCCATTGTCTTCAATTTCAGTTGACTGAGGGTCAAGTTGAAAGGCTGAAAAAAATATTCTTGCACTCCAAAGGAATGTTATCTAACAGATGTCTGTGGAACCAAAGCCTTAAGCAGAGCAAACTGTTCCTGCCATAGGCCTTTTCAAGAACTTCCCTATAAGATGTAGCTGCTAGTCAGTAGGAGGCCAGTATCCTGCCTACTGTTGAAATTACTGTGATTTCATCACTTAAGCCTCTTGCTTAAATTGCTTTAAAGCACAGGCAATTAAGTTAAAGCCTTTGGGACTTTGCAGAGTGGAGAAACCATTAGATAAAATAGGAGACTTTAAAGATACATCTAAGATATTTTGTTGTAGTTGTTCATATAAGGAACTGACTGGAAGCCAATAAACTGGAAGTCCACTAAGTTTCTAAGGCAGTTATATCGCCAGAGAAGCACGTAGCCTACCTGGAAGCAACTTGTAATCTTTCCGCAGAAGACCATCTCCAGATGTGCAAACTCATGTCAACAAAAATTGGCCTTCGAAACCTGTGAAGCTACTTAGGGAGTGCACTTTCACTGTTCCAAGGAAGTTCCATAGAGGAAGAAACAGTAACTGTGGAAAATAATCGGTAAGCTAATGTCTGAAAAATCAGCAAAAAGAATGTACTCTTTTGACGTGGTGGGAGTGGGAGTCCTTATTATTGCACCCAGTGGGATTACATAATTGTTTTGAACCAGTGACTGTTGCGTGTTTATTACTCTCTCTTTGTCTGATTTACAGCTTTTATTGTTCTTGACTCCTATTATTCGATGTATTTTTTCTTTCTTTTAAGGTTGTCACATTTAGGAAAGAATCCTGTGTTTTAGTTTATTTGTTTCTAGTCCATGCGCAGCTACATCCAGTCCCAATGGAAAGAAAAATTCATCATCCAGAAAATCTGGAACTTGAAAGTCATGCAGTTACTACTTGGGTCTGTGGATTGTCTGTCTAGGGAAGGCAATGATTATTCTCTACATTGGAAGAAGTATCCAAACTTGAGGTATTTATGAAAGTCCAAATCCCCTGAAATGTTATGAGTTCCTAGAAGTGAGACACTTACAAAGTATTTACAGATGCCCAATCCTCTTTACTCAGCTCAAACAAAGCATGCAATTTATAATGTAGCTTGAACAAAGAGTAAATGTAATTTCAAAGCAAAATGGCATAAAGCATTAGGGACTATGTCCCATAGTCCTTCATGAATTTCCCTGAGTGAGTAAATTTACATCCCAATGATAGGTGGATTTCTACCGCATCAAAAAAAAAAAAAAAATCCCAGGGTGCCTGGGTGGCTCAGTGGGTTAAAGCCTCTGCCTTCAGCTCAGGTCATGATCTCAGGGTCCTGGGATCCAGCCCCAAGTCGGGCTCTCTGCTCAACGGGGAGCCTGCTTCCTCTTTCTCTGCCTGCATCTCTGCCTACTTGTGATCTCTTTCTCTCTGTGTCAAATAAATAAATAAAATCTTTCAAAAAAACCTCAAATACATTGGAGAGCAGTCCATTATATGTTTAAAATTTGATGTTCTATACCACCAATATATATTTCCTTAATTATAACACAGCATTATGTTATAATGCTATGCACAGCAATTGCCACATCATCTACCGCTTTACACTAGTGTCTGTGTTTCAGGTACCGCAATCCTTGGCCAAAGTGAAGGGGTAATGACTTGTAATCTACATTTCAAGGTCTAGGTTCTTTCCAGAACTCAGCAGCACATAGGCTTTGCTGTAACTTCAGAATTTCAAACAATTCATCATAGATGCTTTGACTTGGGGTTTGACTATAGAAGGCTTGGTGTGCTATACAAAATGGATCAAATGTGTGTTAGAGCAGATATTTGTAATTGTCTACCCAATACTTATGTTTCATTTTTTCCTTTTGACATTGATATTTTGTTCAGAACATCATTTCTTCTTTGCTTTTACATCTAGTGAAATCATGCCACAGTCTTCAATATTTAAGATTAAGACTACTGGCACTATCTGGAAGCGTTTGGTGTATGGGCTAAATCATGTCCTCTCTCATAATTCATATAGTGAAGTATTAACCCAGCACTATGTCAGAATGTGTTATCTTTGGAAATAGGGTCTTTAAAGATTGATTTATTTATCTGAAAGAAAGAATCCTCAAGAAAACTCCCCACCGGGCACCTGGGTGGCTCAGTGGGTTAAAGCCTCTGCTTTTGGCTCAGGTCATGATCTCAGGGTCCTGGGATCGAGGCCCGCATCGGGCTCCCTGCTCAGCGAGGAGCCTGCTTCCCCCCTCTCTCTCTGCCTGCCTCTCTGCCTCCTTGTGATCTCTCTCCCTCTGTGAAATAAATAAATAAAATCTTTAAAAAAAATAAAAAAATAAAAAGAAAACTCCCCACTGGGTGTAGAGCCTGACTTGGGGTTCAATCCCATGACCCTGAGATCATGATCTGAGCCAAACTCAAGAGTTGAATGCTCAACCAAATGAGCCCTGGCATCCCTGGACATAAGGTCTTTAAAGAGTTACTTAAGGTACAGCGAGATTACATGGGTAGTCCTTGCTCTAATATGACTCTTGTCTTTATAAAAAGAGATTGGGATTCAGACACATCTAGGTATGACTATGTGAAGGCAAAGAGAGAAGACTGCCATCTATCAGCCAAGGAGAGAGGCCTCCAGAAGAAACTAATCCTGTTGATACCATGATCTTGGACTTCTATCCTCCAAAACCGTGAAGAAATAGGTTTCTGGTGTTAAAACCACTCAGTAGAAGGGATTTTGTTGTGGCAACCCAAGAATAATATGTTTGGCTCTGTTTGCAGTACCAACATTATTCCTTGTCACTTCATTGTTCTACCTGCATGGAACAAGGGCAGAAGAATGGAAGGATTGATCATCTTGTCCTTGCAGATGGCAGAATGGAAATGTAAAATTCAGGCTTTGGTGACCCAGAGGGGCTAATACCTAGGACTGTATAGTTGTTAATGGGCACTGGAGTTAGAGTGCCTGAGTATGAATCCTTTATTTAACCTTTTCCTATATCTCTGTTTCCTTGTATATAAAATACAAGCAATAATATATACCTCACAGGGCTGAAATAAATATTTAATTAGGTAATATATGGAAAGTGTTTAGGACAATGTCTTAGAGAAAGTTCTATAATAGCTACTAACTGTTATAATTATTCTCATTATCTTTACCTATCTCTCTGTAACTGATATTTATTTATGCTGTCTTATGCAATCCTTGAATACTAAACATTAAATAAAATAAAGATGTAATTAGGGGCAAAAATAATACAATGGAGCAAAGACACTCTTTTTAACAAAAGGTGCTGGACATCCACATGCAAACAAATGAATCCAGACACAGACCTTAAAGCTTCAAAAAGTTAACTCAAAATGTATCACAGAACTCAATGTAACATGCAAAACTATTAAACTCTAGAAGGTAACAAAGGAAAAAAAATCTAGATGACACTGAGTGTGGTGATGACTTTCTAGATACAATGCCAAAGTCATGGTCCATAAGAGGAAGAATTGATAAGCTGAACTTCATTAAAATAGAAACATCTGTTCCGTGAAAGGCAATGTTAAGATAATGAGAAGACAAGTCACACACTGGGAGAAAATGTTTACAAAACCACATCTGATAATGGACTGCTACGCAAAATATACAAAGAGCTCTTCATGCTCAAAAATTAGAAAATAACCAACCTGATTAAAGGCCAAAGATCTTCACAGATATCTCACCCAACAACAAACAAGATATACATATGACAAACAAGCACAGGAAAACATCCTCCACATCCTATGTCTTCAGGCAAACACAAACTAAAGCAACATGAGACACCACTACCCCACTATTAGAGTGGCCAAAATCTGGAACACTGACAAAATCAAATGCTGCTGACAGCATGGAGCAGCAGGAACTCTCATTCATTGCCTGTGAGAATGCAAATGGTACAGTGAGTTTGGAAGACAGTTCAGCAGTTTCTTATAAAACTAAACATCCTCTTACCACATGATCCGGCAATCATGCTCCTTGGTATTTATACAAAGGAGCTGAAAACTATGTTCATACAAAAACCCACACACAGGTGTTTGTAGCAGCTTTATTCATAATTGCCATGAACCAAGATATCCTTAAGGAGGTGAAAACATAAATAAATAGTGATACATCCAGAGAATGGAATATTATACAGTGTTGAAAAGAATGTCCTCTCAAGTCATGATAAGACCTGGAGAAACCTTAAAGGTACATTGCAGAGTGAAAAAAGCCAATCTGAAAAGACTACATATTGTATGATTCCAACTATATGACATCCTGGAAAAAGCAAAACTATACAGAAAGTAAAAAGATCAGTGGTTACCAGGAGTCATTAAGGGAGAAATATGGACCACAGAGGATTTTTAGGGCAATCAAAATACTCTGCATAATAATTATGGGTAATATGTCATTATGCACTTGACTAAGGGCATAGAAAATACAACACCTAGCGTGAACCATAGTGTAAAATATGGAATTCGTGTGATAATAATATGTCAATGTAAGTTTATCAATTAATAAATGTATTTCTCTGGGGGGTGATGTTGATAATAGGGGAGGGAGGCTTTACATGTATGGCATCAAGGAGTATATAGAAAATCTCTCTACGTTCCTTTTAATTTTTCTGTAACCCTAAAACTCCTCTAAGAAAATAAAAAATTTTTATAAAACCTAATCACATATAATCAGGAGAGAGAAATATTGAAATTATTGAGAACAGTTACTGAAATATGGATATAATCCATGGTATCGTTAATAAACTTTGCATATATTTTAGTATTATTTATTTATTTATTTTTTAAAGATTTTATTTATTTGAGAGAGAGTGAGAGAGGGCATGAGAGGGGAGAAAGTCAGAGGGAAAAGCAGACTCCCCATGGACCTGGAAGCCTGATACTGGACTCGATCCCGGGACTCTGGGATCATTACCTGAGCCAAACGCAGTTGCTCAACCGAGCCACCCAGGTGCCCTCAATATAATTTATTTTGTAACTAATTGTGGTAGCATGATGCTTATATAGCATATGTTTTATGATATATATGCAGCATCAAAATATATTTAAATGAATATACATATATTATGTGTAAAGTATTTAAAGAATTTCCTTCTTTTTCTGGTAGGCATGCAGTATGCATTACTGATTACTAGTTGAAAGATCACTAGTCTAAACAGTGTAATATAATTATGATAACTTTTTAGGGACATGAAAATTTGGGTCATTTCTGCTGTTTATTCAGTAACTGATATTTTTCCTTTCTAACAATTTGAAACTCTCTGTTAAGTTTTATTAGTATTCTCAAACTAACTTCACTGTAGACTAGGTAAGTTCCAACTAAATAATGTAGCCTATTTCAAGCTAAAAAAATAACAACACTCTAAGCAATCAGCATAATACTATATATTAGCAAAATAATTTGAATTCCTATTATAAATTGCCCAGTGTATCATGTATATTTACACCTTGGACAAATGTATACTAGAAAGATGAAATGTACCTATACATTGAACTTTTTAATTTTTAAATTCGTGCAGAAATTATGCTACCTTCTTTTAGACAGTTTCTATTTCAATATAATATATGAAGAAAACATTCTCTGTTATACTCTTTTGAAGTGCATTCCAGAGTGGGTCATGGAAATGAAATAGCTTGTTATCTTGACAAGGAGCATTATTCACAAAAGAAAACATATGAATTAAGTTACACTTCTAGTTAATTGTTACAGTTAAAATTTGTCCTTCAAACCATAAGATTCTCTGTATGTGACTTTTTCTTTAATACTTTATTTGAAATATCAGTGCTTATGATTTTAGTGCCTATATGAAACACATCCTATTTCATATTTAATTCAACATTATTTGAGAAGTAAAGAAAGTTGTTATGGTAACTGAAGTTCAAAAATAATTTCACTTAGAAGATTTTTTTAACACTTTCACTTCAACATGGCTTTCAGGCTAGAGTATGCAACATAAAAACGTTCAATTTGAAAAAAGAGTAAGATGGTTGGAGGAAAATGTGCACAAGGTTGGAATGTTTAACCTGTGATACTATTTTAGATTGACTTCCTTCACTCTGTAATATATATTTAAGGTTTCCTCAGGTCTTATCATGACTTGAGAGGACATTCTTTTCAACACTGTATAATATTCCATTCTCTGGATGTATCACTATTTATTTATGTTTTCACCTCCTTAAGGATATCTTGGTTCATGGTAATTATGAATAAAGCTGCTACAAACACCTGTGTGTGGGTTTTTGTATGAACATAGCTTTCAGCTCCTTTGTATAAATACCAAGGAGCATGATCGCCAGATCATGTGGTAAGAGGATGTTTAGTTTTATAAGAAACTGCTGAACTGTCTTCCAAACTCACTGTACCATTTGCATTCTCACAGGCAATGAATGAGAGTTCCTGCTGCTCCATGCTGTCAGCAGCATTTGATTTTGTCAGTGTTCCAGATTTTGGCCACTCTAATAGTGGGGTAGTGGTGTCTCATGTTGCTTTAGTTTGTGTTTGCCTGAAGACATAGGATGTGGAGGATGTTTTCCTGTGCTTGTTTGTCATATGTATATCTTGTTCGTTGTTGGGTGAGATATCTGTGAAGATCTTTGGCTTTTAATCAGGTTGGTTATTTTCTAATTTTTGAGCATGAAGTGCTCTTAGTATATTTTGCATAGCAGTCCATTATCAGATGTGGTTTTGTAAACATTTTCTCCCAGTGTGTGACTTGTCTTCTCATTATCTTGACATTGCCTTTCACAGATCTTTTTTTTTTATTTTAAAAAATATACCAAATAAAGGAGAGATACTTCCAAAGTGTATAAAAATGCAAGACCCAACATATTTTCTATATAGGATGTTCACTGTAATTATAAAGCCACAGATTAAAAATAAAGAGTCCAATTTGTCAATTTTTCTTCTACTGCCTGTGCCTTTGATGTTATATTCAAAATTTCTATATCCAATGTCATGAAGCTTTCCCTTTATGCTTTCTTTTAAGAGTTTTATAACTTTTTTTCTTAGGTTTAGGTTTTCAATCTATTTTGAGTTAAATATTCTCTATGGTGTTAGAAAGGTCCAATTTTTTCCTTTTGTTTGTGGATATTTTATTCTCCCAGTGTCATTTGTTGAAAAGACTGTCTTTTCCCCATGGAATGCTCTTAGCACCCTGTGAAAATCAAATGAACACATACCTAAGCATTTTTCTAGACTCTCTACTGTGTTTGGAAGTTAAAATACCTTTGAGTCTGGCACCCGCCTGACTCAATCAGTCAGTAAAGCATGCCACTCTTGATCTCAGGGTTGTAAGTTTGAGCCCCATGTTGGTTGTACAGATTACTTAAAAATAATATCTTAAAAGAAAAATATCTTTTGGAGTGCCTGGATGACCCAGGTGGTTGAGCATCTGACTCTTGGTTTCAGCTCAGGTCATGATCTCAGTCAGGGTCATGAGATGGAGCCCTGAATCAGGCTCTGAGCTCAGCAGGGAGTCTGCTGGAGATTTTCTGCTTCTCCCTCTCCCTATGTCCCTGCCCCTTCTTATTCTCTCTCATTCTAAAAATAAACAAATAAATGTAAAAAATAATGATAAAAAATTAAAAATAAAAAAATATCTTTTTTGTATCAAATAATATTTTCAAAAAAGTGGAAAGGCAAGCCACAGAACAAGAGAAAATATTTGCAAATAATAAATGTAATAAGGGATTTATATCTAGAATTATTTTTTTAAAAATTTGCTAAAACTCAACAACAAGAAAACAGCCCAATTTAAAAATGGGAAAAAGAGCCGAGTAGACATTTTCCACAGAAGATATATCAATGGCCAATAAACACATGAAAAGATGTTCACATCATTAATCATTTAGGGAAATCCAAATCAAAACCACAATGAGATACCACTCCACACTCATTACCTTGACTATTTTATAAATAAATAAACAAACAAACAAACAAATAAATAAATAAATAAGAAGAACAGAAAACAGCTGTTGCTGTTTTGTGTAGACAATGTGGAAAAACTGGAATCCTTGTGCTTTGCTGATGGGAATGTAAAATGGTACAGTTACTATGGAAAACAGTATTTCAATTTCTCAAAGAATTAAACAGAATTACCATATGACCCAAGAATTCCATCTCGGGGTATATATAGAAAACAATTGAAAGCAGGAACTTGAGCAGGTATTTGTACAGTGATGTTCATAATAGCATTATTTATAATAGCCTAAAAGTGGAACCGACCTAAATGTCCATTGATAGATAAATGGATAAGCACAATGTGGTATATACATATAATAGAATAACAAGGAATTCCTTCTTAACAAGGAATGAAGTTCTGGTACATGGATGACCTTTGGAGACATTATGCTAAGTGGAATAGGACAGACACAGACCTATAAATATGGTAGAATTCTTTTTATGTGAGATAACTGGAATAATCAAATTCACAGAAACAGAAAATAGGATAATGGTTATCAGGTGCTGAGGGCAGAGGAGAATGGGGATTTGTTGGATAATGGATACAGAGTTTCAGTTGGGACGGAGCAAAAGTTTTGGAGTTGGAGAGTGGTGATGGTAGTATAACAGCATGATTATTCTTAATGTCACTACATTGTAAATTTAAAAATTGTTAAGATGACAAATTTTATGTTACATATACTTTGTCACAATAAAAAATGAAAACATACACACTTATATACTAGCATAAAGATGAAGACAGATATTTTTTCACTTTCCTATTTTGGTTTATGATATATTTTGAGTTATTTTTTGTGAAAGGTGAAAGTTTTATGTCTAGCTTCATTTATGACATATGAATTCCTAAGCCAGACACTGGACATGAGATACCTAAATAAGAATCATTTTCTTAGGTAAGGTGCATCTGGACAGGTGAAGCAATTTTTGAAGGGGCCAACAGCTGAGAACTGTCTGCCACTAATACTCCCAGTGACTGAGCTAACAGATCAACATTGAAGGGAGATGTCAATTTCCTTCAAAACAAGACTTAAGACACTATCATTCATGCCCCACTATATAACAGCAATCCAATTTATCCTTGGTAGTCATGATCACTCACCCCAGCCAGTATAGGGTTGCCTTTCTCTGCCAGTTTGTTCAAGCATCATGAGAAACACAAAAAGCTAGGGGTCACATGTTGTTTCTAATTAATGGAATCATGACTGTGCTGCTAGAAGGAAACATTCTTCTCTTCTCTAGGTCCTAAGAAGCCATTTAATATTAGGTTAGAAATTTAGGAGCAAAAGTTATTGTGATTGTTATAATTATGAGTAAACGTACGTTCATCTCTACTTCCTGTCTACTAGAGAAAATCCTCAACTATTAGTCATTAGTGTGAGATCTATATTACATCCTAAAGAATGGTATGTCATCCTCTCAGGATGTTGCCTCCCAAAAGACCTGTAACTGAGTCTTCATCAGATCATTCCAATGTTCTAGCAAACCTGTTGCTTCTGAGCGATATGGTACATGGTAATACTAGTGAATGCCATGGATAGTTAGCCTATCAGCACACCTCTTATAATAAAAAGCATTCCTTATTAGAGAAGATCTTATATAGGATCAGATGGTCATGAATAAGACAAGATTTGTATCCAAATATGGTGGTACTGGACTAAGAGTTTAGGCAGTGATTAGAGGAATTGGTATAGATTTTTAGGAGGACAAATTGCTCTCTCCATAAAGGAAGTGTTTCAGTATAATAAAGCTATCACCGTTTTGCTAGTTGGTACTCCTAAAACTCCCATCAAAATATCAATAGTAGCTTTTGTTGTTAGCATTTGGAACATGGAAGTAGTGGTAGGTGGATCACATATTTCACTGAAACCATGCATTGCCTCTAACCCTGACATTCATGAATACTTTGTGCATGGGCTCCTACATCAAGGATCAGCTGCTCTGAGAATGATGTTGAATGATACCTTCAGGGTGACCTTTCTTCATCCCTTGATTACTGAAAGCCTCACTTTCTGTGGATGCTTTGTAATGTACTTTTACACAAAATATGAATATGTCCATAATTTTTAGAGTCCACAATATATTTAGCATATTTAGAAAGACAATTTATATATTTTTTCTGTCCTTTTCTGTCATCAGTTTTCCAATATTTTCTTTTAGGGTCTCTTATAATTCAAACAACCTATTAGCCATAGTCTATTCATCACTGTAAATTTGTACCTTAATCTCTTTTCCACAAAATGGTACATATTTACATACATGCATATATATGTATATATACACACATATGGTATCTACATACACATGTGTATATACACTATATATATATAGATAAATGTATAGATACACACACACACACACACACACATATATAGGTGTATGTATACCATTATCAGATCTACCCTCTGAAGTTATATCCACTGAGAGAATTTCCCTTAACCCCTGTTACCCTGAATGGGGTTGTAATGGCATCTTCAAGTTAATGCCAGCACATTGCACTGATCATTATACAAATCAGCTTGGCTATGAAAGAAACTGGGCAGGTGACTTGCACTCATATCTGTTGCACAGTCTTCTCTTAACTCCATTCTGCACTGACATTTGACAGCATTACAAGCTACCATACAGGTTTGAGCACTACTCCAAATGTGACATGTGTTGCCACCAAAATCTAAAAACATTTACCAAGATTTGTATCTACTATTTTGGTGGATAGGGCACAATGCATCAATTTGTCTGATTTTAGAGGATATATGCCAATGAGCTGTGTATTCCTGCCTTGGAAATTCACAGGTGTGTTTCTCATAAAGGAATGTAAAGTGCTTACTATTTTTTACTCATCATTATCATAATATCTTTAAACAAATTAGTTTTCATAGAATGTCTTCAGTATCATCAATCAGGGTGATATTTTGTGAGGAAGAAGAAAGTCAAAACCTCATGAACTATATCTCTACTAGAACAAGAAAGTTAATATAATCTTGATGTAGGTTAGTGTCAGTGTAATACTGCACTCCTTACATGAAGAGAAAACGCTGCTAATTATCTTTCTGGATGGTAATGGAAGAGAAAGTAATTGCTAAAGCAACTACTCTAGAGCAACTACTCTAGAGCAACAGTTGAATGCTCTGTGCTTATTTGCTCCATTTAAGACATTGAAGATCAACCACTTTAATTAGCATCACTATTTAATAAAGCACATGATAATCCCAGTTATTCCTTAATACTAAGCTAGTTTGGTATCAGCCAAACACATGAGTTAAATAAGGATTTCATAGGCATTAACACCCTATATTTTTAAAATCCCTGATGGAGGCAATAACATTTCGTTCACTGTTGATTTAAGCTTCTTCTCTCAGCAGATAGATTGGAACAGGTCCATGAGTTTCCAATAAGCCTTGGCTACAATAACACACCCCACTCCTCATCACAGAATCCATGTGCAGATTATGCTAGTAACTCCATATATTCTCACTATATATTCTGAGCCTGAGGAAATGGCCATCAAATTTGTACACAGACTACAGTGACTATGATAGGACTCAGGCCAAGACTCTATGTAACGTGAGCCCTACCATCTCCAACTTTGACCTCAATGATGGTTTGTGTCCTTAGAAACTTGTGGATTTCATTGATAGTATCAAATAACCATTGGCAGATTCAGGTATTTCCTTTTCCCTAGTCCTCTGGGGTGAGTTGTAAAGACTATTTATAGTGTATTCTTATTATCTTTGGTTGAGAATCCACATTAGATTAACTCAAGTTGAATTTCTGCCAACAGACTTAGACATTTTCCAGTTACCTAGACAGAACAGCATCACTGAAGGCTGCTTAGCCGTTTACTTCATAGGGACCTTGTCATCATTTACTATGGATCACAGCATTCCAGAATCATCTGGATATTTCTGTCTAACTCTTGCATATCATGCTAATCGTGTTAGATTTATTTCTGCTATGATCTCCTTTTCCCTACTGCATCAGGAAATTCATCCCATTGAGGCTTTTTCCACATTACCATAGGCTTACAGAAAATAATCATTACGCCATTTTTTTCAAGAGTGTATATGCTCCCCTCACTAATATATTTTAAAAATATTCCTTTTAAACATTTTTGTATTTCATTTATGCAAATAGGTAAATGCACAAATCATAAGTGAGCGCATTGTTGAATTATCAGTAGATGAACACACCAATGTGACTAATTGGATCAAGAACCAAACACATCTTGTGCTTCTTCCAGTGGCTACCCTCTCCCTGCTTCTTCACATCTCAAGAACTAGAGCATCCTCTGGTTTTCTCCAAGTAGTATAGTAAGTGGTGTTTGAAGAGTTTGCAAATAATAGAGTTATCCACTGTGCCCACCTCACTGAGCTTTTTTATACTTTCTTGAAGTGTGCTAAAGAAGTCAGATAATTTTACTTCATTAACTGTAGGCCACAATTAGTTTCAGGTTTTAATTAACCATCATAATACCATCCCCAGGTTCCCAGGCTATATATTAAACCTCATATTATGGGAGAAAGCACACATCTATATATTCTGCTTGATCCAATCCCTATGGTTTAACATTCTTCCTGGTTTAACACTCTTAATATCTGTCCATACATATTCTCTATAAACTATGTATGATAGATTGGCAAAATACAGCAATTCCTTTGATATAAAAGCTATTTCCTCTCAGAACAAGCCTTTTACTTCTCAATATGAACAGCATTTGTATCTATTATCATGGGCTTGAAGAGAAAGAGAAATGGTGATGGTATGTCTGGTGAGTATCCCATTGTGTGGCACCTGTCCCAAGTGAAAGCTTTGGTAATTCTCATACCAGAAAAGGACTTCGATGGAAGATGTTGCTACAGCTGTCAAGGAAGCTTCTGGGGGACTCTAAAGCTCAAAATTTTCAGTCTCTTTGCCCTCTATCCAGATGAGCCTTGTTCATTCCTAAGAGTATATATATTAATATAAGAGGCCTGTTAATGCTCCAATTATAAAACTCTTGAATAGGCATAGGATGATATTTAAGAAGAAAACATATTTCTTTATTCAATATTTTTAAAAGATTTTGTTTATTTATTAGAGAGAGAGAGTACAAGCAGGGGGAAGAGACAGAGGAAGAGGGAGAAACAGGCTCCCTGCTAAGCACAGAATCCTAGGTAGCACTCCATCCCAGGACCCTGAGATCCTGACCTGAGCCAAAGGCAGATGCTTACCTGACTGAGCCACCCAAGCACCCCAGCATATTTCTTTAAAGCAGCAATTGAGGATTATCAATTCTCCATCTATCCATGTTAATAATTCAAATACTTTGATTATTATTTGTATATTTTTGAAAATTGTATCTAGAGCACTATAATCAGTCAGCCTACTACACATAACTGTAATTGACACGTTCCACAAGTCACATGATGCTCTGAGCCTCTACCTCAACCTGTCCTCTGGCACTTGCCACCACTGAGCAATTGCGATGCAGCTGAATACTGTAGATTACAAGTGGCTCCTTTTCCCCTGTAATTAGGAAGTTGTACATGATTAGAAAGGTCTATATGATTAGGAGGGTGTATGTGCACTCAATATATATGTGAATAACCCATTACCAGAATGTCAGTTTGAGCATATCCTTCCTAAGATCACTTCTTGTACCAGTTACTATGTCTTTCAGGATTTCAGCTTGACAGAGCACATTTTAAGAAGTAAATTAAAAAAAAAGTTTAAAGAAAAGACTATTTCCAGAGATGTGAACAGAGTTAAGGGAAACAATAGTTGATGGTAAATACCTAGGATTTAAGAACACTGGAATTAGTACAAGCTATCATAAGAATCTGGTGGAAGCTACAATTGAGAGTAGGAAGATGACAAAAATTTGCATCCACAGTTAAGAAATGAAACCGTCTTGGGGTGCCTGGGTGGCTCAGTTGGTTAAGCATCTGCCTTCAACTCAGGTCCTGATCCCAGGGTCCTGGAATCAGGCCCCACATCAGACTCCCTGCTTAGTAGGGAGTCTGCTTCTCCCTCTGTCCACCCCCCACCCCAGCTCATATCTTTCGCTCTGCTCTCTCTCTCTCAAATATGTGAATAAAATCTTAAAATCAAAAAAGTGAATAATAAGTGAATAAAATCGTCACTTAAAAAAGTGAGTAAAATCTTAAAAGAAAGAAAAGAAAGAAAAGAAAAGAACAGTAAAGAAAGTAAAGAAAAGAAAAGAAGAGAAGAGAAAAGAAAAGAAAAGAAAAGAAAAGAAAAGAAAAGAAAAGAAAAGAAAAGAAAAGAAAACTGATCTCTAACCAGTATGTTTCATGGGCCAAAATGAACAAAAAGCCACATGCAAGGAAGTCTGGAGGTGCGGGTGCAGACATCAGCCTCTGGGACAAAAGACAGAGTAGGACAAAGCAGAGAATAAATCTGGAGAAGAAAATAGAATAACCCTGTCTCTAAAGTACCACAGCCCCCTACTCTTCACCACCAGCACTGCATGAGAGGCATATTTACAAATTCATTATCACAACAGTGATGCTCTGATCTTTCAACTTTTTCCCCCCAATTACTATGTTCTGCCTTACACAAGAGAAATGACCAAGAGGTTTGAAATTTTCAGTGAGGAGTAAAACCTAGGGATCTCAAAGGTATTTTATTCCAAAGTAATAAAATACAAGTAATGACTCTAAAATTGACCAAATTACATAAAAACTTTTATTTTCACTTTTTCTTTCTCTTTTACTTTGCAGGATTGGAAGGGTGTTTATAGATCAAGAGATTAATAAGGTGTACCAAAAATGTGTGTGTAGGTGGTTATCAGGGGGTTAAGAAATCAAAAGCAATGTTATCCTGAACCATCAGTATTGTCTGGAGTACATTTGCCTATTTTGGCATCTTTTTAAAATTCAAAAAATTTATCTTAAATAAACAGTTATGGCAAGGATATAAGAAGGCTGAAGTGTGTAAGAAACTGTGTATTAAACAAAGCAAAGTTTTACAGTGCCAGCATGTCTCAGTCTGCAGTCAAGAACAGCACCTGGTAACAGATTCAGAGATAGTTAAGTAGCATAATCATGTGCAATATACCAAAGTGTTCATATTTTGTAATTTAAAAATTTTATATCTTGGAGAACTGTGCTGTTTTATACAATTGTAAAACAAGAAACAATAACATGTGGTTTAGAATCTTCAGAGGGAGCCTCTTTGTGTTTTTAAAAAGCTCATCATGATTCTGACAATTCAGCAAGTCTCCATACCCTCAGAATATATTTGGTGGTGAATGTCCACCTGTCCTTCAGATCATTTGTGAGCAAGCCTGTGTTAGGATACCACTAATGACAAGCTGTATGAACACCTATTCATACTGACATGCATGCTGATTTGTATTGCTGTTTGTAAACTGCAATTCAAACTGAGAAGCCAGATTAATTTTGCTTGTAAATATTTGCAATCTGTTACTTAGATAATTGCTACATCCACATTTGGGTATATTTTTAGGCTTCTAACAACATACACAGGCTCACTTGCCACTTGCCATACTGCAATGAAAGAAGTTTATTTAAAGCCAACAGTCAATGTTACAAAACATTCATTATATTAACTTATTTCAAAGGATAATTTCATGTGTTCCTAACAACTCTGGTTTTCTGGAAAATTTTGGCCTTAAAAGCAAAGAAGGCAAATGCCTTCCCTGCTTTATTTTCTGGAAAAAATTGTGTAAAATTGGAACTTTCTAGTTCTTAAATATTTCCTAGAGTTCACCAGTGGGGATATCTCGCCTGTTTGTTTATTGTTATATTTATATCTACAAATACAATCTTTTAAATAAAATAGATAGGTATATTCTCTTCAACTATTTCTTCTTTAATCAGCTTAGCAGTTTGTAGTACTCAAAGATTTGTCCCATTTTATCTGAGGAATTGTTTGTGATATTCCTTTATTGTCCTTCAGGAATCTTTAAAATAGTCATGTTCACTCTTTTTTTCTCGAAAAAAAGAAGTGTGCAATATCATATCATATATATATGCTATATATGTATATACATATATATGACACACACACAATTTATAATATATACAAACAAATTTAGTCACCTAATTTTCCAGCTTAAGAGCTAATTTTCTCTAAGTAAAGTTTTATAGCTTAAATAAAATATTATTTAATATATATGGTTTGGTTTATAAGGGTAAATGGCTAAGCTAAAGTTTATGTTTTGCATGTTCATATTATATAAGGAAAGGGTCTTTTAGCTAGAAAAATATGCATAGTAGCATGATTTTACCTGAAAACAATTTTGCATGTATTTGACTCCTGTTTTTAATTCTACTTCTGGGGTCCTTAGAAGAATAATGATCTTTGAAATTTTCTTTGTTAAATTTCTAACTGACACCATACTTTGAGTTTATGAGAGGTTTTATGAATGATTTAAAATATTCTATATCTCAAACAGGTCAAGATTTAGAGTTCATAAGCTCTGATTTTCACAGTTGTAACAGAATATTGGACTCAGATTGACTGTGTTGCCATAGATTAATTATAGCATTAGGAGGCTACTTGTCTGATATAATAATGAATATGTGCAACTACTGTGTTATGAAGAAATGTTGGCAATGTACACTGCCCCCACATAATATAAGGTAACTACTTTAGACATACTACATGGAGGATACACTTTCAGGTGCAACCAAGGCAACTATTAGGAGATCCTGACTGGAAAGAAAGGTCTAGGGAGAAAGAGAGGAAGCAATGACCTCACAATGTAAGTTTAGTCATTTATACAATGATCCTAATTTTTGTCCTATTAGTTCAGAGTCTTCAATAAGAATTATATAAAAATTGGAAGAATTATATATTAAAGTAATTTCTTCCCTCCACCAATGATCTGCTTTTTAATTTAACTTGTTGCCATTCTATTCATTCCATTGTTGAGAACTTTGTCCTCTCACTGGAGTTGGTAAAAGTATATGGCGTCTAAATACTGTTAAACAACTTTAAAGTTCTTTGTAATATATTCCATTTCAAATAGAGATGTAGGTGGTCTGAGTGGTTCAGCAATTTTCTAATCTCTTCTAAAGGAAATATATTGGATTTTTAGCTGACTAAGCCTCCAGAGACATTCACGATGCATGGGGTGTTCCCTGAAGAATGTTTGGAATTGTCTTACTTTTATTTCATCTTGAAAAATCATTCTTTCAGGAGGCTGTTTGGGGGCCCTATGATCCCGATTCTCTCTGTCATAAATCAATTTTCAGTAGCACTATTGAGAAAACTTTGAGCATATGACGTTCCCCAATGTGTAGAATACCTTCTCAGAAAAGAAAATTAATTGAGAAATATCCCACATGCTGTCAGAGTTGCACTGCTTAATAAGATGAGATCCTCTCTCTGGAGAATCTGCAGCTTTCTGACATTCTCTAGCTTTAGATTACCCGAGTTAAATCTATTGCTAGAAATGAAGCATAGCAATTTCATCAGGAAAATTACTTCTCAGATAAAGAAATATATTGCGTTACATGTTGTTTTTGCTCTGTGCTACTTGATTTATACGTAATTTTAACACAATAAATACCACATTTGTGCTTAAGCAGTGTTAGTTGATCTTTATAAGAAATCAGCTTACATGAAGCTTAGAGGCTCCTGGCAATATGAGTTTTCCATGGAACACATTTTACTGTCCACATTACAAAGTGAATGATACATTTTTTTCTATTAAATTAAAATTTCCAATACAGGATATGAACTGTGCCCTCAACAATCAGCCATATATGAACATAAAACCTGCTTTCTTTTTAGTCACTGCAACACCTCCTTTGACAAAAAACAAAAACAAACAAACAAGCAAAAAAACAGAAAGCAAAAAGCATTCTTTCTTATCAGAGATAAAAAGCAAATGTTAGATAATCAGGAAATTTATGTCTACTTTATTTTTTTCTAGCCTGACTCAAATTATTATAATCATAGTCATTGTTTGGTTCAAAATCACTTTCTTGGAGCTTCTCTTCTCTTTCCAACTTTCTTTATTCTCTTCTTCCTCTACATCGTAAATTTAATTTTACTGACCTGCTGGCCTGTCTTCAAATGGACTGTCAGGTAAAGGTGGGTTATGTTTGTATGAGTGAAAAAAATCACTTCCTTTGTATGAGACAAGCATTGTGTGGTTGTTGATATTAGTGGCAGGTAAATCTTAGCTGTTCTCTCTTCACAAGATAATTAAGATTCTGGTGTTCAACTGGACTCCTCTGGAGTCCCCAGCCTCCTGGTACTAGGTATCATACAAACACATTATTACTCCAACTCCTTTATCCCATAAGGGGGACTAATTCACAGAATATATCATAATCCCTAGGATCACTGGACAATCTTTTAGAAAGTCTGCCAAGTTGGCCCTTACTCAGCTATTGTTTGTAGGCTATACTTAACTACAGCAGGCCTAGGAAGCCCTGCCTCACCAATCTAATCTAAAGAGAAACTGGGTGAGTCTAGTACTTGATGTTAATATCCATTTATACTGAAAAAGTATCTTAAGCTCTTACTTGAGAATACATCAAAATTATTTTTTTCAGCAGAACAACATACGAAACACAACTTGATGTAAAAAAAGGCATCTTTTAAGGCCTTACACATACACAAGTGAATTTCAAGAGGAAAATTGCATATTGAAGATGAGAGAATATTGAAGAGATAACAGGTGAAAAGATTCCACATCTACAAAACAAATGGAAGCCCAGGTAAAGATTCTCCCCTTTCCTACCTTTTTAGCGCTCAAGTTATTCAAACACTAATTTAGGTGGGCCTAGAAAGGATTTTACATATGTAAATAAGGTTCCAATTTAGTTGACCTTAAAATAGGGTGATAATCCTGGGTGAATCTAACCTAAGCAAGTAAACCCACAGTAGAGACTGGATTTTTCCTAGCAACACAGGTTTAAAAAGTGGGAAGAATTTGATGAGAAGATTCTTTGTTGCTGGCTTTCATGAGGAGGCCCTTTGGCAAAAAATATGGTAGCACCTCAATCCTACAACTTCAAGGAATTGAACTCTTGTCAACAACCTGAATGAGTTTGGAAACAAATTCTTCCCCAGAGCCTTTAGAACTTTCTATTCAACCAGAGCAACATCTTGACTTTGAATTAGTGAGACTTTGAGCAGAAAGCCAAGTTATGTAGTGCCAAGACTTGTGACCCACAGAAATTGTGAGATAATAAAATCTGTGTTGTCTTAAGCTAAATTTGTGGTGATTTGCTATGAATCGATAGAAAATGAATATACTGTATGATTTTACATTACAGGACAACTATAAAATATCAAAGATAAAGAAACTACCTTAAAAGTTGGCAGAGCAAAAAAAAACCAGATAATTTATTGATAACATTGATGTCAGACAAGCAATAAATGGAAGCCTGATGAGAGTAAATGACATCTTCAAATTGCAGCCTCAAGTTGTATACATAGCATGACTTTCTTACCAGAATGAAAGCAGAAAAGAAGCAAATATCTTTAGTTAAATTTGAATACAAGTGTGTTTTTAACCAACAAATTCTCACATATGCAATTTTTTTTTCAAGGAAAGAAAAAAGAATATACAGACTTAGTTTATTATGAATAATCTTATATTTGAGGAAAAGCACCCAAATTCTCAGAAATGAAATTATTCCTTAACAAAAATACATCACTTTGTGAGCCTACTGATGTACACTTAAAACCCAGCCACATCGATGTGATTTCAAAGAAGTCCTGTAATGTTCATGAATCTGAAAGATGGGAGCATCAATGATAATTTTTTTTCATAGACGTTGGGATAAGAATCACAAAGGGCTTCACAAGCTGTCACATATGCAATTTTAAAGATACATACTAGAAGAATCTAAATGGTTCCAGCTGTATGGCTTGAAATATGAAAAGAAAATATTGAAGAATTAAACTGTTAAACATAATGATGTGAAATAAACATGTATAAACAATATTACCTTAACAAAAAAAAAAAAAGGTCTGATTTATCAGATAAGGAAAAAAAAACCAAGCAAACAGAACTAAATTGAACTGGACATATTTCCATGGGGAAGAGTTAGCAAGGGCAAAGTTGTTATTAGAGGCAGAGGTGTGTGTGTGTGCGTGCGTGTGTGTGTTCGCACATGGGCACACACTTGTAAGAATGAGAGACAGGGAGAGACTGGAGTCAATGTTTACTGAATCTCTAATATATACAAGGCACTGAGCTTACCTTTAAAAAGTTTTAATTAAATATTCAAAACAACCCTATGAATTTACACTATTACTATTCCCATTTTAAAGTAGAAGAAAGCAAAGCACAAAAGATAAAGTGATTTGCCAGTCTACCCAGAAAGTGAGTGGTAGAATTGGAATTCAGAATTGGGCAGACAGACCACATCAACTGTGCTTCTGACCCTTAAACATTGTGTCATCCTAGGTAGACGCATTAAGATCTAACTCAAAACATTATGTAAGGGCATTTCTATGACCTGAGCTAAAACCAAGAACCAGGGGGTTAACTGACTGTGCCATGGAGGCACTCCTAGACCAAACCAAATATCTAGTGGGAGTTATAAGTCACTATGCTATTATTTTATTTTTTAAAAGATTTTATTTATTTATTTGTCAGAGAGAGAGAGAGAGCACAAACAGGGGAGCTGCAGGCAGAGGGAGAAGCAGGTTGAGCAGGGAGCCCAACATGGGACTCAATTCCAGGACCCTGGGATCTTGACCTGAGCTGAAGGCAGATGCTTAACCGACTGAGCCACCCAGGCGCCCACTATGATATTATTTTAAAGAGTACAGCCATGGCCAATATGGGAATGTAGTTTAGCTTTATCAGTTCATATTTGAATAACTCAGTCATTCTGCGTCTTTGATTTTGTTTTAAATAATATAAAGTATATGGATTAACTGTGCAACTCCACCTATTAGCACCCAGTACAAGAAAAAATGACAAAATAACAACAGCCAAACTGTGGAAGGAGCTGAGATGCCCTTCAACAGAGGAATGGATTAAGAAGATGTGGTTCATATAAACAATGGGATATTATTTTGCTGTCAGAAATGATGAGAACTCTCCATTTGCGTCGACATGGAGGGAACTGGAGGGGATTACGCTAAGTGAAAGAAGTCAGGCAGGGAAAGACAATTATTATATGGTTTCATTCACATGTGGAATATAAGCAATAGCACAGAGGACCATAGGAGAAGGGAGGGAAATACAAAGGGGGAGAAATCAGAGAGGGAGATGAACCGTGAGAGACTATGGACCCCAGGAAACAAACTGAGGGTTTTGAGGTGGGAAAGAGGGTAATGGGGTGTCTGGTTATTATATGTAACTGATGAATCATTGACCACTACATCAAAAACTAATGAGGTATTATACAGTGGCTAACTGAACATAAAAAAAAATTATTTATCTCTAAAAAAAAAAAAAAGAAAGGGAGGAAGAAAGAAAGAAAGAAAGAAAGAAGGAAAGAGAGAGAGAGAATAATATTAAAAGATCAGGATTCAAACATGTATAATCCCTGTGGGTAAGATAAGTAAGCAAACTTAAAAAGGATTGTGCTGTTTAACAGATCAAAAAAATGATAAGACACTTTTCTTTTTTGGCTTTGCATCTTTTTAAAAAAATACTATTCATTCATTTATTTGAGAGAGAGAGCCCATGAGAGGGAGGTGGGGCAGAGGGAGAGCAAGAAGCAGACTCCCTGTTGATCAAGGATCCTCACTCAGGGGTGAATTTCAGGACCCTGAGAACATGACCTGAGCCAAAGGCAGACACTTAAGCTACTGAACCATCCAGGCACCCTTTGCTTTGCACCATTATATAAAACCCCAAGGAAAATATAAGCATAAAATTCATTATAATGCTCCAATTAAGCATGGATTTGTCAGACATATAATACAATGAGAGAAAAATTAGTAGCTTGTATTCATTGTCTACATCCAAGTCTCTTCTTCAGAATCAGAAGGGTTCACTATTTTTTGGTCAATCTTAGCAATTTAAAGTATTTTCAAGAATAGTACGTTTAGTAAGTGGTTTCATTTTAGAAGTGTACTTTTAATTTCTTATTTTTGGAAAGAATGCCTAACTCTTCCTCCTACCATGTAAAGGAGGAATATTGGACATATGAATTTCTTCAGTGAAAATATGAGTTCTGTAGAGAGAAATTATTTTTTTAAAAGCATGTACATTTCTCCTTTTGGATTTAGAGTGAAGTCAGAGATTACTTTTGATATATGCAACCTTGTAGAAACCACTTTGAACTAATCAGTATTACCTTGATACCAAAACTAGACAAGGATATCACAAGAAAAGAAAGTTATAGGTAGTATCCTTGATGAACATAGATGCACAAATTGTCAAAAAATACTCAACCTGAATTCAATAGTACATTAAAGATCATGCAATCATAATGCAATCATAATTAATCATGCAATCATAATTAAGTGGATTTATCCTAAGGATGCAAGGATGGTTCAACATTGTGGTGACCAGACAGCAAGCTGACATGGTCCTTGTGGTTTTAGGGCCAGCTCAGGGACCAGCCCTACCCACCACAGTTCAGCCCTAAAGCGCTGCCATAATTGTACCTTGCACATAAACCACATAGCAGGGAGTAGGCCTAGAAAAATAGATTTGCCCTTAAGCTAGTTGATCTGATGCAATGTAGTGTAATGGTGCAAAATGAGGAAACTTATTCACTGGTAGATTGTCCCATTGATTGTTCTATTGAATTATCTCTGCAATGATCAAGGTGACTCCCATGTGATTGTATTGTGCTTGAATCATATAAAACTGCTGTAAACAAATAAACCTAGTCTTAGCCTCTAGCTGTGACCCTCCTGATCCCATTCTTTGTGTCCCTTTCTTTCTCATTTCCACCCAGGAACTCAGGTTTCTCCTTTTATTCAAGGCTGGCCCTTGACACAACATCTGCAAACCAATCAATATGATACATTACATTAACAAAATGAAGAAAAAATTATATGATCATCCTCAATAGATGCAGAAAAAGCAAGTAGATGCAGGAATATGACAAAATTTCACATTCATTTTTGATTAAAAAAAAACTCAATAAAGTGGATATTTCTGCCAATTGAAGGTTTGTGGTGACCTTGTGTTACGCAAGCCTGTCAGCACCATTTTTCCAACAGCATTTGGTCCCTTCCTGTCTGTCACATTGTTAGTTCTTGACATATTTCAGACTTTTTCATTATTATATTTGAATTGCTGCAATCTCATGATACAATTTCTTTATTTTTTTAAGATTTTATTTATTTATTTGACAGAGAGAGAGAGAGATTACAAGTAGGCAGAGAGGCAGGCAGAGAGAGAGGAGAGAGGAGGAAGCAGGCTCCCTGCTGAGCAGAAAGCCCAGTATGGGCCTCGACCCCAGGACCCTGAGATCATGACCCGAGCCGAAGGCAGCGGCTTAACCCACTGAGCCACCTAGGTGCCCCTCATGATAAAATTTCAACAGATGAGGAGGTGTTTCTCATGGATGAGCAAAAAAAAAGTGGTTTCTTGGGATGGAATCTGTTTTTCGTGAAGATTCTGTGGATTGCTGAAATGACAATGAAAGATTTTAGGATATTACGTAAATTTAGTTGATAAAGCAGCAGCACAGTTTGAGAAGACTGCAATTTTGAAAATAGTTCTACTGTGTGTAAAATACTATCAAACAGCATCACATACCAGAGAGAAACCATTTGTGAAATGAAGGGTCAGTCAATGCTATAAACTTCATTGTATTATTTTACAAAAATGTCAGCCACCTCAGCCTTCAACAACTACCATCCTGTTCAATCAGCAGCTATCAATAATTGAGGTGAGACTCTCTACCAGTGAAAAGACTACGACTTGTTGAAAACTCAAGATTGTGTTTTGCATTTCTTATTAAAAAAAAAAGAAAAAAGAAAAAAAAATTAAGTAGGCTCTAGGCCAATGTGGAGCTCAAACCCATGATCCAGAGATGAAGAGTCACACACTCTGCTGACTGAATCAACAATAAAATATCTTTAATTAAGGCATGTGCAATGATTTTTTTAGACATCAGCCTATTAAACACTTAACAGACTACTATATAAAAGTGTAAACTTTTACATGCTTGGAAAAATAAATATTTCATTTGACTCACTTCACTGTGATATTTCTTTATTATGGTGGTTTGGAACAGAACTCACAATATCTCTGATGTATGCCTGTATATGGAAATATTAACTCATTATGTTGTACACCTGAAACTAAGTTAATTTTTTCTGTCATTTATACTTCAACAATAAAAAAATTTAAAAATTTGTAAATTCTTTCTTGTTATTTATTTATTTATTTATTTATTTATTTATTTATTTATTTATTTATTTATATTGTTTTGGTTTTCACTGACAGTATACCACCAAATAGGGCAGTGGGAATAAAGAAAATAGGAGAAGCACTATTTGTAGAGACTTTGGAATGAATAATAACATGGAATAAAAGTTGATCTGTTCTCATTACTACTATGAGTCAGTTTTTTACATTGATATCAGGGATAAAATACTTGTTACTGTCAAGACAGTTCACTCTCACTGACCTCACCCTTCACCCTGCATTACACTCTGTACTGTTGAAAGCCATGGTATTGCAAATGCATTTGGAATTGACTACTTTCTTATTCCTTCAACATAAGTGTAGCAGGTTAAAATGCTTAATAAAATACAAATCAATTAGAGGTAAAATTATGATGTAACTAATTCACATTGTGAATAAATAAAAGCACTACTTTTTTTTTTTGGAAAAAATTCTAGAGCTAAAAAGAAAATTATAGCTAATGCCCTATTGAGTAAAACAGTCTACCAGTGATGATGGCTTTTTATATTAAGTGTGCTATAAAATAGCTAAATATTCAGATAACTGAAAATTTGTATTATTCATTTGCTGTTCTATTTTTATATGTTTGCAGTGAATACTTCATTTCAAAAATGCAAATATATGCATTGCCATTTTAGCAACCTGTAAATGGCTGTTTATATTTTCTAGCTACTTTGAATATTTTTAAGAACTTTTATTATCTTACACTTTCAGAATATTTTGAAAGCTGGAATAAACGACTGAAAGCCTAGGGCATCAAGGCCCTGTATGAAATGGAATTCCAAGATGAAAAACTTGCATGGGTATTTTAAATTAATTACCATACACAATGTAATTAAAAGACACCACTTATCATTTGAAGAACAGTTAACAGAAAATATGCATTGACCCTTAATACAGCTACTATCAACTAGAAAAGAGAATTCCAGAGGCTAATGTTAGAAAGGACAAGCACTTTTGGATTGGCTATTTCTAAATACCTGGCAGACTCTTGGGTGGTTAACTTCTTAACAGAAACAGAATTTATAATTCATTATAATTTGTTGTTGCCTTAGAATGACATCTGTCTTATTAAATTCTGTGCACAAAGATCATTTTTTATAGTAGTTATATTTAAAAAATACAACTTTATCTACAACAAAATTGATGTGGACATATAGTCATTTCAGTCTAAACCAGAGAAAACTCTTCTCTATTTTAAAGTCATTGTAGGGTGCCTGGGTGGCTCAGTGGGTTAAATCCTCTGCCTTCAGCTCAGGTCATGATCCCAGAGTCCTGAGATCGAGGCCCGCATCGGGCTCCCTGCTCGGCGGAGAGCCTGCTTCCTCCTCTCTCTCTGCCTGCCTCTCTGCCTACTTGTGATCTGATCTCTCTCTCTCTCTCTCTGTGTGTCAAATAAATAAATAAAATCTTTAAAAAAAATAAAAATAAAGTCATTGTAGTGACTTTGGTGACAAAGTATTTTAGTAGAAGAGTAGAATTACTAAAGACAAGTTATTTATATTTCATTTATCACCTCACTGCTCTAACATCTAATTCTATATATTCTCCTTTAAGTCCTATCTTTTCAATCTCCATTTGTTTTTCAAAATATTTATTCCGGGATGGCTGGGTGGCTCAGTTGGTTAAGCATCTGCCTTTGGCTCAGGTCAAGATCCCAAGGTCTTGGGATCAAGTCCTGCATCAAGGCTCCTTGCTCAGTGGGAAGCCTGTCTCTCCTTTTGCCTGCCTCTGTCTCTCTCTCTCGCTCTGACAAATAAATAAAATCTCTAAAAAAATAAATAAAAAATATAAAAATAAATAAATAAAAATATTTATCTAGCTTGTATTTCCTTTTTTTTTTTTTTGTCCTTTATTCTTATACTAAGCTCTTTATCTCCTCTCCTGGAATGTTGCTAGATCAGAAAATAAACACAGGTTGAATGTTTCTTAAACAAATTTAATTGCTTTTTTTTCACACAAATGAACTATAAATGGTCAACTAACATGAAGAGATAACTTGACATCTCTAGTAGTCAGGAGCAAATTGTATTTTTAGTGTTTACAAATATCAAAATATTTTAAATTTAGATAATCACATTTCTAATTTTTAAGAACTATAATTTATTCCATTTTCAAGCACCTCATTCTGTTTTATACTGTTTTATGGAATTTGTTCTTTTAGAGAACTTTAAATTTACGGCAAAACTGAGAGAAGGCACAGAGATTTCCCACATACCCACTACCCCATACATGCATAGTCTCTCCCTTATCAATATCCCCCAACATAATAGTACATGTATTACAATTGATGAACCTATGATGATGCATCATATTCACCCAAAGTATAGAGTTTTCTCTATGATTCACTCTTGATCTACTTTTTATGGGCTTGGACAAATGTATAATGATATGTAGCCATCATTATAGCATCATAGAGATTACTTTTGTTGTCCTAAATATCATCTGTGTTTGCCTATTCTTAGCACTCCTCTTCTCCACCCAACTCCTGACAACCAATGTTCTTTTTACTGTCTCTCTAAGTCTTGCCTTTTCCTTAAGTTCATATAGTAGGGATAATATAGTCTGTCACCTTTCCAGACTGGCTTCTTTTCTTTAATAATAATGCATTTAAGTTCCTTCGTGTCTTCTCAAGGCTTATTACCTCATTTTTTTTAGTATTGTATAATTCTCCGTTGTCTGGGTATACCACAGTTTATTCATTCATTCACCTACTGAGTGACATATTGGTTGCTCTTGATTTCTCGTGATTATGAATAAAGCTGCTATAAATATTCACGTGTCAGTTTTTGTGTGGGCTTAAGTGATGTTATTTAAATACCAAGGAGTGCAACTGCTGGATAATGTGGTAACAGTATGTTTAGTTTTGTAAGAAGCCACCAAACACCAAAATAGGTGTACAGTTTTGCATTTCCACAGTAATGAATGAAAGTTCCTGTTACTCCACATCTTCACCAGCATTTGGTGTCAGTGTTGTGGATTTTGGCCATTCTAATAGGTTTGTAGTAGTATCGTTGTTTTAATTCGCATTTCCCTGATGATAATAGGATGCATATCATTTTTTCAAATGTTTATTTGCCATCTGTATATTTTATTTGGTGCATTATCTGTTAAAATCTTTTGCCCATTTTTTTTTAAAGATTTTATTTATTTATTTGACAGAGAGAGAGATCACAAGTAGGCAAAGAGGCAGGCAGAGAGAGAGGAAGAAGCAGGCTCCCCGCTGAGCAGGGAGCCCAATGTGGGGCTCGATCCCAGGACCCTGAAATCATGACCTGAGCTGAAGGCAGAGGCTTTAACCCCCTGAGCCACCCAGGGGCCCCTCTTTTGCCCATTTTTCAGTCTGGTTGTTTGTTTTCTTACTGTTGAATTTTAAGAGTTCTTTGTTTATTTGGAATAACAGTTCTTTATCAGATGTGTATTTCACACACACTTTCTTCAGGTTTGTAACTTCTCTTTCTCTTGATAATGTCTCTTGCGGAGCAAAATTTATAATTTTAATGAAATGCAGTTTGTCAATTATTTCTTTAATGGATTGCACTTTTGGTATTATATCTAAAAAAGTTACTATCATGCACAAATCATCTAAATTTTTTCTTACATTATCCTCTATGAGTTCTGTAGTTTTGTGTTTTACATTTAGGTCTGTGATTCATTTTTAGTTAATTTTTGTGAGGATTATCAGCTCTGTGTCTATATTTATTTATTTTTGCATGTGAATCTCCAGTTATCCCAGCACCATTTGTTGAAAAGACTATCTTTGCTCCATTTTATCAAATTTATTCTTTTGTTAAAGATCAGTTGACTATACTCATGTAAGTCTATTTTCTGGGTTCTTTATGGTATTCCATTGATATTTTTGTTTATTCTTTCACCAGTGCTAACTGTCTTGATTACTTTAGCTTTATTGTAAGTCTTAAAGTTAGGTAGTGTCAGTCCTTTAACTTCATTCTTCTGCAATATTGTGTTGGCTCCTCTGGGCCTATTGCCTCACCACATTGCCTTTTGAATCAGTGTGTTGACAGTCACAAAATAACCTGTTGGGATCTTGATTGGGATTTCCCTGTATCTATAGATCAGCCTGGGAAGAACCGACATCTTGACAATACTGGGTATTTCTATTGATGAATATGGACTATCTGTCTATTTGTTTAGCTCTTGTTTGATTTCATTATCAGAATTTTGTAGTTTTCATCATATTTTACTGGGTTTATACTAAGCATTTCATTTTTGAGGATGGTAATGTAAATTGCATTGTGTTTTTAATTTCAAATTCTATTTGTTCACTGCTGGTAAATATGAAAATGATTGACTTTTTAATATTAACCACATATCCTGCAATCTTGCTGTAATCACTTATTAATTTACAGCATTTTTTGTTGTTTCTGTTCACTCTTTCAGATTTTCTACATAGATGACATTGGTGTCTACCAGCAATGACTGTTTCTTTCTTCTCTTTCAATTTTTACACCTTTTATTTCCTTTTCTTTTCTTATTGCATTAGCTAGAACTTTCAGTATGATGTTGAATAGGATTGTTGCAGGAAAAATCCTCAAAAGTAAATAAGCAATATTCCTTTCTTGTAATACACATCAGGTTCTTCTTTTGAGTCTAATAATTTTATTATATATTCGTATCAGAGGTATGCAGTTTGTTTCATATATTCAATTTGTCTGTTATAGTTTCATGGGGGAATGCACAGTTTCTTCTTAGTCTAATATCTGTAACTATAACTATTATTCTTCGCTATGCCCAGTTGTTCCTCTCATAACAATGTTGTTTTGGTTTTCTTTTTACCTATTGGTTTCCATAATTCTGAGAATGGTTTGAAAATGGTTACCATTTAATATAATTTTCTCATTCAAGTAGTACAAATACCAGCCAAAATTTTTTTTTGCTTCCTCATAAACAACAGGAAGTAAGTAAAACTGTATTAGTTAATTAAACATTCAATTTTTGAATAAAAATTTGTGTTCTTGTTTAATATTTAATTTTTATGTTAAGACTTGAAAATAATATTACCAAGTAGCTAATTTTGCGTACTTTCCCCATGTTAAATTGATTGATGCAGAAATATTATTTAAAAAAATTGTAACACGTAATGGATATAAAACTCTTGTTCAATCAATGAGTTCCATTATAGATAATGAACAACAAATTTTCAGTTTAGTGAAATGGATAGCTTTCAAATGATACCCTACAGTTATAGTGTGGCAGTAAAACTAGCCTGTGAAGTGCAATAAAATCTCTAAGGATCATATTCCCTGACTGGTTAAATCATTCTTAGTTAATTTCATATTTGATTAAAATTAGACATAGCTTACTATTTCAGATTTGCAATAGTCAGACACGCATAAAACCTAAAATTTTATTTCAAAGTCTTGATAAACATAAGTTAGGGTTGTAGGAAATGATGAGTTAACAAACATTTGTTGGAGGCTTCCAATGTACTAAATCCTATGTTAGATGTTCTCTTACATTATCAAATTAAATTAAATTAAATTAAATTTAATTTAAAAAGACCTTTTGTCAAGGAACAAATACTCTCTCCTATTTACAATGATAGTGATGAGTTAAGCATTAGGAATCTCCTTCCTACCTTACTATTTGTTGTAATGCTACATAAGAAAATTAAGTACACTTTATCACAAGGTTCTATTATCTCATTTGATGATTATATCTACATATTTTGTTGCCTGTTGAGTATTGCAAATATTTTATAATTGAACTAACTTTTAAAGATTCATAATGGAACAACTATTACACATGGGAAATTGCTTCATCAGCCCTTCAAAGATTGTGAAGTCTTTTGGATATGGAAGTGTCCTACCCATGGTTTAGAGTATCTGGGTGAATATAATTGATTAATCACACCCAAATATTTTCTTCCTCTTTTGAAATTGCAATAACAGTAAGTCACTAAAAGTTATAAAGTTATAATGAGCAAAACTAACATAAGAACCACATGAAAAGTTTAATTGGCCTATGATAATTAGATATGGGTAGTGAATAAAGTACCAGGCAGTGGAAGGCATAGTTTAAAATGTTTCTAAAGCATGATGTAGCTCAGATAGAAGCTGATTTCCCCTGATGAAACTTAGATAGTTTAAACGTTCAAGAATGCCATATATAACAAGAGACAAGAATAAAACACAGAACTACATTCAAAAAGATTAATTGAAAATTTTTATAAGATGTTTCTTCCCTATCTCTAAAATTCACACATTGTGGGGCACCTGGGCGGCTCAGTCAGTTGAGCTTCTGACTCTTGGTTTTGGCTCAGGTCATGATCTCATGAGTTGTGAGATTGAGCCCCCAGGTCAAGCTCCACACTCAGCAGGCAGTCTGCTTGAAGAGTCTCTCCCTCTGCCTTTCCCCCCACTTTATCTCTCTCTCAAATAAATAAATAAATAAATCTTTAAAGAAAAAAAAAATTCACACACTATCATATACAGGCATTAACCTCCAAGCAACATAGCTTAGAATTTATCCCTGGAGAGAGAGAAAGCTCTAAAGATTCTTGGCATTTGGTCTTTTCTCTTTTACCCCCGTTTCTAGGCTTACCCATAAAGCAAAGATAAACAGAAACAGGGGCACTTGCATACTAACAGCTGCCAACCAGCTTTTTATTTCCTTATTCTTATATTGAATTAAGAAAAAATGTCTCAAAATCTGATTTAAATTATCACTGAAAAATTGTCCCAGAAGACACATATAATAAAAGTGATAAAAAAGAATGGAAAACCAGGGAGAGGAGGAAGACCATGGAGGAGGAGGAGAACTAAATTTCGTTGGGTCCCAGGAATTCAGCTATATAGTCATCAAACCATTCTGAACACCTACAAACTCAACAGGAGATAGAAAAGAAGAAGAGCAGCAATTCTATGAACAGAAAATCAAAACTTTCCAGAAGATAGGATACGCGGAGAAGTGAATCTGACCTGATATGTGGGAAGACAGACTGTGGGGGAGGGGCCAGCTCCTGGCAAGTGAGAGAGCTGTGGAGCACAAAATCAGAACTTCTAAAAGTCTGCTGCACTGAGGGACATGGCTCCAGAGGCTAAGTGGTGGGTGGAGGCCTCCCAGGGACAGTGTGTTCTCAGGACCTGTGAAAAGACCTGAGGGTGACCAGGAGTGCCTGAGTGTGGCTGAGCGGTGTTGGAGTGGGGAAGCAGGCTGCAGAGAAGGAGCCAAGGAGTGGGCTCTCAGCTCGGGGTTAGTTTAAACCATGAACTGAGGTACAGGCGGGCCACTATTCTTCGAGCAGGGACCCCACGAGTGACAGGTTGGGGAGACTCACCTTCCTCCCTGGGGGGAAGTGGCCAGGAGCTTGCTGCAGGAATAGGCTGGGTTTGGAGACTCCAAATGGGTTGTGCACTAGAGATGGAAACACTGGGTCACAGGCTGGGTGAGCTTGGAGTGTGGCCGGAGACCAGGGAGATGGGAGGGATTGACTGCTCTTCTCTGAGGGTGCATTGAGGAGTGAGGTCCTGAGCTCTTGGCTCCCATGGGGCCAGAGATTGGGAGGTTGCCATCTTCATTTCCATCATCCAAAGCTGTATGGAAACCATTCAGGGAACAAAAGCTACCAAGAGCAAACCTGAGCAGATTACTTGGCAAAGGCGGTGCAGTTCTGCCTTGGCAAAGACCTTTGAGAATCATCGCAACAGGCCCCACCCCCAGAAGATCAACAAGAACATGTAACCACCATGAGTACTAACACCAACTGACGAGTAAGAGTTCATTGATTGTGGACTAGGTAATTCTGCTCCCTCACTTGCCCTTCCTCCCTCCCTCTCTCTTTCTCATACTCTCTGAGAAAACCTGAAGAGCTAGGTGATATATGTTTTTATCAATCTATCAAAATGTATCAAAAAGCTAACAAGACAGTGATGAATTATGGAGCAAGATCGAGAGGGTGTGCCTTGTGGTCATAAATAATGTGGTACAATAGTAATATGTAGCTGAATAAGTTTAATGGGGTTAGAAACTGCAAGTTTACTTCCTATTTAAGGCCAACAATTTCTACTTTTAACCTTTTTGGGATTTTAGTTTCTCCCATTTCACTTAGCAGGTCTCTAAGCTATTGATTTCCAGTCAATCTTTATAAGTTTAAAAGCTGTTTCTTGGGGCATCTGGGTGGCTCAGTCATTAAGCGTCTGCCTTCTGCTTGGGTCATGATCTCAGGGTCCTGGGATCCAGCTCTGCATCAGGCTCCCCACTTGGCGGGAAGCCTTCTTCTCCCTCTTCCACTCCCCTTGCTTGCGTTCCTTCTCTCTCTGAGTCTCTCTTTGTCAAATAAGTAAAAACTTTATAAAAAAAATAAATAAAAGCTGTTTCTTAAACCGGGAGAAGTTCAATTACCAGAAAAATTTAGGCAGAGGTTTTAATTTTCTTTCCTTAAATATATTCACCTTTATAATTTGTCTTCCTTAGTTTTGTGTATGAGACGATCTTGAATCATAGGAAAATTTATTCCCAAAGAAGAAATATATACATATATATTGTACACTCACGGATACTCTATCCCATTTTCAGGGAATCACCTCCGTCGTTATTTTGTGAAAATACACCCACCCATTCACTCCCCAACTTCATGCTCAGGGCCCATGGGCCATAGTTAATTGACTCCTGCATAGACGCTCTTCAAATTGAGTCAATCAGAATTTTTCCTAATCTGGATTCTAGTAAGATTCCAACTCAGTGTGCTTGCCATTTTTAAGTAATGAAATATAAACATGGGCACTTCTGATTGCCATATTCTGATGTGTGGCTTAGAAACAAATAATCTGGCTGACTGAATGTAAAAAGAATATGCAAGTGCTCAGAAAGAAGCTGAAATGGAAAAGAGAGAGTTCTGATAGTAATCGACTCCTTGATTACAGTTTTTCCAGAAGCTTAACTATCCTTTCCTGTGTCGACTGTATGAAATATCTTGGTATGCTATTAGTATCTTTGCTTTCCTCACAATCTAAATTTATTTAGCTTATTTATGAACAGTCATGGAAAAGAGTTATGCGTTTAAAAATTTTAGGTAGGGCGGTACTATCCCACTATAACATAAACCTTAAACATAAGCAGCAATTAATGTTATATATATTTTATGTAATGAAAGTTCTTCAGAAATGAACAAAGTTTTTCCCTAAGCTTCAGAAGCATAATATGGCATATTAAGCTTAATTAGTTTAAAAAGGAAATTAATTATTAAAATTATTATTTTTTTCCTTTTGTATCTTTGTATAGCAAGTATTCCTGTATTAACTTGTATTCTGTTTCTCTAGCCATAGTTTGCTTTATTATACTTAAAGTAATGAGCAAAGATACACTTTCCATAAAATAATTAAAAATAGCTAGTCCTGAGATTTCAGTCCCTGTATATTGGCTTCAAATGTTATAAATCACAAAATTGATTCACCAGATCTGAGATGAAATGTCAAAGGTATGTGACCAATTATCTATGACATTTCATTTGTAGTTAAGGCTATAAATTGTTCATGATGAAGTCTTGAGAAAAATGCTTAAATGTCAAATACTAGAGTTTTGGGTTCTATATTAATTCTACTTTTATAATTCTCTTTTGCATTTGTTATCTTTCTACCATTTAACATTATCTAAGTACATTTGACTCTTTATACTTTTAATTCAAGTTTGGATATAGAACAGATTAAAGAATAATGGATATAGTGATAAGTGACCACAAAATGTTCAGATGAATACACTATTTGATAACATTGACCATAATTTAATTCATTCAAACTTGTTATCCAAAAAAAAAAATCACCTAAGTTTTGAAATATCTAATGAATTGTAGACTTCTATTGATAGTCACATTTGAAATAGAATTTGACTTTCTACTTGTACCTATAATTTTAAGTATTCATCTTGGAAGTCCAGAATTTCCATGATAACACATAAAATTTGGTAAAACTAACTGCTATTCAAATATTACATATATTTGACACCTACCATCTAATGTGTGTTCCAAGCAAGTTGGCATACCTCGCTAATTTTTGGACAATCAAAAGTCATTATTTTTACTAAGAGTAGTGTTTTAAGAATTTCTGAAGTTAAAGAATGGATATGCTTATAGTGTTCTAAAATGGAAATATTCAATTTTATTTTCGCACCGTGATAAATTGATTGATATTTAATTCAAAGTCAATAAAAATTACATTTTAGAGGATATTTAATAAAAATATTTGTAAAATATTTAAAAAATGACAGATTTTTTAAAAAAGATATAAAATGTATATGTCATATATATTTCTAAGTATATTTCATAATTTTCCTAAAAGTCTCAGATTTCACTATGTTCAGTTTCTTTTTTTTCCTAATATTTCTTCTTTTTTTGTTCTTATCCTTCTCCTCTCTGTTCTATTTCAGCTTTGGTAATTCCTTTGTTTAAGCAGCGGAGCAGAATGTTATATTACCTATGTTGATTCCTTTATAATTGCTCATTCTTATAAAGAACAAGTTATGCTTCTGATATATTAAATTACATAGTCAACAGGAACAGAGATGATTTATCTTAGATGCTAGCATGAGTCTGCATTATAATACTTCACATGATGGTAAATTATTGTTATTTTTTTATTATGTTCAGTTAGCCAGCATATAGTACATCATTAGTTTTTGATGTAGTGCTCAGCAATTCATTAGTTGTCTTATAACACCCAGAGCTCATCACCACACATGCTGTCCTTAATACCCGTCACCTGGTTACCCCATTCCTCCTCCCTTCTGTAACCCTCAAAAAATGGATGATAAATTATATTTGTAATGGAATATCAAATTATTAGAACAGAAGTATTTGCAGGGCTTTGAGTTTATGGAAGCCTCAGTTCTCTATTATTGCCCTACATAATACTATATGTATGTGGCCATAACAGGATGACCCTTTTGCTGGTAGGAATTTGGTCAAATGAAAGAGAATCTTTAACTATCCCTCACCCTTATTTCCATAACTTCTTTTCTCAGGTCTGCTCAGCTGGGATGAGGGATGATGATGTTAGGAATGGGATAACATGAACTTGTTTCAGCTTGACAACACAGGCACACATTTTCCTCGGATGAGATCATACTCTCTTGCTATTTTGTCCTATATTCTATTCATGAATACATTTAATATATTTGCAAATCTTTAAATAATTGTTATTGACATATTTTTTCTCTTGAATATCTTTGGGAGCTTTTAGTATTGGATATAAGAATTTTTAAAATATGTATTAATTTTCTATAAATTAAGAATTTACGTAGTTTTATGGAATTCCTTAGGGATTTGGAAAATGTATGTAGAGTAGTGAAAAATATTTTTACTTACTGTAGGAAATGTGCAGAAAATACATTACTTTTTCTTGTAAATTTCTGTAATTTCTTTTTTTTTTTTTTTAAGATTTTGTTTATTTATTTGACAGAGAGAGACACAGCGAGAGACAGAACACAAGCAGGGGGAGTGGGAAAGGAGAAGGAGGCTTCCTACCGAGCAGGAAGTCCAATGCAGGGCTTGATCCCAATACCCTGGGATCATGACCGGAGCTTAAGGCAGACACTTAATGACGGAACCACCCAGGCATCCCCGTAATTTCTTTACAATGGTATAATCCCTTCTACTTTAGGGAGGTAAATTTTAAAAATAATTTTCCAAAAGTATCATCAACCACATTAGCAAGGTCAAATGTATACCTAAAATTTGGCCTAATACTCTTTTATCATTTGAATTAGTTGTATACTTTATACCTATAGCTTTATCCTTCCTGTGTCTTTCTCTTCTTTTTTTCTCTTTAACTGCTGTTCAGGTATCTCTGAGACATCTGCAAAAATGTTAGATAGGATTTCAATACTATTGGTGTCAGAGAGAAAAAAGAAAAAAAGAAAAATAAACATTTGAGAGGTTAAGACCCATATTGAATTATTTAGTTTTAGAAGGACTTTAATGATGTCTCATCATCCAATTAAATGGGCATATAGCTTGGGGTAGTAAGACCACCCCCTAACTCTCTGAATACACACATGTACTTTCACTTGCTTTAAGATTATTTTTAGGGGCGCCTGGATGGCTCAGTTGGTTAAGTGTCTGCCTTTGGCTCAGGTCATGATCCCAGGGTCCAGGGATGGAGCCCACATCAGGCTCCCTGCTCATCAGAAAGTCTGCTTCTCCCTCTCCTCCCTGCTTGTGCTCTCTCACTATCTCTGTCCATCTCTCTCTCAAATAAGTAAATAAAATCTTTAAAAAAAATAACGTTGCTTTTAATCATTGATATATATTCATATGTATTTTTTCTATTTCCGTATTTCATGATATGCTCCTGGAGAGCCGAATGACATAATTTCAAATATATTTGTTTCTGTCACTTGGAAGATAAAAGTAAGAAGGGAAAAGGAGGGATAAGTTCCAGATGGATGTCACTAAATACTGACCCAAAGCACAGCTGTACAGAGACAAATATGAAACCAGAACTTACAGGGTAAATATGAACTATTTGAAAAAGTTGGACGGGTTTTAAAAGGGGGGGGTATAGTAGGCAAGATTAAGGCTAAAAGGTAGGGTCAGGAAAGATTGAAATTGTGAAAATAAAGTTTCATGAGGTTATAACACATCCAGTATTTCTGCATCTTAGAAGGCAAATGTGAAATGACATTCCAGAACAAAACCCTGGCAACAGGACCCAAAGGCTAGAACATTCATTTCTAATCTTCACAGCTCCAGCTCCAGATTCATACAAGGAATAATTTGAGGCTCAGGAAAAATAGGCAAATTTATTCATCGTTCCATCATCTGTTATTAGTTCCCCAAGGAATGTTGTGAAAGAATTACTCATGATCTAGTCGGCAATTAACACCCTATGTGGTTATATTATTTTAGACCTAAATTCCTAAAGGGTTCTAGGGAAAGGCAAAGCATGAGTCTGTATTATCATATGAGTCAGTCTGCAACAATTCAACTTTAGATAAATTTCTAACTTTCTTTGAGCCTGATCTGCCATACATCATTTTTTTTCACTCACGTTCCTTTAGATAAGACGTAAAATTGGGGAGCTGTAACTTTCTGGTCCAGAAGAAGACAAATGAACCTTTTTATTTTAAGCTGCTTCCCTGCCACATCTTTTTTAATGTAGCTAGATTAAACTAACAGGGAATGAAATTTTTTTTTTTTTTTTAAAGATTTTATTTATTCATTTGACACAGAGAGATTACAAGTAGGCAAAGAGGCAGGCAGAGAGAGAGGAGAGAGGAGAAAGCAGGCTCCCCGCCAAGCAGAGAGCCCGATGTGGGCCTCGATCCCAGGACCCCGGGATCATGACCTGAGCCGAAGGCAGCGGCTTTAACCCACTGAGCCACCCAGGCGCCCAAGGGAATGAAATTTTAAATGCTTTCATGTACATCAAATGCCCTGGTGGTCACTGGGGTCTTCTCCACCATTAGTCTGAATGCATTAATCTGTTTTAGCTCCTGCCTGGGGCCGTGAAATCCCACTCTGACTCCAGTGTAGTCTTACACTTTATTAGTAGAGTAGTGTGCATGCAGAGACATGCAACTGTACTACTCAATTCACAGTTAAAAATGACTCACACATTTAATTTTTTTGAGATTTCAAGATGATAACACTTTCTAAAATACAGTGGTTTGATTATCTGTAAACACATTAAACAGACATCAAGAGAAGGGATTATTTTATTTTCCTGTGTCTAAATTTAGAGCTCAGAAACTCATACTCTTTCAAGGGAGAAGTTTTTATCTAAAAGTAGGTCAGAAGTAATTTGTATGCGCTCATGAAAAGTACATAGAGAAATACTTCTCTAAGTATTTTTACAAATAAAAAGATAGATTTAAAAATTAATACAGAGTGGATTAAAATGACTTTGGCTTTCTTCAATTCATTATCTCTTTATTATAAGCACCAAATAAGTGTACAAATTTGAACTAACAGAATTAATTCTAGCTGGCTTTAGAGCTTTTATATTTCAAATATTTCAGGTTATTCAAATTAACTCATATCTAAGCAAGGTTTTGTATTACTGTCAATCATATTTACCCTTAATTTAATAACTCATCAGAGTAATCTAGCAATGGGAAGAAAATAGATTGTATAGTAGTCAATGAATTTAAATTACTTTATCTCGAGCATTTATTAACACTAGTGTGAAGCACAAAATACCTTGGGAAGGTATTCATTTTCTTCATATACCTTGCCAGGGTACTTCAAGACTCTGTGCTGTGCAGTAGTCATTTCCTAGTTCACCCTGACTACACTGGTGGGTTTTCATAGAACAGGTAATACTATATTGGAAAGCAATTGTTTGGTGTGGAAAAAAAATAAAAGCCATAAAAATAAAACTAAACTGTCCCAAAGCATCAACAAGAACCAGCAACTATAAAACAGGAGAAACTGTAGAATGCACTATTAAATATGATTGTCATGTTGCCCTTAAAGTTTTTCAAAATAGGGTAAGGCTTCTGGGGTGAGAAGAGGAAATGAGCTCTCCGATGAGCTTGGGGCCTTGTATGAATATTTTTAAACTATTTACTTCGAAATAAGACATAGATTCAGAAAACTACAGAAGTAAATGTATAATTCAATTAATTACCAAAAGAAAAACACTCTTTCAATGACCCCTTTCTGCTCCAGCCATTCAGATTAAGAAAGGAAATAGGGACAAGAATCCTTCCATGTGGCTATCCTCATCACCTCCTTCCCACAAAGGTAACCATCACCTCTACTTTTATGCTTGCCACTTTTTTGAGTTTTTCTTACACTTTTACCAAAGGGATATCTTCAGACATGATGGCTTAGAGATCTCCTTTTATAAACTTCAATATTTCTTGTAAGTTAATAATTACTTTAGAGTTTCATCTTTTCCCCTCTTTTCAATAAAAGTGTTTAATTTAGCAGTTTAGTCTGTGCTAAGCCACACTGCTATATTTTTAAGAAGAGCTACCCTAAAAATATGAAAACATTTAACTTATTTAAATATCACAAAATATTTACACAAAGACACACACACATGTAGTTTGCTGTTTTGCTTTCAACCTGTGCAGTTTCTACTAACTGGTATTTTCATTGTTTTATTCTAAAAATTGAAAACATTTGAGAATAGAGATAATTAAATTACTGGTTAGTAGTTAAATTACTCACCTAAAGTTCATAATTGATAATATTTTGTCATTTTAGAATTTCAGTTTTTAATTTAATAATGAAAGTATTATAAAATTTAAAATTAATATCATTTTCTCTACTAGTCATTCTCATTCTGCTTCATTGTTTTAGAAGCGATAGCTTAAATATGTTGTGTACTTCCATCCAATTTAATATACATATTATAATATTTGTATATTATATCTGTGTATATATATATATAAAATCTCAGTGAGACTCATGAAGGTTTACTCCCACAAAAATTTTATTTACAAGAGATTTTAACAAACTAGATAAAATATTATATCACTTAAATTTTCAGTGACTACTAGTTTAGTTGTTTAGTTTTAAAGTTTTGGGATCAAGAAATAAACTTCTGAAGTTGATTAGTTTTATATAAGTTTCACATCAGCCACATAGTGGCTATATATTGTTTGGAAATTTTTACTAAAACTTTGTTTCCATAAATACATAATTTATATTTACAAAATATGTATTTTATATCTTTAAATTTATATTTATATAATTTGATCTTACTCTTTTCCATTTCTAGACTTGTCACATTATGGTTCAAGAAGAGTTCTCAATCTCCAGCAATTACATCTGCAACTCAGGTAGCAGGCTTTATAAGGACAAAGGGCATCTAGAAAGAATGTCCGCACAATTCTATTTACAGCTTATTGGCTAAAACTTAGTCACATTTCCACGCTTAACTGCAAAGTGATCTAGGTAATGTAATTTGTGGTTAGGGAGAACATATATACTTATAAAAATTGGAAATTCTATTACAAAGAACCGCTAAAATTCTCTAATGCACACTGTCTCTCTTTGGTTACATGCACACCTTTTCTCCTGTATATGGAATCCCTCCCTGGAGCGATTCAACCAAAAACTTTACCAGGTAAGTCCACTTAAAATTAAGTATGTCTGGTAGAATTTACAGCCCTGTCCATCACATCTAGTGAAGCTGTATGCCACAAAATGTCAATATACAATGTACAAGTAAGGATAAGGAATTAGTGAAACAAAATATTTTCCATTCAGAGAGGAAAGAATAGAAAACAAACACATTTCACAGATCAAGAACTACGCAGAGACAGGAACAGCGAGGGATATCTTTCCTGATGATGCTGTCCCTGTTTGGCCATGCGCAAGGCTTTGATTCTGCTCTCTGGTGAAAAATCTCTTGTCTATCTTTATTGGCGGATTTACATTTTTGGAATTTCTGCCTTTTTCAAAATTCTCCATAACCACATACCAGGTTAGTATTGGAAAACAAACCCTTATTGGGGAGTTCCAAATCTTCCAGAGGCCATTTCCTCCCTGTGCACTTATGGTGTCCCAGAAATTGTTTAAAAACACTGAGAGGCCAAACTAAGAGTTTTCTTTCAAAGATAATCTCTTCACAAGCTTAGTAGGCTTCCAATCTATTCTTGTCTGTTGAGTTTTATGTCTATGTGGATATATACAAAGACTTAATGTATAAAATATTTTAAGCTTGAGAACTTTTGTGTTTCACTTACTAGACTCTTCTCAGTCCATTTTCCTCTTTCAGCTTAGTGGCCATTGCTTCATGGTTGTTATAATGGTAATTTTAGATAAATCCCTCAATCCAACTTCAGACACTGATGTTATTATACAGACACCCCTGGAATTGAATTTGGGATGAGCAGTGAGAATGGAGTAATATTTTACCATCCCAAAAATGGACTCCCTTAGATGGATGGTTGTTACTACTTTTCCTAATTGGAGTTAAGCAACAGACAGATATGGGATTGGTTTGAATATGACTATAGAGTCTGCATGCAGAAGTTTTTATATAATTATAAATTGGAATTATCCAATGAAGATGTTAAATTTAGGGTTTTTAAAATCATATTTTGTGTACATCTTTTAGGTGACAGCTCAAGAATCAAACAGAAAAATTGTTCTTCTCAATTACAAAATACAGAATGAAAGAAATATTCTCTGCCTAACGTTCAGGAAGACACAGGTCTCCTCCAGGATCTTAGGACAACTTAGAAAACAAGAGGGGTAGTCAGCTGATTATTACATAAAATGCAGCTTATCATATGAAGTATTAAAAATAAAATACTGGGGCACCTGGGTGGCTCAGTCAATTAAGTGTCTGACTCTTGATTTCAGCTCAGGTCATGATCTCACGGTCCTGATATTGAGCCCCAGAGGACTCTGTGCTGAGCATGGAGCTTTCTTAGGATTCTCCCTCTCCCTCTCCTTCTGCCCCATCATCTCTCAATTCATTCTTTCAAAAAAATAAAAATATAAATAAATAAATAAATAAATAAATTTCCTATTTCTTTCAAAAAATTAAGCCTAGAACAAATAAATTTGAAAACTTATTTTCTCCCAGTACAAGTTTTAGAAATATAAGTTGTAGAAACACAGACATTCACTGATCAACCGATGCATTTTTCCTCCAGAATTATAATTCTAGGAAAATTGTCACAAATTTTATAGGTTTTATATAGACTTTGTTTCTCTCAACCTGTGATCTGCTAATTATGTAATATAATTATATGTCTTTTGTGTAATAAAGTAATGGAGAATATATTTTATTAACCATAATTATTTAAAATCTTTATACAGGTACACAATATAACATAGTAACAGAGTAATGCCTTAGATCAATTTTCTTTAAAGGATTTAGTTTTTTGAAAGTTCTGTACTTTTATGCCTCAAAATTCTAGATGTAGGGGCCATCCTTTCTAAAGTTTTATCTGAAAGGAACTTCAAGTTTTGAGCTCTTGGCTAGTATTTAAAAAAAAATCAACTTTGATTGAGTTTGGAGAAGTAAAGGCTAAGAGGATCAATGATACCGGATTTTTAATAAGAAGGAATCACAGATATGCGTGCACGTGCACACACACACACACACACACACACACACACACACACCCCACAAATGATCGAGTTCTTCTATGTAGCCTTAAAGGATTACAGTGGTCTGGGATGACTGGAAGATGACTAGCTGACAAAACAGAATGTGAATACAAAAGGCAAGTGTATTTGTGTTCAGTACAATAAAGGACTCTAAAAGCAAGCAAACACAAATATTGTTCCTTCCATTTGAAAAGTAAAATAATGTGAAAAAAAAAACCCAATTATATTAACCCTGCAATGTAGTTCCATACTATATCATAGCTTGGATATATATTTTACAGTGTTTATCTTATAACTATATAGGCTTTTTAATATATGCATTTATATAATATATTCAGTTGTGTGTACTTTTATAATTATGCTCATAATGTAACATTTAGCATGATACTAATTTTAATAGCTATCATTTTAGTATCTGCTATTACAACTTGGACATGTAGATTATCCTACTCAACCATTCTCCCACCCCTATTTTATAACATCATGATAATTGTGTATGTAAAGCTACTCTAATGACGAAATCTGCCTTAGAGTAGCTAAAGCAAAATAGAAAACTCTCATGTAATAGCTTCAAAGGTATATAGGCATTACAGAGCAGTGAAGGAGCTCTGTTTCACATGGCCACGTGCCAATCCAAATTCTTCTTATCCTGTTGCTCAGCCATCCCCTATGGTTTTGTATTTTTCTGCATGATTGGAGCTGGCTCTATTCCATTAGTGAAGAATTGTGGGCATAGAGAGAGGAAAGCAAGTGGATGGCCTAAAATTCCCATCTAAACAAGTAATCCCACCTTTCTGTTGACATTCCACTCACAAGATTTTAGTAACAGGGTTACATTTAGTTGTGTAGGAGGCTGGGTAATCTTGTCTCTAGTTTTCCTGTCATGGAGTGAACTAAACCTATCATTATAGTTGAATAAACTAATTTTGAGGGATGTTGAATAGTTCTTTGCCATGCTCTGTAACTCTTTCATCAAATTAACTGTACACACTCATCTTCTTTCACATAGAACATATTCACACCCTCCCAATGGCAATAACCCATTGTTTCATCCACTAAGTTCATACAGCTTAGACTTCAGTGTCTCTGATTAATAAACAAGTCCAGTGTCTCCATAAAGTTCAGACTTTATGTCCCCATGACTTGGGTTATCACTTAATGAAGAGACAAAATATCTGCTCATCATACACACACAGTGACTAAAAACAGTGAGTAGGAAAAAGAAAACCGCAACGATATTTTCTACTTATTAACAGGAAACAGTAGTAGGAGTCAGTGAAATCCCTGACCAAACAATATAAGTTCCTTGGTTATACCTTTTAACACCTCTGGTTTTTCTCTTTGGATATACTTTCTTTTTCTTTTTTTTGTATGTCCCAATGTTTCCCTACTTGTTTATTTTTTCATTGTGGAATTTCCCTTGTAGTCTTATCTAAAATGGGTGACTTTGATATCTGTCCTCTTGAGCTTGCAAGTTTTGCAAAAACATTTTTTGGTAATGTGGGTTTGAGATCTAGGTGGTCTATTCATATGGTTTACTTGATAATATTTTTCTTTTATTTCTTTTATTTTTTTTAAAGGTTTTATTTATTTATTTGACACAGAGAGATCAGATCACAAGTAGGCTGAGAAGTAGGCAGAGAGAGAGAGAGAGGAGGAAGCAGGCTCCCCGCTGAGCAGAGAGCCCGATGCAGGCCTCGATCCCAGGACCCTGAGATCATGACCTGAGCTGAAGGCAGAGGCTTTAACCCACTGAGCCACCCAGGTGCCTAATATTTTTCTTTTAAACATATTTTCCTTGGGAGACTTATTTCATATTTTTCCTAATCATTTCCTTAAACTTTCTGACTCTATTTTAGTTTATGATTTCTTCTTGTCTTTATCTTCTCTTCACTTACCTTTATCTTTTACTAGTGGTAACCTTGAGGACATCTGCAACAAAAAGAAAATAACACCCCAATCTGATTTCTTTAGGTCTGCAAGATCATCCACAAACCCAGGCAGCATGACCATGACCTGAATTTCAAAGCCAGCACAGCTCCTCACTTCCACAGAGGGGAAAAGAAAAGTAATAATGAATAATTCTTTTTTAGGCAAGTGACATGGAATATGTACATATCATTCTGTTTATAGCCTAAGAGAGAATTTAGTCATTCAGCGAATTTCATTTGAAAAGAAGGCTAGAAATTTTAGTCTCTGTTCGCGTGATCATGTGCCCAGGAAAAACTGCTTTTGGAACAAAGCAGATAAACATTTTGGCATTTTTAATATATATTTTGAAATTGCATTTTTAGTGCTTTTACAATTATCTTTGGCTTGGCAGTTTCAGTTTTACTGTAATTTGGAGCAATATAAGATCTGCAAATGATAAAACATGGCTGTTCACTAATGACTTAATTTGCATGCAGTATCTTAATATTGAGATTGTACATTTCTCCTGTTTGTTTGCTGCTTGACTCTAATATCTTATTGGTATTTTCTTACCTTCCTTTATTTTTTTTTTCCATAAAATCCAAATTAAGGAAAAGAAAGTCTTTCCCTATTTAAGCTTCAATAATAATACAGAAGTCTGTTACATAATATGTTCTGCTTTGATATATTTATTGAATGAAGACCTAAGTAGATTTTACCTACAAGAGGCATAGTGCTCACTGTTCTGTATTTCATTATCCAGACAAGAATTGAGATCTCTTTAGGCCTTAAGTTGGATCTTAGCATATGTTGCCACCTTCAGCTTCTACACAGCTATCTTCAAAATGTGTGTAGGTATTAAAACAACAGCAACAACAACCTATTTTAGATACAAAATTGGAGAACAAAATTATGTGTGCATACTGAGAAAATTCCTAGTACTGTTAGACTTTCAACCAATTCATCATAGAGGTTCAAAAATCCATGATTAGAATGGGGAAAAAGGGGTGCTTGGGTGGTAGAGTCGGTTGAGCATCCATCCAACTCTTCGTTTTGGCTCAGGTCTTGATCTCAGGGTGGTGAAATAGAGACCCATGTCCAGCTCCACACTGAGCATGGACCTGTTTGAGATTCTCTCTCCCTCACCTTGATCCTCCCCCTCATGCTCTCTCTCTCTAGAATAAATAAATAAATCTTAAAGAAAAGAATGGGAGTGAGAGTTGGCCCAAATTTATTTATGTTCTTGTGAGGATTTCAAAACAAAGTTTATGAAAGTAATATACATTTGCTACAGAATGTAGGAAATTATAAAACCGCAATCAGAAAAACATGTCACAGCAATATCTAGCAGAATGTTGCTTCAAACATAAGTTACATATTAGCTGTATGATATTTATTATGTTACTTAATATCTAGAGGTTGGTTTCCTTATTTGTAATGTGGATAATAAGAGTGACTTCATCTTACACTTCATGTATAGACTAAATAAAACAATATTTGTAAATTCTGTGAGCTTTATCTGGTACATATGTTACTTTTAAAAAATGCAGGATTTACAGGAATTGGTTTCTAAATCCTACTCCTAAGACTCAATATCTGTATGATTTGGGAAAATCACTCAGTTTATAGTTAATAATTATATGAAAATATTATCCCAGAATAACCACCTTTATTCAATCATGAACACTTATTAAGGAAATATCATATTCCAGATATTGTTTTAAGTACTTGTTGTACAACTATGGACAAAACAGATAATCTACCTTCTTGGTAAATTTGATGACTTAGTAGAAGGCATTAAGTGTTATGGAAAAAATAAAGTGATAATGGAGTAGGGAGTGCAAGGAATTGGGTTGTGTGTATATATTAAACGTAGGGTCAGAGAAAGTCTCAATAAGAAAGCGTAATTTGAGTTGAGGGAGAGAGCCCTATTTGATGCTTACAGGCAAAGACAAGAAAAGATATGAAGTTCCTGATCTGCCTGCCTTGTTTGAGGAAGGACAATAAGGGAAGTTGTGAGGAGAGTAATAGGGAAGTAAGTTAGGTGGGAATGGAAAGTCACAGTTTGAAGGTATATAGACTATGAAAGTCTTTGGCTTTGATTCAGAGTTGGGAATGGCTTGGCATTGGAGAGTTCTGAGCAGAAGATTCATATAATATCATATGTTTTTAGAGGATCACTCTGGCTACTTAAGATGGTAAACCAACAAATATGTCTGTAGAGAGATTAGACAGACATTAATTCAACCGAGGGATAACAGGAATTTAATCTGGGTGGGTAGGCGGTGTTTCTCTCAGTTCAGACTGTTGCAGATATGAAGGCTGCCAAGTTCTTAAAACTCACCTCACGTCCACCAACCCAGGCATACTTAATTGACCCAGGGGCTATCCTTCCAGTCATGTCAGAGCATGGTGGCATATGAAATTTATAAATTTTTAGTTGCCATGAGCTTCACCATAGGGAAGAAGAAAGAGGTGATAATGAAAGCTACATTTTCTTTTCTAGAGTAAATACTCCTTTCTGGCTTAATGCTAATCCAATTTTCTTTGTCAAAGGACATTCAGGTTATTCTATGCTTGCATCCAGGATTCTGAAATCTGAAAACTAGGGTAAAAATAACATTGCTTTAGTCTTTTCTTCTTCCCTAGTCACCCATATTCCAGAAACAATGCATATTTTTTTGCACTTGCAGAGACAGGAGCTGTTAAACTCGGTTTTTTGCTTATTCATAGTCTGCATCATAAATTTGGCTCAGGATGCAGTGATCAGCTGACTTAACACTATGCTGTGATTTGCACAAGTCCTTAATACATTTTGTTATAGTTGTAATATAAACATAATGTACCAATGTAGACATTTCCTATTATGTTTTATAATATTTCAATGGGTAATAGGGTCTCTACTTACTTTACCATTGTACCAGATTTTCCTAAGGAATAACTTTATGACATTTAAGGATAATATTCCTCTATGTAAGCAGGTAAAATTCCTGTTACATCAGGGATCAAAAAATTTATAGATCATCACTTGGCAGAGACTTAAAGTAGAGACTGATAAATGAGATGAATAGCTGAAATATTTTTTTCAAATTTTTCTCAATCTAGAGTCAATACTTCTCTGTTAAGCTGCTTAAGCATGCTTTGTACTCAATATGTGTAAGGTGCATATTATTTATTTAGGTAAATTATGAAGGAAACCTGGGAATTCTTGATGGCCTTTGAGAATCTAATGGAATCTTCTATATACATATTTTAGCAGGTAGGTATAAACTTTACGATGCCTTGATTGCAAATGGAGTATAATTCACTGCATTTGCATTTTGAAAAGGAATCTTCTTTTATACTGAATGGATTTTGGCCTATCTATAATCAGTGGCCAAGCACACAACAAAATCATCGCTATCCCATAGGACAGGTTTACCTTACAAATTAGTGATATGTGAGTTAAGCAGTAATAACAAACAAGCATTGGTTTTAATATTAAAATGTGAAGCGTCTCTATTTTTTAGTATGTCTCATTTGATTTTTACCGCTGTGCATTAGTTTACTTTCTCAGTCCCAAATTGATTGGGAAAGAACATTAGCTGGTTGTTTTTTTGTTTTTTTTGTTTTTGTTTTTGTTTTTTTTTACCTTGCTAAGACATTTTTAAAATGTCATCAAAGCATCAGTAGTAATCTGGCTCATTTTTAAACTGAAACCTCTGTGTGGTGTGTATGTTTTATAATTTCCTTCTATCTTCTTCTTCTTCTTTAAGATTCCATTTATTTATTTGTCAGAGAGAGAGAGAGAGAGCACAAGCAGGCAGAGTGCATACAAAGGTAGAGGAAGAAGCAGGCTTCCTGCCGAGCAAGGAGCCCGATGTGGGACTCGATCCAAGGACCCTGGGATCATGACCTGAGCCAAAGGCAGAGGCTTAACCCACTGAGCCACCCAGGTGTCCCCCCTTCTATCTGCTTTTTTCTTTTTGAATGCATGTAGCTAAAAATAACAGAATAATAGAAAATAAAGTTTTAGTACTTTAAGATCAAATTGTATCATAACCCTTATGTTTGTGAAACGGGATTATTTGCTCTGTCAATGATAAAAAAGAGCATACTAGTGATATCTTCCTACATCATAAAGATATGCATGGGAAATCTCAAGAATACAAGAAGTAAAAAAAAAAAGTTCTCCCAAACATAGCTGAAGTTTCACAACTAAAAAGCCTTAAAATATCAATTCCATATATTAAATTGCAAACTCCTTAGAGTCAAAGACCTTACTATTTCAACATATCAGTTAAGTACTATCGCTTTTCAAAAGAACTAAATCATCCTGAAGTAATGGGAATCAGCTCTTAAAAATGAAATATGTCTTCATAAGATAAAGAAACTTTATCTTTCTTCTTTGTTGATAAATTGACATAACCTTTGAAGGTAACTCTAGAAAACGTTTTGTTTTAGAATTATTTTGCAAATAATTAGTGAAATTTCAACAAATCAATTTCAGGAAGAAAGGTTTATTTCCAACATAATAGTTTTATGAAGGAATGTATAAAAGGAATGGATGAAGGACTGGCTGAAAGATAAGATTATTGGAAGATGGTATAGGGAGATAGAGAAATGTTGACCTCGAGAAGATATGTAGGTCAGTTTGATCAATATCCTAAATCTTTCCTTCTTTACACTTTCTCTCTGAAAAGGTAAATACAATATATTAAATACTGATCCTTTGAGGAATTTTCTATCTGCTTTGGCAAATTTCCACCCATTAGTTCGACTCCAATCTACTGAATGTCTCATCGCTATTTTTCATTAATTGAAGACAGTGCTGTGTCTCAGTGTGTTCCTCTTGAGTCAGCCTCCAGCCACAAACTCAGATGCCATGTCTCAGAGCCATACCCTCTTTTTGTTCTAATAATTACTTGTAAGGACATCTATGGCCACAACCATCACAGCTACATCCTAAACTTTACATCTAAAAATTTCAAATCTAGTATTTCATTCTCATATCCTTCAAAATTCTCCTCAATTTGTTCCCACTAAGTCTGATGATGATGATCATCATCATCATTGAAATCTCATCTGGACCTGAGCCCTCATCTTTTAACTGTGGCCTTATTTATCTACTGCATCCTGACTTCAGTTCTGTAGAGGATTTATCCCACACTCCTCTTCCCAGGTCCCTAGTATCCCTTCACAGGCTTATCCTCCAGATTTTGTGGAGTTTATAAGAGAAAATGCTGGGGCTACTATAGCAGCTTTGCATGAAGGGCACTAGTGAAAGGATATAGAATCCCAGCTCCCATGCCCCAAGATAGGGCAAAACCTGTGATGTAATTTATGCCCCAGAGTCTCCTATAGAGTGTGGTGAAGAGTAGGATTTCACCTAAAATCATATTCTTGCAGGGCTATCATTCTCTTTCTAGTTCCTTACCACTTTCTCTTCAGTGCACTTAATTAATAAATCATTTGCACAAAATCTTGGACTTAAAGTCTGATTTTACAAAAGTCTAATGTCAAAATGATGAATCAGCTATACCTTTTAAACTACTAATTTTCCCCCTCTTTGGTGCACACACACATACATACACACACACACATTTGCATAAACATATAAACACATAGTTTTTATTTGTTTTCTGGCTCCATGAGTAGCATTTCCCTCAAACACAATAACTGGGTTTTATCTGCAGAGTACCATAATCTCACCCCTTTCTGGCAACATCCTTCTCCATGAGATGATAAATCTTTAGGGTTAAGGTCATTTGTCCATCCAAGGTTGACCCCACTTATACATGTCCCAGATGTATGAAATTTTGAAATTTTCTAATGAGATGGACAATCATCCAGTTCTAGTCCAGAGCATACATGGGCTTCTTACTTGGGTCTCTTCTCTGAAGGGCAGGTATTTATACATTTTCTAGCCCTTCCTCCAGTGAGAGGAGGGGCAAAATTGTATTTGTTGGTAAAGTAGATAGTACGTGGGTAGAAGTTGATCACATGCACATGAGCCTCCTCTTAGAAAGATGCAGAGTAGGGAGGGGAAAAGAAAGGAGGATTTCATTTTAACTCTTATGCAGGACCTGCAGATAAAATGAGTAATTCAGAAGGAAAGATAACTGAAATAAAAATAAAAATATTTCATAAAGGTCAGAACAACTCTTATCTTCTCTCCTTCAGTATAATACTCAGGTGAGTACCAAGCATGAAATTTCATTTTCAAAATTTATCATGATCAGTCAATAATTCAGGTTAAGGTGATTTTCCTTCAATCATCATTCTTTTACCATCTTTACCCATAGCGTGTGTGAGTGTGTGTGTGTGTGTGTGTGTGTTTGTACGCATGCACGTTCCTTTTTTTAGAGCATTCATCCTACAGAAACTATACTCTGTTGTTAAAAATTCTGACACTAAATCATTCTACCTCAATCTGCCAATGTTCATCTGTAAAAATGTTAGGATTTCAATATTATTGGTGTCAGGGACAAAAAAGAAAAAAAAAAGAAAAAGGGATATTTGAGAGATTGAATAAGAACGATATTGAATTATTTAAAATCAAATCTACCTGACTATATTGTCTACAGTTTTGTTGTTGTTATTATGGTACAACAACAGAATGAGTATGATTATGAAAGAGAGAAAAAAGCAATTTGAAAAGTCAAAGTATAAACTTTTAAGGCATAGTAACTAATAGTTGGTATGGTATGGTATTACCTCTAAGAATGTGGATCAGAAATTCTGTTCATAGCATCATGTATGTATAATGTACAAGTACATCATTATAATAAACATAGATATAGTTTGTGAAAAAAAGGATATATTCAGTAAAATGTTTTTGGAACAGCAATCTAGAGTTTTCTCTAATAGATCACTTTCTTTGTAGGCAATATTTTATCCCATACTTCAACAGATTTCTGGTGAAACTGGTTAATATATAAAGTTCCACCAGCACTTTTCTAGAAATATGCACTTGTATAAGGAAAGAAAAAGTACACTGCTTTAAGTGCATAAAACCAACTCTTTCCAGAAAAGAGATTTGAGATGTTTCTTAATAATATGAAATATACCTTCTACTTAATGCAAGAATTTTTAATTTTTACAGCTCATATGTAATTAACTCTCAAACATTTTAATAGCTAATAAAGCTATAAAGAAGCTATAGCAATATTTTGGAATATTCTGTATCAGTACATAAAGAATTTGAAATAGTGATAAGGCTTAATGTTATTCAAATAATAAAAAATAAGTCATCCATAATTATAAAGAGTTTTTATCACAGTAATTAAAATTTACAAAATATTACTGCTGTGTAATTATGATAATGGAAATAAAAGATAATTTTCTTTAACAAGGTCACTGTTTGAAATTTAGCTACAAAAATCTAGTCATTATTATAGAGAATTGGTTTCCAAAATTTTATCAACTGTATAAATATTTTTACTTAGCTCTTTCTTTGTAGTTCTTTGAAGAAATAAATACTCACCAAGAACCAAAGGCATGCTCTTCAGTTTTAAAATTGGTAATATTTCTTTTCAGAGTGTGTACATATGTATGTGTGTTTTTATCTGATTTTCACCATGTAAAAAAAGTAAATAAAACCTCATTTGGGAAGCTGTGCTTCCCTTACACCTGGTTTTATCAAAAGCACACAAAATATATCATGACTTTAAACTTAAATCAAATCAAGATATCTACTCATATACCAATAACCTATAGACATTTACATGATTCTTTGTACAATATCCTAATTTCTTTTTTTTTTAAGATTTTATTTATTTTATTTGACACAGAGAGAGAGATAACAAGTAGGCAGAGAGGCAGGCAGAGACAGGGAGAGGAGGAAGCAGTCTCCCTGCTGAGCAGAGAGCCCGATGCAGGCCTCGATCCCAGGATGCTGAGATCATGACCTGAGCCGAAAGCAGAGGCTTTAATCCACTGAGCCACCCAGGCGCCCTATCCTAATTTCTTTTTATTCCCTTATCTTCCTCTCTGCCTCAGAATTCGTTCTTCTAGCTGCCCTGCTTCCAAACTAATTTTTACTGATATTTCCTGTTCTAACTTTAAACCCTTGAATATTTAGCTTCTCTAGCTTTGTTTTTTGTTACATTAGTTGCAGGGATCCTTAAACTTTTCCAATAATTTCCACCCTGGATATCAGCCATACCAGTCTACCCAATTTGTGCTTTTACTAAGATTGCTCAAACTCCCTAAATGAGGGTAACTCATAAGCCCAGTTATCTTTTCTCAAAACGTAATCATCCCAAAGGAGTGCACTGTTAATTCTGTAGTTTTCAAAAACTTACTATTATACACACTAGAAGATCCTTTCTTAAATGAGGTGACAATATCAATTAAAAGTAACTCAGCAGTTGAAAGGAAGATTAATGAGAAGAGTTCTCAGTGACACATAATCATTACGTTTTTTCCTGGAAATACTGCATGTTTTAAATTAATTACAATATCAACGATCCCCTATTTATATTTATACATGGTAAAAACAAGGTTTAGGTAACAAATGCTATACTAGATCAAACCTCTGATAATGTGAACTAAAGTTTACAGTTACAAGAATTATTTCCCAGAAAAGCCTAATATTAAATTGCCAAATATATATGATTTCCTTTAAAGCTGTTTATTAATATTTCTAGCATTATTCTAAATTATGTTCCATTATGCTCACATTTTAAGCCTGTATCAATTTTTATATACATAATCCACTAATGTAAAGGACACATTAAAACATGGTTTCAATCTTTTTCATAGGGGAAAAAACTCTTTTGAGGTTCAGTTCCAATTTTACACTGTAGACAGTGACAACACAAAGGAAGAACCAGCTCTTCAACAACAATATTTACAACTCTTTGTAACAGTGTGTTCTAATGATCCTAAAGACCTTTTAAGGTTTCATACTGATTCACAAAAAGATCTATAGCATCACAGTGTAATCTAGTTCACATAAAAAAAAAAACATGGAAAGAGGATGCCTAAGGTGGCTCAGTTGGTTAAGCATCTGCCCCCAACTCAGGCCATGATCCCAGGGTCCTGGGATCTAGTCCCACATTGGGCTCCCTGCTCAGCAGGGAGTGTTTTTCTCCTAATCCGTCTCTCCCCTGCTTGTGTGCTCTCTCTCTGTCAAATAAATAAAATCTTAAAAAAATTTGGAAAATAATTTTATGTTTTTCTCAACTTCACAATTATTGATTTATTTCTATTTGAGGTGGTGGGTCTACCTTTTACTAAATGTCCTTCCATCTTTTCATCATTTGGGTTTTTGTACTCGATGTCATCATATAGTTCAATTATTTTCATAGGTATCTTTTCTCATCAGTTTCATAGTATTGTAAGATTATCTATGGTCTATAGTGGATTTTGGTTGATTTTAAATATCTCATCACCTTATAATTTTTACATGTGATATCATACTTCTAATAAAAAAGTATGCAAAATAAATAAAGTATGCATTCATAATAAAATCAATATCGATGTTGATCTTTGGTTAAAATCAACATGGTTTTGCTTGGCAATCTTAGAACTGCTCTTTAACCCCAATCATTACAACCAGAGAAGTATGCGTTTAACCACAGAGAGGCAATGCAGCAAGTAATTGATAGACTGAATTTTGAGGCCAAACTGCTTAGGCCAATACTTATTAGTTGATTTAATTTGTGCTGATCCTAACCCTTTATATCTCTCAATTCCTTATAAAAACAGGAAAATACTAACACTTAGGAAGCTTTTGGTTAATTTTAAGGGGATATGTATCTTCTTTAAAACAATGCCTGAATACAATTGTTATTGACTTCCTTTTAATTTCTTTTTAACAAGTCCTTAGTGGAAAAATATTACAATAATCACATAGATACTTCAAAAGTTCATTTTATATAACCTTTCTACGTCCTGTCAGGTTATATTTTAGTTCAATAAACCTGTTGTGTATTTTAATATCCATACAGATTAGTTGAATTGGCAATTCACCAACCATCTGGCTATACTGTCATTAAACATTATGATGAAGACATTAACTATTTTAATTTTTATTTGATTTTCAGTCTCATAAATGACTCTCAAAAGAGGGAAGGGACTAGTCTTCTTGGAGAAGTGTAGTTTATTTTTTAGTTTTTTTTTAATTGTTGTTTCAATTCAGTTGTTTATTTTATTTTCATATTATGTCACACTTTCAACTTACCTCCATCTGCTAATACTCCAACATAAATAAGTTCCACCATTATCACAAACCACACTCTTATAGAGTCATTATTACCAATTTAAAAAATAGTCTTGGGCACTTGGGTGGCTCAGTGGGTTAAAAAATAGTCTTATTTTTTCTTCTATTTTTAAAAATTCCTCATGTAGGAATTTCTTTTGAAAACCCTAATCTTGAACAGTCCATATCTTACCTTCATTTGACCTAATATCAGCTGTCTATCAATCTTAAACTCTAGGCTGGTTTTCTTGCAATTTTGAAATAATATTTAAAGATCAAGAATAAAGTGTGAATGATAAACAAGTTTCAGACAAAATGGAGTCCCTTCAATTTAATTCCTCTGCCAATCTCAACAAAAATTTTAGGATAAAATACATAAATTATCCGCCAGAGGATTCCAAAGAAAATAACAAAATGAAACAGACTGGCTAGTGACCTTGAGGCTTAAGAGAGTACTTGATGGTGATGTTTTTTGTTTGCTTGTTTTTTTTTTATTGCCTCATGCACATCCTGATCTGTGTAGTAGAGAGGCCCATGTCTTATACATATCCATGGGTACAGACAAAAGAAGATAGCCCACACCCCAAATCTGCTCTCTCTAGCCAAAAGACAGGGTAGAAAACTTTTACCCACATTTGTTCTAGTCAACACCTTGAAAAAACCATGAGCCTCCTCCATCCAAATATATGTTACAGCAGCAGAGTCCATTGGCACAGCCCCGACTTTTATCTCAGCCCTTCAGTAAGGAGGCGACAGTCATTTCTGAGTTGCCTATGAGGACAGTCCTGTCTTCTTTCTCTGCCTAAAGTAATGAGGTGGAGTTCTCTCAGACTAGGTCAGTGGTGGGAACTAAATGGTGTTCATGTATTTACATCCCACTTAAGATGACAAAATGGTGATGCTAGTAGATGGGCACAAATCATGTATGTCTGTTATAATTCCTAGAACAACCATTAAAAATCTTTAAAAAGTGATACCCAACAGTACTATATATAGATAAAAGCAGACTTGTAAAACACACAGGAAAATGGAAAAGAAGATTCAGAAACAAAGGGAAGAAACAGAAAGCAAATAATTAAGTGGTAGACTTAAGTGGAAAGCTATTAATAATTCTATTGTGTTTACTTTCTTTAATACACAAAATTTTTATATACTTGGAGTATTTTCAGAGAAAATACATAAGACACTGGAAACAATGACTTCTCTGGGGAGGCCCTGGGGAATTGAGGATCATGGTAAGAGGACTTTTTTTTTTTTTACTGGATACTCTTTTGTACCATTTCACTTTTTACCATGTACAAATATTACCTTAAAAACGGGGCATGGGGGCGCTTGGGTGGCTCAGTGGGTTAAGCCTCTGCCTTCAGCTCAGGTCATGATCTCAGGGTCCTGGGATCGAGGCCCGCATCAGGCTCTCTGCTCACCAGGGAGCCTGCTTCCCCCTCTCTCTCAGCCTGCCTCTCCGCCTACTTGTCATCTCTCTTCTCTCTGTCAAATAAATAAATAAAATCTTAAAAATAAAAAAGAATGGGGCATGGGTACTAACTGACATTTGTTGAATACTAGTTGTTTCAGTCACTATTAACTGGTGTTTTACTGTAAAATCTTCTTTAACTTTTACAACATCCTTATGTAAAACCCTATTTTACAAAAGGGGAACATAATCAGGTAATATTGTTGCTTGGTTTACACAGCCGATAACAGTAATGTGGAGCATTCACCTCAGCTCTTTCTGATTTCCAAAACCATGCTCAGTCCCACAGATTATGCTGCCTTGCTTCAAGTCTTTCAGAAGAAGCCAGATTTATAAGACAGTAGCTTTGAGACTACTTTTTAAAAAGAGGGAGGATATTGTGAATCCGCATCACATGATTCTCACTACCTTCTGAATGATTCTTCTTCAACCTGAAGCTCCTTGTTGAAAACTGCTGCAGTTTACCACCACTGGGAAGTTGGGCCTCACTGAAGACACCCCCTCTCTTGGTCCCCCAGATCTTCGCTGGTACATGGCCTGCTCATGCCAATGGTGGAAAATGTGCCCACTCTCCCGCGTTCTTCAGTAAACCACTCTGTCCACCTGGCAGAGTTTCAGGCAGAAGCGAAATGGCTGGTCAATATACTAACTCTACTAGGCATACAGATTCCTCGTTTATTTTACAGGTATATTTTGAGTGGTCACTCTGAGTCAGGCACTCTTCTTAAGTGTTTGGATTACAGAGGTGAACAAGTTCCTTGCTCTCAAGAAGCATCTGATCTGGAGTGAAGAGACAAGCAATGAACAATCATACAAATAGGAAAACATTAGATAAAAAGTATACCGAATAAAATTAAATGTAGCTGTTGTGATAGAGTGGTTGGGTGGCTTGCATCACCAAGAAGGCCTTCTGAGGAGATGGCATTTATCTAAATGAAAAGAATGACAAATATTCCCTGGAAGTCCTTAGGAAAAAACTGAGGCTCCCACCCCAATTCCACTCTAAGCACTTATTTATGTACAATGTAAAATTTGTAATTCCAGAACCTAGAGCCAGAACAGACCCTAGAAGTATTCTTAATCTCATGCTATGATTTTAGACACGAGGAAAGAAAGATTCAGAGAAATGGAAAGAGCAGGTCGCAGATCTAGTAAGGGGCATGACTGGAGTCTGTTGGTCTTGTCTTTTAGCCCACATTTCCCCCACAAATCCAGATTCCTTCCCCATTTATCTTCCCAGTGTCCATCTCCTCACTGTAGAATCTTTGTCCTCTCTGGAGTCCACAGACACTAAATTTTCTCTGGACCACAAAGGATCTTCTGGAGTGTTATTTGAAATCCTGAGACTACAGATGGGTACAGGGGCCAGGGTAAAATTGGGGAAAAATGTATAACAGTATAAAATTATAAAAATACAATTTCAGCACATCCCAGACATGCCCTAGAGCTGTGCCTGGCTCCTGCCACCCCTCCCTGCCCACAAGTGAACCCTAACAATGGGTTCCACACAGGAGAGCCTCCTGGATCTGTGAACTCAACAAATGGTAAAAGACCTCTCCCCAGCAATGTTCCCTTATTTAACCAAGTCAGTATGAAAATGTTATATTCCATGATTCCCCCTCCCCTTGCAAAATGCTTTACAAAAACATTAACCACAGAATTTCTCTAAATAACAAGCTCTTTTAGTACTTTTAAAGTATGGTCTTATGAAAACTCAATCTACGTAAAGATTTTATCCCCCTGATGTCCCCCAAAAGAGGTATTGCATCTAGGGCAATAGTGTAAACCAAGATTCTTAATGATAGAATTTATAGACTTTTGTATTATATAATAGTGAGTTCTATTATATTCTAATTATATTATATTATGTAATAGTGAGTTCTATATATAAAAATGAGTTCTCATTCACTGAACACATACTTACTGAACTGCTCTTCTCAACACACTATTCCAGGTTGCTGGCAGGACACAGCGATATAGACACAGTCTCTGCCATCTGGAACCATGCATATACACAACTCTAGCACAGGCAGATGTGATGATGTGATAGTGCCACAGTAGAGGTAGGGACAAAAGCTATAAGGGACAAGGGAATGTGAGAGATTATATTTTGGTCAAAGAGCAAAGAAGAAGACAGTCATATTTTAGTTGGGTATCAAAGTATGGTTATGATCTGTGTAATTGGACAATCCATTTCAGGAAAAGGAAACATCATGACATGCTCTACAGGAAAGAAGACGTACAGTGGAAGATCTTAGAACAGAGAGAGCCCAGTGTGGTTGGATGGCAAGATAAGAAACAGCAGGGAAAAGAAGACAGGCCTTAGAAGGGTGCCTGATTCCTATGTAAATATCAGAGATAACAATGAAAGTGAATACCTATTAAGTGGTTACTACATGCGAGGCACCCTTCTGAGTCCTTTATATATATTAATATACTTAATCCCCATAACAACCCTGTGATCTTAGTACTCTTATTTTTATTCTCATTTTATAGATGAGGAAGCTTGAGACAAAGAGTAGTTAAGAGATTTGTCCAAGGGCCTAAGTAGACACATTTGTGAGTAGAGGAGCTAGGAATTAAACATAGGTAGTCTGGGACCCAGAGAAATTAACATCTAATGGTAGAGTTTTAGACACTGTGATCAGATGGCAGTGGGAGAGATCCTGAAAGGAGCCTTGCAGGGCAAGCTTCTAATCATAGTAAATTCAATCCTGTGTGCTTGTAAATTAGGTTCCATTGGCCTCCCCAGTATACTGTGTACAATACAACTTCTGAATTGTGCCACTGGTTCGATTTCTAGGCCAGTAAATTATATTATATATGTATACTCTCCCATTAGAACAGAGTCATGATTTACACAGCACCATAACCAATAAAAATGGTAATGCAATGCATAAAGAAATTAATCTCTTGATTAGCAGAAGTAGCAAGAAAATGAAGATGCAAGTTTGAGAAACAGCTTCTCCTGTGTTCCCAAAGTGTTGCACTCTTACTTCCCAGCTCAGAGAACAAAACCAAGGTTTGGTTTTGTTTTCCTTTATGTGTTGCAAAATTTATATCCTTACCCCATCTATTCTATTCAAGAATTGCCAAAGGTATGTCCCACCCTCTCCCACTTCCTCTCCTTGTGCAGAAATATCATCACCAGTTTGAGGGGCATCTGGGAGCCAGCTTTATTGAAGAACAGAATTCTTCCCTCAAAAGCAACATTGATCGGATACTTATTTAGCATATCAGAATGGTAGCTTCTTATCTCATGGGTGTTGTAACAACTGCTCTTGGACTCAGAGATGTTGCTGTGTTTAGACAGCATGTCGGAAGCAGGGCGGTGATTATGGCAATTCTATCCCTCACTCTGGCAGGGAGACCACATTCCCATTCATCACAGGACACAGAGACGAACCCAGCGGGGAACTCCAAGGACACTGTGTCTGTATTCCCTGCCACCTGTTGGCTGTAAGAACCTGACTTCACGTCAGTTAAAGATAAAAGGCTAAAAAAATTAAAAAAATAAAAAAGTAGGCGTAGCTATATTGATTGATATTAGATAATGGATACTTTAGAGCAAAAGACATTACCAATAATACAGGGCATTATATATTGATAAAAGATTCAACTCACCCAAAAGATATAACAATCATAAATATTATGTACCAAACTACAGTACTTTAAACAAAACCACAAAGCATAAACTGACAGCCTAGAAAGGAGAAGTAGACAAATTCATGGTTATAGTTAGGGCTTCTTAGACAAACATTCAACAAAGACATAGAAAACTTGAAAAATATCAGCCAGTGGATTCTAAGTGGCATATATAAAACACTCCACTAAACATCAGGATAATATGCATTCTTTTCAAGACTGCATGGGACATTCACCAAGATAGACCATATAATGAGTCATAAAATAAACTTCAACTAATTATAAATAACTGAAACCCTACCAATATGTTCTCTGATCATAAGGGATTCAAATCGAAAGTAAATAACAGAAATATAATGGAAAAATCTTCAAACTTTTAGATATTAAAAAACACACAAAAATATTCATGGGTCAAAAAGAAGTCCCACAAGTAATAAAATATGTATATATTGAACTGAATGTTAATGAAAACACAAAATATCAATATCTGTGGGACTAAGTGGAAGTATGGATTAGAGGAAAATTTATAGCACTAAATGTGTATGTTAAAAAAGAAGCAAGGTCTCAACTCAATAACCTAAGCTTCTGCTTTCATAAACTAGAAAAAGAACAAAATAAATCAAAAGCAGGCAGAAGAAAGAAGATATAAAAATAAGAACAGAAATCAATGAAACTAAGAACAGAAAATCAATGTATAAAATCAATACAACTGAAAGCTGGTTCTTTGAAATGATCAATGAAATTGATACCCATAAAGAGAACAAACAAATTACTAATATCAAGCGTGAAAGAGGAGTATCTCTCAAGACCATGCAGCCACTGAAGAGATAATAAGGGAATATCATACACAACTATGCACAAAACCCAGAAAACATAGCAAGCAATTCTTTGAAACCATAAACTACAACTCATCCAAGATAAAATATAAATTGAAGGGTCTTAAATTCATTAAAGTAGTTGAATTAGTAATTAAATCGTTCCATAAAGGAAATCTCTAGTATCAGATGGTTTTACTGGCGAATTCTACCAACTATTTACAGAAACATTATCATGGATTCTACAAAATTTCTTCCATAAAAATAGAGAAATAGGGTACATTTCACAACACATTTTATGAAACCAGCATCACCCTGATACAAAAACCAGGCAAATATAGTACAAACAACAACATAACTTACTCACTTATGTTCCTCGTGATCAAATAATAGCTTCAAAAATCTTCAACAAAATATTACAGAACCAATTACATCATTATGTAAAAAGAAAAATACTTTGGGACTAATTGGACTTTGTTCCACAATGCAAAGCTTGCTCAGTATCCAAGAATAAATCAATATAATCCACCATAATAATTGTATAAGAAGAAAAGTCAATGATTACACAGCAATTAATACAGAAAAAGCAACTGGCAAAATCTGATGCCTGTTCATGATAAAAATTCTCAAACTATAAAACCACAAAATCTGTTCAGTAAAGGAAGTACAGCATTTTCAACAAATTGTGTTAGAACCATTAGAATTAAGAGGACAAATGGGAAACCGAAGCAACCAAACAAAAAAATCTTGAATGACACCTTAAACCTTATGTAAGAACATTTATTCAGAATATTGATCTAAATGTAAGCATCTTTTAAATAGAAAATCTGTGTGATTGGTTTTTAGATTAGTACATATATAATAGAAACAAACCTTTCCCTCTTCCCTAATATTTTCAAAGAAACTTATTTCCCTTCTGAAGTTTTACTAACATTATAATACACCACAACATATTCACGGCTCTAAATTACTGGGTCTTATTTATTTTTTTTAAGATTTTATTTATTTATTTGACAGAGAAGGAGAGATCACAAGTAGGCAGAGAGGCAGGCAGAGAGAGAGTGGGGGAAGCAGGCTCCCCGCTGAGCAGGGAGCCCAATGCGGGCCTCGATCTCAGGACCCTGAGATCATGACCTGAGCCGCAGGCAGAGGCTTTAACCCACTGAGCCACCCAGGTGCCCCAATTACTGGGTCTTAAGTACAAGGAACACATGGGTTTTGTTCCCACAGAAATTTCATATTAGTTATGGCAACATCTCTTTTTCAATCATTCTGTTCTCTGCATCATGGGTGAGACTAGTGCGCTTCATGTATGTATTTTGTGTGTGTGTGTGTGTGTGTGTGTGTGTGTGTGTGTGTGTACGTACGTATATGCAAGTATGTCTGTTTTGTGGTGATATAAGGAGTACAAAGAATAGAAACCAGAATTCTGAGGGTGAATAACCAAAAAAAGAGGTTTGTGTGTTTTCTTCACATTCACAAACATTCATTTCTGGAAAATAATATGATTACTATTTTTTATTACTTTAAAAATTGTGTTTTACTCTTTCTTAAGGCATGAACTTCCTGATGGAGAAGAAAGAGTCTTTTCCAAACTTGAAAATTTCTAAACTGTAACATTTTGCAAAGATTGGACAATTTCACCACAAGGGGATTAGCCTTTTTAAATCAGGTAACTCCACCATCCCGAGAAGCTCAGTAACTGTGGAAATAAATTTATGGAATAACAAATGTCCCTTACATTCTCAGTCATATAAATTCAAATTTAAACTCAAGTTACAAGGTATCTTTGACAATCTCAACAAATCCCATTGTAAGGATATATTTGTTGAAGAGCTAACTTTACTTTCTATTATACTGAAAAAAGGTTAATATTTGCCCCTGAGAGGACTGCTGTATTAACTAGTCCCATGGCTGGCATATTCTTGCTTCTCTATTCTTTAAGGAAGAATAAAAACAGATCGAACAATCAATAGATAAATAAATGTAACAAATAAACATATAAATATGTGAGACACTACATATAGCTTAATGTGTTTATGTAAAATTGTTTGATATATAATGTATATTATATAAATATGTTGAGTAATATATATATAAATATATTATATAAATTTTTGGAAAGAAAGAGAGTTCTTTTTTGCTGCTCCTAAGCTTTTAGCTGAATGCAGCTTTATAAGCACAATAGCAGAAATGGAACTACTCTGAATGATTCTTAGATAGTTATTATACAAAATGACCCCCATGTCGGGTCAGTGCAAATAAGGAAAAGCTTGGCTAGTCTTAACCTAGAAAGCTATAAAATATGTCGAATGGATGCCTCTCAAGTGTGAGATAAAAATACGTCTTCACTGCCGCTAGCAATATTGTCCCTGACCTCAGAGTATTATTGAAGAGAGACCCATCGAATGCTTTAATTTCCACATAAACTGCTGATCATGATGGTTCAGACACGCCAGATGGCAGGAGTGATAAATGATATTGATGCCTCAGGAGAAACGAGCTACTAAAATTATATTATATTCAGCTGGGATTTTAAAACACGCAATATAATTAAAATTGTTATTCCATAGCAAAATGTTACACCTCTTTATTTAATAGAGTGCTAGATAAGGAGACTAATGTGTGCATTTGTTTTGTAGATGTTCTTTTCTACCCCTAGATAGGAAGTTTCCAGAGGAAAACTTGAGGGCAAAGGAAGGGTCTCTTCTGTAAACTCTCAAGTACATTTGTCACAGAGCCAGGAGCTGGGAGCAAAGAGGGAAGACCAAACCAAATACAGGTGCGCTCCCAGTCTCATTCAAATACAAGAAAGAGAAATTATAATAAAATCATTTAATAGACCAAGAAACATTCTTTGAGAAGTGCTGAGATAATTTTTCCCTGAATTAGTATTGTGAGATTGTGCTGTTCATATTAATTAAGGATCTGGTTGCCCTGTTAAAAGATTCTATCTAACAAGCAGATACTCATTTTTAAGTGAATGAAATAATGCACTTTGTATGATTACTTGTGTTTAAATAGAGGTATCTCTTTGAAAGCTTGTGGCAGCTGGAGTTGCCAGTTAATTTTGTTCCCCATTCAAGGAATGAGTGCAGAATTGCCTCCTTTTACTTCTTTCCCTAATTTCCCTCCCAACGTACTCTCCTATCCCCATCACAAATACAAATGAATATAGATTATTCAAATGTATATGGTACAGTTTTGTTTCCTCTTAGGACTCTGTGAATAAAGTCCAGCAAATCAATAGCTGGCAGCTTGGAAAGCAATTTTTTAGATTCCTAAAAACTGTGGACCAAATACTGGCTAAATAATTTTCGTGGCCCAGTGAAATAGGAAAATGCAGACCCCTTCTTCAAAAAGTAGGAAAAACCATGCCATTAAAAAAAAATGTGCTTTAAAAAAATACAAGGTTTTCCTGTCTTCTATGGTCTCTCTCTGACATAGTATTTTTTTAAATGCTATTTAATATTGTCTCCGTTGGGTAAAGGAACGCTCTCAGGGTGAGTTAGACCTTCCCAGACATGATGGGCAGGGAGGACTCAGCACAGGCACGCGGCTTACCAGCTGTCAGATGCCCCTTCCTGCCAACCTCCAGACACAGACTGTCAAGTCCAGAAGGCAGGGAGGTCACTGCAGGTTTTGCTTTCTTCCGACTGTGGCCAGACAACCCCCAGAGACTGCAGCCTCCTACCTGGACTTGCTGGCTTCGGGGTGAGCAAGAAGGACTCCCCTGATGAGTTGCCTGCTCAGTGCTCCATGGTGCCATCAGCCTGATGCACGGACAGCCAGTGCTGGGCGCCTGCATTCAAGCCCACCCCGCTTATTCTTAAACTTGCATATTCCCCCCAGAGGCAGAGGGCAACAAGAGTCCTGCAAAAGATCAAGGGAAGGAGCTAAGGGAGGTAGGTACCTAGGAGAGGGGTAAGTGCACGTCTGAAAACCCTTGGCAAAAAGGGGTCAGTGAAGCAGGCTCAGAGTAGGGCTCTCCTGCTCCACTGGACTCATTCACAAAACAAAACAAAAACATTGAAGACAAAGTTATCAAAATGTCAAGGTGATAATCACTGAGCATTAAACCCAAAGCGGGCAGCCTTTCTAGCTTGGGACTCTGTGACTGCTCTGGGCAGTTGTTCATGTAGCCAGCTCAGTGGCTTCAGATTATTAAAACAGATTATTTCCTTCAGATTATTAAAACAGAGTAATGTCTATGTGAATTTACCAGATGGAAAACATTATAGCATGAAATATAATTTCACAACCTTCAAACTTTCACTTTAGTAACAAGAAACTTATGCTGAGTGCTAGAATATTAGTGATAAACAGTCTTTTGTCTCTGACCAAGAAATCTCATATCTTCTACTAATCTGTGAAACTGAGGACAACTGACTTGTTAGCTTGCAAGCAGGGCAAAATTTCAGACCCTTACAATTTTTTTTAAGATTTTATTTATTTATATGACAGAGAGAGAGAGAGAGAGAGAGAGAGAGAGAGAGAGAGAACAAGTAGGCAGAGAGGCAGGCAGAGGGAGAGGGGGAAGCAGGCTCCCTGCTGAGCAGAGAGTCCTATGCGGGGCTCGATCCCAGAACCCTGAGATCATGACCTGAGCCGAAGGCAGAGGCTTAACCCACTGAGCCACCCAGGTGCCCCAGACCCTTACAATTCTTGCCATTTCTAACATTCTACTGTTTTCTAGATAAGATTTTTTTTCTAGATAAGTTTTAGATCAAAATATAATAAACAACATGGGGACTGTGAAAAAGTGAGAACCAAAAATCTGCAAATGTACTTTATTAAATGAAAAGAATGTGAGTTAATAATACATTGTTAAAATTACAAGGACATCTTGCAAACATCCAACACAGGCATTTCATTATATAGATAAAAATTTCAAACCTATATGTCATAAAGCCAATTAATTAAAGTGTCAGAAAAAATAAGAATGATATTTGGTCTGATGCTATCTAAAATTATATTGATAAAAGAGGAGGTCTCTGTTGAAGATTAAAGATGGCCACAATTATTTGATATTGCTCTGATATGGAGGAGTCTAATCTTTCCCTGAATGGGCTGGCCTTTGTGACCTACCTGACCAAGAGAATATGGTGGATGTAAGTTTATGGAACTTCCAAGGCTGGATCAAAAGAAGTCCTGAATCCTCTCCCTGGGCCTCTTGAAATACTTGCTCAAAGATCCCTGATCTGCCATCAAAGATCTGTGGCTACCATATGAGGGAGATCACAAGGAGATGCGAGAGACTACATGAAGAGAGAGAAGGGTTTGGCTGAGCCCATGCTTCCAGCCACACCTGCCAAGGCATCGGATATGTGAATGAAGCTACCTGGATTCCCCAGATGAGTATAACAACCAGCTGAACGCCACGGAGGGGCTTTATTCACTGTCATGCTACTCTGAATCTCTACAGTGGGAACTGAATATGTGCTCGGCTGAGTCATATCAGCATTCCTGTCCCACAATATTGCAACATAATAAAATTTTGTTGTTTGGCAACATTATTGTGAGGCAAACATTTTCTCATAGTTTGTTGCACAATAGTAGATGTCTGGAACAACCTCTAAATTTCCTTAAAAATACTATGCTTAGCAGTAAACCACTTTTGCTTAAATGTTAAATAAATAAAATAACATTATTTTCCTTCTTTTCAAAAGTCACCCTTTCTCTCGGATGCAATCTGTTCTATTTTTAGAATACTCAGGTATTGCATGTTGGAATAATATTTGAAAATAATAACTTCCCTCAAGGCTAAACATTGCCTTAAGTGAATTTTGTAATTATAAATTTCTGAATAATAAGGTTTATAATAAAATTTCTAGTAAGCTCTTAAATTTCCCAGGAGTCCTTGGCAGTATTTTTTTTTAATAAATAGGTCTTTATTAATCAAAATTGAAACTGTGTGAAATTTGTCTCCTTATATCTTAGGTATGAGTGAGAATAACGAAGGTTTTTTTTTAATTGAGTACTTTGGTCTTTAAGCTAGATGCATTACCTATGCTTAAAAGTCAAAAGCCATTAGCAATTTTTTTTGGACTTAGGCTAATATCCACTTGTGAACTTCATAAGACAATAGACAAAGGTGAGCTTATGCAGTATCTCTGACAGAGCTACTGTCTTCATGAGGGTAGTCTATAGTAGGAAATAATTTTCTTTAATTCATCTTTTTGTTAAGAGATCATATGCAGGAAATGAAATATCCTTTTAAGTGTGTACTTTTAAAGAATTCCACCAAGTGAGCTAGTTGATGTCTATTCCTTTTGTATACAGAGTTTGATATACTTGGGCTCTCATAATAATTATGAAAGAATGCATTTAGGGTGAACTGAAGGATTAGGTCTAATAGATGGCTTTGTGACCTTTCTTGTAGCTTCAAGGACACCAGGAAGATTTGCTCCTTGGTCAATTCTTTTGGAGATATTAACTCAAAAGAATTCTTAGGAGTTTTCCTCTACCAGGTCCAATATAAATGCCACTCTAGCTGAGGACTATGTACTGAAACAAATACCACCTCTTTGTTAAGGTTTATTAATAAATGAGTAACCAGTACTGATGAGTTGCAGCTATCCTAGAATGGTCGTAAGTCTTATATACCTAAGTAAGGTATGTAACTAGTGAATGATGTCCATCTGAGAGGTCATGGGTCTAGCTAGTTATAAAGCCTGAGAGAATTTAGTGAAGGCTTTCATGAATTGGCTCATGTCCACTCATATTCTTCTCTATTGGTTAGACATCCTGAGTGTAGAATTTCTACAAAATCGAAAGATAAACCTGTGAGTCATGAAATTTCTGCTCTGAAGTTTCGTGCATGCTATTGTTTCCAGTAAATAGCTATTTAAACTTGATTTTGAGTGAGGTCTTTTGTGTCTTGTATGTTTCATTTTTAATCTAAACTTAAGATCACTGATGCTATTAAAACAACATTATACAGGGCACCTGGGTGGCTCAGTGGGTTAAAGCCTCTGCCTTCAGCTCGGGTCATGATCTCAGGGTCCTGGGATCGAGGCCCACATCGGGCTCCCTGCTCAGCGGGGAGCCTGCTTCCTCCTCCTCTCTCTCTCTCTCTCTCTCTCTCTCTCTCTCTCTCTCTTTGCCTACTTGTAATCTCTCTCTCTGTGTCAAATAAATAAATAAATAAAATCTTTAAAAAAAAACCAACATTATACAAAATCATTGTCTACATTATTGCATAGCCTAGGTAATTTAAGATCATTCTTGTTCTAGAATACCAAAGGAAAATATAATGGTGGGGAAAAAAAAAACAGAAACAAAGAATTTAAAGAGGAATTGGGTATGTATCGTCTTATGATACAGCTTTTCTATTTACTTTGTTAATGTAGTGGATTTTGACTTTTTTTTTAAATCATAGTTTTTTTTTTTAAGATTTTTTTAAGAATTTGTTTATTTGATAGAGAGAGAGAGATCACAAGTAGGCAGAAAGGCAGGCAGAGAGAGAGGAGGAAGCAGGCTCCCCACTGAGCAGGGAGCCCGATGTGGGCCTCGATCCCAGGACCCTGAGATCATGACCTGAGCTGAAGGCAGAGGCTTTAGCCCACTGAGCCACCCAGGCGCCCGATTTTGACTTTTGAAGGTCAAATCAATTTTTAATTCCTGATATAATCCTTTTTGTAGTAATGTAGTATTTCTCTGTAGTGCTAAATTTGTTTTGCTGATGTTTAGTTTAGTCTTTCTGCATCTATGTTTATGAATGTTACCAATCTGTACTTTCTTTTCTTGTGATGTTCTTATCAAGTTTTACAATCATAATTAACATATGGTGAGAACTGTTTCTACTTATTAATGATATGACATAATTAGTGTAAGCTTGGAATTAGTTCTTCCTTAAATATTTAGTAATATTCACTACTGAAGTCCCACAATCCTGGAATTTCTTTGTTGGGAATTTTTTAATTTATGCATTCAATTCTTTACCAGACAGAGGATTATTCATTTTATTCATATTTCTTTTACCGGTTTCAATAAACTGTCTTTTTCTAGGAATTCTCTTTGTTTACATTTCAAATTTAAATCTTTTTATTATGTTTTACTATATGTTGAATTTCTGATGATACCTCATTTTTATCCTTTATTTTGATAATTTAATCTCTCTCATTGTCTTGCTCTGACCAGTATTTCTAGAAGTTTATCAATTTTAATCCTTTTTAAATATTTAATTTTATCCATTTTGATTTTCTCTAACACAAAATGATTCCAAATGCCATTAACTTTTGCTTTTCTCTTAATTTATTCTCTCCTATTTCCTTTAGGCTTAAATTTTCATTCTCTTTTAATTTCCTGACTTGCATACTTAGATCTTTCATTTTGAATTTTTACTCTTTTTATGTTACATATTTAAATGTACAAATTTCACTCTAAGCACAGCTTTAGCTGCATTTAATAAGATATGATATGTTTAGTTTTAGTACACTAGAAACATTTTCCATTGTAATTTCTTTGATAATCCATGTGTTATTTAGAAATATATCAATTTTTTTTAATAATATTGAACTATCTTTGTCTTTTTAATGTTTATCTTTTGCTTAATATCTCTGTGGTCAGAGAATTTCCTCCAAATAGTTTAATTTGTTTAATATCTGTGAGACCTGTTTTATGACTCAGCATATGGTTAATTTTAATAAAACTAAGTGCATGTGATATTGGAAAGAATATGTATTCTGTTCTACACGTTAATTACATCAGATGTACTGAGAGCTTAATTCAAATGTTAATTTTCTTTCTCATTTGCTCTTATAGTTCTGTAAGTTAGTAAAAAATGCATATTAGAAAGTTCCTAGTATGAATACAGTAATTTAACCAAGTTTTATTTAGATGAATACAGATTTAGTATTATTTTATTTTCCTGCTGGAGTGACCATTTACCGTTATGCAACATATTTCTATATATTGAGCAAAGTTGTTCCCTTGAAGTTTAGCATTAATATAGACACAATAATTTTGGGGGATAGATTTTGCATTATATATTTTCTATATTTTTAATTTCAATGTTTACACATATTTTTGTTTCTATTTCACCCTTAACAAGGAGCATATTTTGGGCTGTTTTTTCAAAAATAATTTTAGTGGCACCTGGGTGGCTCAGTCAGTTAAGTGTCTGCCATGGGCTCCAGTCATGATCCTGGGATTAAGCCCTGCATCAGGCTCCCTGCTTCTTCCTTTTCCTCTGCCTGCCACTCCCCCTGCTTGTGCTTCTCTCTGTCAAATGAATAAATAAATAAATCTTAAGAAAATAAAAATAAAAAATAATTTTATCTGAAAGTCTTTGTCTTGATGCTATTTAGTCTATTTTTAATATATTTGATCAAGAACTTATTTCTAACAGATTTACCATCTAAATACTTGACTTTGTTTCCTTTTTCTCTTTTTTGCTTATTATTTTACTTCATTTCATCTTTCTATTATTTTAATTAGTTATTTTCTATCCCATTTTTCACGTTACTTAGTTCACTTGTAAATTATAATTCTTTATTATTTTATAAGGACCCTATAAATTATAATAAGTATCTTAGCTTATTAAAATAGAAGACATCTTTCTATTTTTGCCATGCCAAGGACAAAAAAAGGATCTTGGAGCATTTTAACCTAATTTATCCCCAATGTCATAGTTTATAAATATGTGTGTGTGTGTGTGTGTGTGTGTGTGTGTGTATTAGGGAGTGAGAGAGAACACGTGAGGAGGGGAGGGGCAGAAGGAGAGGGAGAGAGAGAATCTTAAGTAAGGTCCATCCTAGTGTAAAGCCCAATCAGGGTTTGATATCCACAACCTTGAGATCATGACATGAGCCAAAATCAAGACTCGGGCATTTAACTGACTGAGCAACCCAGGTGCCCCTGAAGTAGTTAAATATTTTAAAAAAGCAAGCAATATTATTAGTACTATATGTTACTCACATTTTATTTTCATTAGTCTCTATTCCTTGTAACATTTCTGTGCTTTCATATGGGACAATTTTCCTTTACATGAAGAACTTGCTTTAATGATTCCCTTAACATAATTTTGCTGATGTTAAATTTTCTCAATTTCTGTTTCAAATACTTTTTTGTACCTTCATTTTTAGAGAATATGGCAGATTTTTTGTTTTAGTACTTTTGAAAATGTCATTTAATTTTATAAATATCATTTTATTTTATATAGAGAGAGATCTGTTAAAAGGAATCTGCTATGCCTATTGTTTTCTGTTTGTTTGTTGTTTGCTTTCCCCCAAGATCTGCTCATCATCTTTGGTTTACTGCAGTTTTAGCCTGATGTCTCTCAACATGTTTGACTTCCTATTTATCTTGCTCTGGATTCATACTGCTTCCCTATTTGAGGCTTTGAGATCTTTACAGCAGCTTTGGTAGTTTATTGACGACTATCACTTACTATATAACTCTGCTTCATTTCTGTTGTTTCTTCTCCTGGAGTTCTATTTCAATATATTCAAGAAATGTCACTATCCCATATTTCTCTTAAGCTCTTTGTCTGTATTTTTTCTTCTTTTCTTGTTGCTTCTCTTTAAACGTTTTATACGCTTTTCAAAATTTCTAATTTCCCATCTGTAGTATTAAACACATTTACTCAGTTTTAAATTGAAGCTATTTTATATTACAGTCTGGATATATTTATACACACATACATACATACATGCATGCATATGCATACATATATTATTTAGGTATACTCGACATGAACATTATATTAGTTTCCGGTATAGAACACGATTTGATATTTGTATATATTATAAGGAATCACTGCAGTGAGTCTAGTTTGTATAATTGTCTTTTTTTAGAAAAAGATTTTATTTATTTATATGAACACAGAGAGAGAGAGATCACAAGTAGGCAGAGAGGCAGGCAGAGAGAGAGGAGGAAGCAGGCTCCCTGCTCAGCAGGGAGCCCAATGCGGGCCTCTATCCCAGGACCCTGAGATCATGACCTGAGCCGAAGGCAGAGACTTTAACCCACTGAGCTACCCAGGCGTCCTGTATAATTGTCTTTTATAGATTTTTGTTCTCTGCTGAAATTCTCCATTGTGCCTGTTGTGGTTACAGGTGGTTATATTTCTTTAAGGCTGACATGGAATTTTTTTAGCCTCTACCCACACTTGGAATTGGGAATTCAAGGCTTTAAATTTATTTTATTTCTTTTTTTCCTTGAGTACTTTTTTCCTAGAGCAATCAGATGCAGATATTTTAATTTCCATCGCTGCTATAGTAATTAAGTGCCACAAGCAAGTATTTTTCTAATGTTTTGTCATCATTAAGCATGCCATCCCATAACAGTATAGGTTATGATTCAAGTAATCATGATGCCACTTCATGTAATGAATTATCAGCATCTCCTCTCTCCCTTGCAAGGAAGTAATCTTTGAGTTCATCAACCATATTAGAAACTCAGTGCCAGAATCTCAATTTGAGGAACTAATTCCTGGGGCTACTCTCATTTCCAATTAGTTAAGCTTAACAGGATGCAAACGGCCCACTTAAAGTGTTTAATTGAAGAGAGTTTAATAAATGAAATGTTTTCAGAGGTGTGGACACTGTTAAGGAAACAAACAAATAGTGTGTAAGGGCCTCGGTCAAGCGACAATGAGAAACCTTTATCGCTCACCATTAGGACTAAGGGGGCCTGTGGAAGCTCTAACTAGAAGTGGGTGGGAGGAAGGAGGAGGAGAAAGAAACTGACAGACAAGATTTATCAGTGAGGAAGGAGGGAGAGAGAGCTCGAACACAGTATCCCGACTTCTCTCTTCCAATTCCAACCAAGAGCTGAAGATCAAAGGCATCTGTGCAAGGAAGTCAAGAGGACTCAGCCTCCAGGGACAAAGAGCAGGACAGAAAAGGAATGATCTATATGGGCAATTGGAGAATAACCAGGATATACACCGAAGTCAGAAAGATAAGCTATTACTGGATTTTTAACGACATTGTAACTTTTATAACTTTTAGAACAAAATTACTCAACAAATACTATGATTGTTTTTCACACTTTACTTGTATTTAATTTTTTCATCTGGTCCATGTGTACTTTTTCCAACCACTATCATTTGTTCATGCTTATTTCTATGCCACTGTAGGCATATAAGGTGAAAAAAACCCAAATTATCGCAAATTATTTCACATTTTACTCTTGCATCTGGAGTTTTTTCTTCCTTTATTCATGCCAGATATTTTGAAAACATTATTTGTATTGGTGAGGTCAGTTTCTTACTACATATTAATTTATGAAATCTTTAGTTCTGTGATTACAAATATTGTGGCCTCATTAGGCTACTTATATTTAAGTCAATTAAATTTTAGATAAATTATGAATTTATTTCCTATGTGACACAAGCCACATTTCAATTGCTCAAGAGTCACACATGGCTAAGGCTATCATATGGGATATTATGGATACAGCTGACATCCTTTTTCACAGAAGTTCTGTTGGAGAGCTAGTTCTAGAATAGTATCAGCCCTTCTGCTGCACTCAAGTTTCCCTTATTCAAGGCATTAGTGCTTTCTATGTTATTAAGTCTGTAGATCACTACCATAATTTAATCTTTATTTTGTTAACCTCTACAACATTTGAAAACATAATGTATTAATGCCTTAAACATCTTTCCTCTCCTCTCTTAGCACCATACGCTTCTGATTTTCCTGATCCTTTTCCAGATACACATCCAAATTATCCCAAGTTCTCCTTGGGATTTGCTGGTACTTATTTTCTAATCTTTAACTTTGTAAGTATCCAATTTTTGAGAAAGGAAGGATAGTGTGTTAAATTGTAACGTCACCGTTATTTTTGTCCGGAATACCAAAACAACCTCAAAAGCCATTTCCCTACTAATTTCACTACTAATTTCTTTTCTTTTTTTTTTTTTAAGATTTTATTTATTTATTTCACAGAGGGAAAGAGATCACAAGGAGGCAGAGAGGCAGGCAGAGAGAGAGGGGGAAGCAGGCTCCCTGCTGAGCAGGGAGTCCGATGCGGCCTCGATCCCAGGACGCTGAGATCATGACCTGAGCCGAAAGCAGAGGCTTTAACCCACTGAGCCACCCAGGCGCCCACACTACTAATTTCTTATTCATATTATCTTATTCATATTGTCGCTGTTATGATCTTTTCCCTGGAATTCACAATGGCATACCGAATGATCACACAAAAGAGTACCTTCCTATCTTTCCAACCTCATCTCCTGCATTTTCCCCCAACTCACTTAGCCCTTCAACTTTAAGGAAAATCTTAAAGTTCCTCAGACACATGCAGTTTTTCTTCTCTTTGTATGGAATGCTGTATTCAAGTGTTTATTTTCTTGTTTCACTTTACTACAAGCTATAGGAGTGCTGACAATACTGACTCCATTTTCGCCCTCCATCTTGTTCATGTTCCTTCAGTGACCTGTCTTGGGGCTAGGTATTCCGGGCCCCTTGGAGATTAATATATATAACTTAGAAATGCTCGCCATGGTTGAAATCAAGGGAAGCTTGTTTTGGTGTCCTATGAATCTGCTAGACGTAACAGAGTCTTTCCCCTTCAGGATGCACAAGTAGTGCCCCAAAATCTAATTAAAAGTTAGGTGTCAGATGCGTACAAGCCCTTTGAGGTACACGCAAACCCCCTGATCTCGCTACAATACCTTTTTGCATATTCCTTAGCTCTATAAAAAAATCTGTGGACTAAGGTTTGGATTTTGTGGAGAATAACTATGCAGCTGCTGTGGCTAGTCCTCCCAATCCCACTGTCAGTAAGTTATCCTGAATAAAACTCTATTGTAAACTGTATGGAGTGGACTGCTTCGTTTTCTGGTCTCAAAATGCCTTCTCAGTTTGGGGGTTACTTCACTGTCTCACCTCTACCTTCCAACACAAGTTCCACAATTTTCTGTCCCAATTCACCTCACAAATCTTTAATTATACTTTGTTTTAAGTTCGTGTTGCTGAAATAAATAATTGGTTAAAAATACTTTGCCTGATTATTGGTGTGGCTTATGTTTATCACAAGTTTCTTTTGTTAATATATAAGAATATGTGTCTGGCTTTGCTATTTGAAGGGGCAAAATTAAAATAAATAATTTAAAGCACTCATATGACACAATGCTAAACCTACCAGTTGTGGCTGGTTTGCCATACAGGCAATCACCAAAATGCATTTTGGTGGGTGGCAGTGTTAGCTTCCGAGGTATACAAGCTGTCCCGACCTGTCACCACAAATATATTGTTAAACTGCTCCCTTAGAATATAGGGGGATGTTTAACAAATAACTACTATACTACTTAGAGATATCATGGCCATAAAATAGTAATCCTAGAAAGTATTTATAATAGGGGCGCCTGGGTGGTTCAGCTGGTTAAGCAACTGATTCTTGGTTTCAGCTCAGGTCATGATCTCATGGGTCATGAGACTGATCCCCGCAATGGGTTCTGTGCTGGATGTGGAGCCTCCTTGAGATTTTCTCTTACCCCCTCTTTCTACCCCTCCCCACTTCTCTGAAATAAATAAGTAAAAATTTTAAAAGGAATTATAACAAACTATTAGTAATTATTTTGTGACTAGGCTGACAGCAGAAATAATTGCTCTTGGCAGTATGAAAAAATAAAACCTGTGCATGAGACATTATTTTTTATTTCAAAGTTTTGCTAGTTAATCATTTCTCACAGTGTTTTTTTTTCAGAAACCACTTTCTGTCTTTTGCAGAAGAACTTTCTGTCTTACAACACTGTAGGTTTGAAAGACCTGTTGATCACTTTCTTGCAACTATATAAAAAACATGTTGATAATTTACCCCATTGTTAGATATCCTCAATTATTTAGCATTTATATAATTTTGTGAGCAATACCATGTACTTTAATTGAAATTTCCCACTGAATATTTACACAATTGATCCAGTTCTCCAATATTTCCAAGTACTTTTTCATTTATGGTCATGATCTTAATTATGTCCACTTCTGTTTTATTAACAATTCAGGCAAATATAATATGCTGAAGTATATTCAGTTTTAATTTGCAGAGATTTCCCACAAAGAGCTATCTAGCACATTTCAGGAAAAAAGTTACTTTGCCCTGTCAATTGTGGATGTTTTAAATTTGGGAAGTAAGAGTATTAGGCCTGAAAACAATAGATGTTCCTTCCTATATTTCCTAGTATTTTCTAAGTGATTATTGATTTCATTTGTTTATCACACACGAAGCCAGGCAAAATTTAGGACCTGTCCTCTCTGAGAAATGACATACTTTCACCTTTTTGAATACATTAAAATAGAAACTGCAGACAAAAATAGCAGGGACAGATCTGAAGAATGGGTTTGTTATCTAGTACTTCTTTCTCATGTACAGTGCCAACAAATAACCATTCAGTTTCCTGAACTGGTTCCACTATCTTCCTGAAGGTGGGATCATTTTATTTTCCAAATGGCACAGGGCCAACCATAGACCAGGCTCAGTTGGGTCAGAATTTCAGGTGCACACACGGGTGGTGACCTGCAAACATTAGGGGGGCCTTAGCAAGCATGATCAGACAGAAGTTTGTGTTGAAGTTATGCAGCTTACCTTGCTAAAGATAAAAAGACAATACAGGCTTTTAACTCTGTTGGTCTACCATGAGAAAGCAAAATCACAAAATGTGGAATAATTGGGCCAGGTTCTCTGATCACACATGAACACGAAAATACAGTTACTGCATAACCCTTTAGAGAAGTCATGGCATTTCATGTATATTAGTGTACCAGTCTACTTTTGTCATTTTCATATTTTCTACAATGAATAAATATTAATTTTGTTATCCAAAAAGATCTGATGAGTGTTGCTTTGATTATTATATAGAAGGCCATTGAAAAGAGAGGCTTTAAGAATGAGAAGGCATTTTAGATTAATCATGAAGAGTATGCAAGATTTTAATATGCAAAGTAGAAAGAAGGGCATTTTATATAGGTAGAAAAGCTGGAAAAACTACATGCAAATAATAGAGCACACAGATATATCTACAAATATATCCCTGGGATCAGTTTCTGCAATCAATCTAAAAACAAAGCAAAGAACAAAGCACAGCCATGATGTCATATGGTTTGCTAAAAATTGTGTCTATCTTAAAGCATTTGAATTAGCTCTTTATATTGAATTACCTCTTTAGGTATGAATTAGATACTTAGAAAGCTGCTGGAAGTCAAAAGCACTGATTTTTCTTCCTTTGTTTACCCCAAACCACAAAACAATGACAAAACAATGATAGATTCCTACTTTTGTTCTACATCTGCATACATAAAAATATAACATTTGTTCAGGACACAGTGTCATATACCATTAATATATTCTGCTATTTTTCTTCACATAACTTACAGCAAAGTTAGTTAGATATTTTTTAATGCTTTTTCTTCCACTAAACTGTAAGCGCCCTGTAGATAGGGACCTCATCCACCTTTCCATTGCTGTGTCATTTGAGGCTTGTGTGGTGCCTAGTATATCATAAATGTGAGGTCTTTATTTAATGAAGGGATTTGTGTTCTGATATCTTTGTCTATCTGGAGATCTATACCATGAAATGATCTTCTTAAATCCTGTTACATCTTCATCCTTGGCACCTCTGTGAGCTTCAGGTGCTCTCTGATATCCTGTTGCCTGCCTGACAGTTCTCAGAGCGTTCTTGCCAACTTCACTCACTGAAACAACAGCATTCCCTTGCTGTGAAATAGTGTAATCAATAATTTGGCTTTTATTGTTACCAATGTCAAGCATCGCTTAATTTTTAATATTTGAGCATTGTCTTGGAAACAAAGACTAAAGATTTCATCTCTTCCCATTGAGTTATGTTTAAACTACTTAAGTTCCCTTAGTTAGAGGTCTCTCAGAAAAAATGGAGCCAATTCTTCTACATGAGTCCACTGACAATAGATAAAACTAGATTGAATCTACTATTATTGAAGCTGTGCAAATTAATAGACTACTTGATAATGCAAGTGAAAGAAGGCAATTGTGGAGAATAGAATAAGCTAAAAATTAAACTGTACTGCCATTTGTTGTCATTTCTCCTTACAGTTATCCAGTTTCTTATAAAGATGCCTGTTTTTAAAATTACAGTATGGTTGCTATAGTAATATGCACTTTATAAATCATGCACAAAGGCTGTCTTCATTTCCACTGTGTTCTGAAATAATAAAGGCGATTATTAAAGTGGAGTTGCAAGAGCCTGAAAAAGAGTCTGGCGAGAGGGAAACAACGAAGGTGTTAAACATTAAAAGCAGAATTTCAAAAGATCCCGTGAAGATCTCATTAAGTATTTGTGATAGCCTTGGGGTCATTCAATGATATTTTGGACAACTTTCAGAATCTTCCCAAGAGATAAAGTGTCGATGATTGATGATGAATTGTTCATTGATATTTGACAGCACTGACAGTTTACCTGTGTGGTTTGGGATTATTTTCTTTCACAAGAGATGAGTGAGTTAGAGTCTCTGAGTTAAAATTTCAAACACTAGTGTATCCCTTAAGGAGCTGAGTACTTTTCACATTTTCTCCCAATCTTTACCATTTTAGAGCTATACTGAATCTATATCTAATTCTTTAAAAAGTAAAAGAAATGATTTCTACTCTGCTTTATAGTCAAAATTATTCTGGCTGACACAGATTGGAGATGAGCCACTCAGAGGCATTATCAAACATGTCACTGCTTCAAAAGTCCTTATCCTTTATATGCACATTTGCCTCAAGACCATGTTTTTGTTTTTCAGTACAATCATTGGGAAAGCAAGGTTTCAGATTGCATCTGTTAGATGCATTCTGCTAAGAGAGGCTGAAGAGCTTTTCGGAAGAGACCCTGGAAAATTAATAGCAGGGTTGTCCTCTATCAAGAGCTTTCATCAGAGGGAGCCCCAGTGCAATTAAAGCTGCTTCAATGAGAACAGGGACTTTCTCTCAATAGGCGTTTTAATTGGATGGTTCTACTATAGCTCTATTTTCTATCATCTATCTGTCTACATTATGAAGTAAGGACTGCCAACACATTTGCAGAAACTAACAGAATTGACCAAAAGATCAATTAGGATTCCAGAAGCAGAGCAGGGATAAGGGGATAATAGAACACCTGTGATCGACTGTTACTTAGAATGAGGGCACTTGACATCTTTATTTCAGTGATGATATCAGGTATACATGAAAAATTTTAAGTAGGGGGAAATGGTGGGTATGCACTTTCAATGTTTTTTACTACATGCATTCAAAAATTCATATTCTCTAACATATTGGAATTTTATAAGATTTCTCTGCAGATTATATTTAGGTAAACACTTTTATCTTCATATATGTGTTATAAATAAAATAAGTAGTTTAGTATAGTTCTTTAAATCTTCCCTATCATTTGAGGAAATGTGAGCTGTAGTTAGTAGGCGAGTTGTATCAGAGATTTCATGTCTGATTCATGATTTCATGATTTCATGAATTATGTGTTTTTACAACTGGATTTATTTTGAATGATGGTACAGATGTCATATAGGATTATTGTTGAGATAGAAATATTTAGCAATGTGTGAAAATCCTTTCTGTACATGTACTCTCATAGATATCAAGCATTGGATAGGCATCTGAAGCTTTTTTTTTTTTTTTTGACTGGTTAAAATTGACTCAAAAATACCCTGGAGAAGTTCTCAAGTAATTGATATTAAGTACCAACCATAGGAGATTGTCCATATATAGACTATTATACAAGTGTGTTGTATTTATTGCCCAATGCATCTTTAAGTCAATTCTTCCTTTCTTCTCTTCTTTATATTCAGTAATTTTTTAGTTGAAGTGTAGTTGACACACAATATTGCATTAGTTTCAGGTGTACAACATACTAATAAATTATTTTTCTGATAAAATTTTTTTACATTTTTTATTTTATAAGCAGGTCTTACTGGTAGAATACATTGCTTGTACTGAGTATTGCATTCAGGTCAATTGTTTTATTTCATTACAAGAACTGATTGCTGGTGATCTGATTCTACCCCTTTTGTTCATCAGAGTTAGAGAGTCCTAGCCTTCTGAGTTCATCAAATAATATACTGACAAGTGTTTTTTAAATTGTAAAAATATTGACAGATATAAAGTAATGTATATGTTCCATTACTGATGAAGAGTGTATTCAATAGGCTGACAATTCTGTGGTAACTCTAACTGCATTGCTGTTGTTTATATTATCTTAGATAAACTGTTAGGTTACCTGATGAACTTTGATATATAAATGAGATTTTGTTCAGTATTGTTCAACAATAGGAGAACTTTTAGATGATCAGAAATTATTCTGATGCTTGCATCTATATTCCTGACCACACTTTGCTCTATTGTATTACATTTTTCTACTCTTGTGATGGTCAGGAATATATATTACATAAGAGTTTTAGGGGCATGGTTAACTAATTAACTTGTAGGTGATCCTAACATGAATTTATATTTGATTATTAAGCAAAAACTCTTGTTCTTTTGTGCTCTGTACAGAGAGATGTGAGTCGTGGGTGCTATCTTCAGCCTTCACTCTAACTTGATGAATGTGTGTGCGAGGCTTATGCTACCTCTGTGAACTTCCCTTTTCTTTCATTAAAACCTGTATTGACAGCATATTTTAATCTCAGCACTCTTAAAAATTCATTATTTATGAAATATTTGGGAAAAAGATTTATAAATTGTAGTGCTATTTGTTACACATTGAGCTCTCTGACTTTTATGTATTATATAAAGCATATCAAAGTATGTGTTACCTTGGGCAGATTTGCAGTTGTTTTTAGGAAGAATAGCAAGGGAATAGCAGTGATCCAACAAAGTTCTCCACTTTGGAAATATCTGACCATTCATTTTGTTTCCTTTTAAGAAGTTTATATATCAGGATGACTCATTTCAAGGATAACTTATAATACCTAATTGAAAATTTATTTCTCATTCTACCAACTAAATGTTACGGGCTCTTTGAACAGATTTATCAAATTTTCATAGTGATATTCAATTTCATATCCACTTGATAATATCTGTGCACTCAAATCATCAACTATATTTTCCTCTGAATTCATGGACCATATAACTTTTCTGTTTTGGGGTGTTTTTTTGTTCTGTTTTGTCTTTTTTTTTTTTTAAAGATTTTATTTCTTTATTTGACACAGAGAGAGAGATCACAAGTAGGCAGAGAGAGAGGAGGAAGCAGGCTCCCTGCCGAGCAGAGAGCCCGATATGGGCCTCGATCCCAGGACCCTGAGATCATGACCTGAGCCGAAAGCAGAGGCTTTAAGCCACTGAGCCACCCAGGCGCCCACTGTTTTGTCTTTGATCTATTTTGTGGGCATGTCCTGCTGACATGCTTTCATTGTCTGCAGGGACATTATTCTGTACTTTATGCGCTTTATTCTTATCATTATTTTGCCTTTTTTGTTTTCATTTTTAGGTGAAATTAGTATTCCTGAACCTTATAGTACAGCAGAGTTCAGGAAAGCTTTTCTGTCTTCCCAGAGGTTCTGCTTCTGATGTTTTTTGTATAGTGTTCAGAGATACGGTGACTTGCTTTTCTGTGAAATCCTGGTTCTGTTTCCCTCACCAATTTTGACCTGGACCTTCTCTTTTGTTCATCTCTGTTTGTTCAATTTTTATTTCACTGGCAACCTTATTCCTCAGAGTGAAGTTTTGTCCCACAAGGATGCCTTTGCAGGTCAGTTTTGAGAGTGACTGGCATTCATGTACTCTACGTCCTTTAAGCCTTCTTACTTCCAGTACTTCCACTGACTGGAAACTGGAGAGGGCAAACGTCCAGTTTCAGGAGCTCTTCTCCAATCAGTCATCTGTGGTTTTTATTGAATCCATGTTGGCTCTTTTGAGGTCTGCTAATCTTTCATCAGACACCGTTCCCATGGCTCCATCTTCTTTCCCACACACACGACTGTAACCAACTGCTTGAATTTCGGAAATGGTGGGGATGCCTTTTCACTTAATTTGGTTGTAAATGTTGTCTATAGATATTTTGTTTTGCTATTTCCTCCATCAGTTTTTTTTTTGAGAGATGGAAAAAAAATACTGTTGTTGTCATTGCCATCTTCCGAGACTCCCAGCTATTAAAAAAAATTATAGTACCCAGAAAGAAAAAAATGCACATAACGTGTATAAATTTATGCATAGATTTACAAAGTAAATACACCTGTGTTATCAGTACCCAGATAAAGAAATACTTCATCAGTTGAGGATAATTAAAATATTCTCCCATTTTTTTCTTTCTAAATCTGTATTTTTAACAATCTGAAAGCAATGTACTGAGAAAAACATAATACGGATTGAGGTAATTATGGCAGAGTTACACACTAAATATATATTTTATGTTACTATTCCTTTATTTAAAAAATACTTTTATCTTCTTATCTTATTTCATTTTTCTCTGATTGACTTATTTCACTTAGCATAACACCCTCAAGATGGGACTGGGGAGGGAGACAAACTATAAGAGACTCTTAATCTCAGGAAACAAACTGAAGGTTGCTGGATGTTGGTGGGGAAGGATAGGGTGGCTGGGGTGTGGACATTGGGAGGGTGTGTGCTATGGTGAGTGCTATGAAATGTGTAAGACTAATGAATCACAGACATGTACCCCTGAAGCAAATAATGCATTATAAGTTAATAAAAAATAAATAAATCAATAAACGTGATTTTCAACGAGAAAAAAACCTTATATCTTTGTCCACAACTATATCACACTTACACATGGAAATACATGACCTTGAGCTTATATACAGGCCCAATTCCTCTTCCCTCCATTATTCACATCCTTAGTTCATAATTTTGCAGTCCATCCCGCTGAAGGGACAGGATACATATCTCCTCACCTTGACTTTAGCCTTAGCTATTTGACTTACTTTGACTGATGAGGATGTTAGTTCATGGACCACAAGGTAGAGTTTAAAATGTGCTCTCACACTTACTTACATCTTTGTTTTTACACTCTGCTATTGTCATCTGCCCTAGCCTAGCTAATCTGCTGGGCTCCAGAGTGTAAAAGACATGTAGAGCAGACCCATCCCAACCCACCTCCAGTGTAAAATAGGCCATAGTGTCTGACCTGGGAATCCAGGAGGAGAAAGAACTGTGTCATGTATGTTTCACTGAGGATGTGAGGTCATCAATACTACAGCATTATTGTAGGAAACAAACAGTTCTCATGACAGTGTGCTGGAGTTCTCAAAGACCATTTATGGTTGCTGCCTGACTGGTTTTAATAATTACTGAAATATGTGATGCTTATATCTTTGTGGTTTCTTCCTGTTTTTCCCTTTTTGCTTTAGTTGGATGTTATTAAATTAATTTCTTTTCTTTTTCTCCCAACATATGTATTCAAGTCCATAAATTTCATTCTGAATACCTTTTTGGTTGCATAGCATACTTATACACTGAGCTTTTATTTTTCTTATTGCTAAATAGCCTGTAACTTTTAAAATTTTCCCTTTTTAACATGGGAATCAGTTAGAAAACTTTGTGTTTAATTTGAAAGTGCTATTTTATCTTGTGTTTTCTTTTCTTTTAATTTTTTCTAATTTTTGCCTTTAGTAAATTCTTTCCAGGTAATATGTCTTGTATTCATTCTTTTTCTCATTTTGCCTAATGAATTATGATGATATTTGTGCCCTAATTCATGTTTCATTTCTTAATAAGCATTTTACAAAAATATGAAGTATTTATGTATATACTAGTGAATATTCCACTTATTTACATATAATTACAACAGTTTGACTTTTTCTTATTCAAATCTTCTAAAACCTTAATATTTTGTGCATATTTATTGATTTCTGAGATATGCATACTATTAACTTCTACAAATATGCGTGTGTTGACTTGTTTTCATTCTATATGCTTTGCATTTGTATTGGTGTTCTGTAACCAATTACCACAAACTTCAAGATTTAAAACAACACAATCTATTCTCTTACAGTCCTGAAGGTTGGAAGTTTAAAATCAGTTTTAGTAGGCTAAAGTCAAAGTGTCAGCATGGCTCTTTCCTTCTGGAGGCTCTAAGGCAAGAATCCATTTCTTTGCTTTTCCAACGTCCAGAGGCTGACTACACTCCATCTTCAAAGCCAGCATCTACGAATGTCTCTCTCTCTCTCTCTCTCTCCCCATCCATCCCTACCCCCAGCGCACACCACCACCCCTGTTTCCATCATCATATATCTTTCTTTGCCTTCCTCTTATCAGGACTCTTATGGTTACCTTGGTACACCTGGATAATCTGGGATACTCTCCCCCCTTCAAGATCTTTCATTTAATCGTGTCTACAAAATCCTTTTTGTTATCTTAGATATATTTCCAGGTTCCAGAGATCAGGAAGTGAACATAGTTTCTTTGAAAATATCCTTTATCTTTAGAAATGTGAATTTTAATCCCTTGTATTTCTTTGGTATTGCTTAGATGTTAGTTAATATTTTCAAAAATGCTTTAATTTTCCCTTTTATTTAGATGCTATATTCTCCCTTCTTTTTGTCTTTTCTTTTTTTATTAATCTTGGATGTGTTCTTTTTTAGCAGAATATAACTAAAATCTAATATGAGAGCACTTATTTAGTCAAGAATTCCACCAATTCCTATTAAATATAGTACCTAATATGTTTGGATTATGGTTTCTTTTCTATGTCATATTTATTTATTACTTATTTTTATGATTTTTATCATTTTTGATAGTTCCTTAGCTTAATTATTCTATTTTTTTATTTTTATCTGTATGGTTTCACATCTGAAAACTTAGATGTTCTGTTAGAAATCTCTACTTATTAATAATTACCTTCATATTTTACATTCACATTTTTTCCTCAAGACATGCTTTTTACCATTGATATGAGAGTTCAGAAAAATTTAGTTCACTTTTTTTATCTTCCCTACCTGTCTTACTACTGTTCTAAAATGCTACATTTGGGAAAGTTATAGAATTTAGATTCAAGGCTATTTTTATTTATCTTTTTTACTCCCCCCCCTTGGCTATGTGTTTTCTTTAAATGACTTCCACAGAGAAGTTACGTGGATGGCATATTGTCTAATTTTGTGCATATTCCAATATGCCTTTTCATATCTTCCACTGTTATTGGACCAAAGCCTACATGTGTTTGTTTTTTATTTTAAGATTTTGTTTATTTATTTGAGACATAGAGGGAGAGAAAGAGAGAGAGTGAGCACAAGTGGGGAGGAGGGTCAGAAGGAGAGGGAGAAGCTGACTCTCCTCTGAGCAGGGAGCCCAATGAGGGGTTTGGTCCCAGGATTCTGAGATCACGACTTTAGTCAAAGGCAAACGCTCAACCGACTGAGCCACCCAAGCAGCCCAAAGCCGACATATTTTATTCCCCTATCTAGTATATCCTATGACAAGATTTTTTAAAAAAAGATAATAATCTAATTACATTTCCTATGTAAAGTAACTTATTTTTGCCATCATAACACCTGTTTGGTATCTTTTTTATGAAAACAGCTCAAAATTTTGCAAAGCTATGTCCAGGTATATCTATATTTTTTCAGTAATTTTGTCTAATCTTGATTTTTTTCTTATCTTCCCTTTGTCTAAGTTTAGTTTTCCCTTAAAATAAACTTCTTAAATCTTTTTTTCCCCTAATTTCTTTCTTCTCTACTTGAACATTTATTATTCAAATGGATATCTGTGCAAGTGTTATATGTATTTTATGGTTTCATCCATAATATATATGTCTTTGGAAATATGTTCTAATTCATGAAGTAATTCCATTATATAATTGATCAGTGGTATCCAAAGTGGAGTACATGCACGCCCCAAAACTGTGCAAGACCGTCTTTAGAATGAGGATGAAAATCGTTCTGAATTTCAATCACAGATCGTATGTGGTATGCTCAGTGGGAGTTCTACAGTGTAGAGGGCTGAACAGTGGCACCTTCAATTTCTTGATCACTCTCGGCGTATTGCAACCTGTTTCAGGTTGTATTTGTACTATTTTTAGCTTCTTTATCTTTTCTATTGCTAATCTGATTTGTGTCATTCTCTCTCTTTTTTTTAAAGATTTTATTTATTATTTGACAGAGAGAAACACAGCGAGAGAGGGAACAAAAGCAGGGGGAGTGGTAGAGAGAGGAACAGGCTTCCCACTGAGCAGGGAGCCTGATGCAGGGCTTGATCCCAGGACCCTGGGATCATGACCTGAGCCCAAGGCAGACGCTTAATGACTGAGTTACCTGGGCACCCCATGTCATTCTTCTCTATAAATCTTTAAAAATAGTCAACATGGTCATTTTAACTCTTTGTGACTGAACCATGGATTAGAATGCAACAATAGTAAATGGTAAAACTGTCCCTAGAAGGTAAAGAGAAAATGGCAGCATTGTACTTTGTGAACCAGAAATGATCAAAGTAAGTTTTTCTGAAAGAAAAAAAAATTAAAAAGGAAGGTTACTAAAATATAGGTCAAAGTAAAAACATCAATGTGTGTTGTTGTCTTTGAAGTATCTTCTTATCATAATCAGTGAAATAATCTAAACCACATTGGCATCCTGCTACTTACCACTGACAATTAGGTAATATGGAAAAGCTGTTAAATTTGTGGTGCCTTGCATTATTCCTCCTTAAACAGAAACAGGCCTCCTTCAGAAGGAAGTCATTTCCCATATGTAGGAAAGAAATGTATTTTGGGTTTGAAACACCTAATTTTGTTAAGATTCATTTAGTTTTGGGGATTTCTATGAAATAACTGTCATATACCTGAGAGTTCCCACCAGTAGAACTGATGAGTTGAAGATGAAAAGCAAAATTCATAGACAAGTTTACTACCTGCAAGTACCCTAAATCCATCGTGATAGTTAAAAGAGAAAGTAATACAAAATGTGCAGAAAGCAGATGATATGCACTCATGGGAGTTAACACAATATACAGACTTGGGGAATCGATTGTGTACACATCAAAATAAATTCCAAGTTACATTAGATTTCTAGTGAATATATAAGAACCCAAACAAAATGTTTTTGTCTTTATTACCTCCCCCAAATAGTTGGATGGAGGATAAATTATGAACAAAGAGATGACACAATATCGTCATGCTTTGCCTGAGACAGCTTTTCCATAATCAGCTCTACTCCCACTCTCTTCTTGAAAGACTGTCTTTGCTCACCCCAAACTACTCTGTGACATTTTGGCAGAGTGAGCACATGTCCAAAAGTTGCCTCCTAAGGGAAACAGTGCTTACAAAGCAACTCGCCACTTTATATTGATGTCTTGAAATGAAATACCCACCACCAGACCCTACCTTTGGCGTATACAACCAACACTCCATTATATGCTTCAGAGATTAGATTATCCATTCTATGAACTCCAGCCAACTACCTGCCATATGAAAGAGTCAAACTCATAGCTAAAATTAAAACAAACAAACAAACAAAAAAACAGAACTCACCCATGCCAAGAGAAAAGACAATAAGCTATGAGATTTAGGGACAGAAGAGGCCCCTTTCTACCTGATGCATACTAAGAAACCAAACTCCTTCCTTCTCCACTGACATGGACTCACTGAGAAACTGGACTGCCCGCTCTACCTTCTGATGCTAGTCATTGCACTTAGTTGAGCACTGTTAATGTAGAAACTACCATAAGAGTTTTGATGTATTATGGTTAGAAGGTCAAATTTCCTGTAAATAAAGAATGTCCTTTCTTGAAAACTAATCTAAACTAGTTGTTGTCACTAAATCATTCTAGTCCTCCTCTAATCTATCTCTACTCATATGACAGTTTTTGAATGTTGTATAAGAATTCAAACATTAGGGACACCTGGGTGGCTCAGTGAGTTAAGTGTCTGCGTTTGGTTCAGGTCATGATCTAGGGTCCCGGGATTGAGCCCCACAGTGGGCTCCTTGCTCAGTGGGGAGTCTGTTTTTCCCCTCTTCCTCCCTTGTGGTCTCTGTCACTATCTCTATTTCTCTCAAACAAATACATAAAATCTTAAAAAAAAAGAATTTGTACATTATTTTAAAATTAAGTAAGCAAAATATAAATAAAATTGTTACTACTTAACATAGCATAATGTGAGGAGCAAATCATATGCAGTGCAAATAATTCATTTGTATTTACTTCAAAACGAGATATATTTTCAAAATTCTTTATTCTTTCCTTCCTGGGTGCATGTTAAAACCATTATCAATAGTTGAATCACAAGAACATATTAAGTTAAACATTTAAAAATATCAACACATACCATTTGGGCTTACATAAGCTCAAATTTCCTAATTTATTAAATTTTTTACATTCAACTTGGGGCAACTTTTATGTATATATTTTAAATGTAAAATAAGATAGGATTAATACATTATTATCATGTACCCAATTTATATATTTTGACTCAGTTTTGTGTGATGATGATTTTTTAAATTTATTTTTATTTTTTATGTTTTTATTTAAATTCTAATTGGTTTACATGTAGTGTAACATGGGTTTCAGGACTAGAATTTAGTGATGCATCACTTACAAACCTAGTGCTCATCACAAGTACCTTACTTAATACCCATCACCCATTTAGCCCATCTCCCACCCACCTCCTTCTATCAACCCTCAGTTTGTTCTCTACAGTTAAGAGTCTCTTATAAATGTCGTAATGAGCACAGGGTGTTATTTGCAACTAATGAATCATTGAAAACTATATAAAAAATAAGGATGTTCTATATGCTGGCTAACCGAACATAATAGTAAAAGCAACCTTTCTTATGGCTTGCCTCCCTTCTTTTTTATTTCCCCTTCCCTTATGTTCATGTTTTTTTTTCTCTTAAATTCCACATATGAGTGAAATTATATGGTATTTGTCTTTCTTTGACAACTTATTTTGCTTAGCATGATACCTTCTAGTTTCATCCATGTCATTGCAGATGGCAAGATTTTGTCCTTTTTGATGGCTGATTTCACTGTATATGTATACCACTTCTTCTTTATCCATTCATCAGTTAATGGACTTTCAGACTTTTTCCATAATTTGGCTATTGTTCATAATGTTGCTATAAACATTGCGGTGCCTAGTGCTCCCTAGAATCAATATTTTTGTATTCTTTGGCTAAATACCTAGTAGTGCAATTGCTGGATTCTAGGGTAGTTTTATTTTTAACTTTTTGAGTAACCTGCACACTGTTTTCCAAGTGGCTATATCAGTTTCTATTTCCACAAACAGTGTAAAAGAGTTCTCCATTTTCCACATCCTTGCCAACATCTGTGATGTTGAGCATCTTTTTATCTGTCTGTTAACCATCTGGGTGTCTTCTTTGGAAAAATATCTAGTCATATCTTCTGCCCATCTTTTCCTCATTTTTAAAACTGGATTATTATTTGTTCTTTTAGGTGTTGAGTTTGGTAAGTTCTTCATAGATTTTGGATTACAACTCTTTATCAGCCGTCATTTGCAAATATCTTCTCCCATTCTGTAGGTTGCCTTTTAGCTTTGTCAATTGTTTCCTTTGCTGTGCAGAAATTTTTATATTGATGAAGTCTCAACAGTTCATTTTTGCCTTTGTTTTCCTTGCTTCCAGCAACATGTCTAGTAAGAACCTGCTATGGCCAATGTCAAAGAGGTTGCTGCCTGTATTCTCCTCTAGGATTTTGGTGGTTTCCTGTCTCACATTTAGGTCTTTCATCCATTTTGAATTTATTTTTGTGTACGGTATAAGAAAGTGGTCCAGTTTCTTTTTTCTATACATTGCTGCTTAGTTTTCTCACATCATTTGTAGAAGAGATTTTCTTTCTTCCATTGGATAGTCTTTCCTGCTTTGTCAAAGATTAGTTGACCATATAGTTGTGGGCCTACTTCTGGGTTTTTTATTCTGTCCCATTCATCTATGTGTCTGTTTTTGTTCCAGTACTACATTGTCTTGATCGCTACAGCTTTGTTTTACAGCTTAAAGTCCAGAATTGTGCTGCTTCCATCTTTGCTCTTCTTTTTCAAGATTGCTTTGGCTATTTGGGGTCTTTTGTGGTTTCATGCAATTTTTAGGAATGGTGGTTCTAATTCTGAAAAATCCTGGTGGTATTTTGATAGGGATTGCATTAAATGAGTAGCTTGCTTTGTGTAGTATAGACATTTTAACAATATTTGTTTTTTCCATCCATAAGCATGGAATATTTTTCCACTTCTTTGTGTCATTTGAATTTCTTTATTTCTTTTTCTCATCTTTTTTAGAGAGATAGAGTGGGGAAGGGGAAAAGGGAGAGTGAGAGATAGAATCCCAAACAGGCTCCATGCTTAGCACAGAGCTCCGGTGGGGGAGGGGGGTGTTGATCTCATGACTCCAAGATCACGACCTGAGCCTAAATCAAGAGTCAGATACATAATCAACTTAACCACCCAGGTGCCTTCTTCAATTTCTTTCATAGGTGTTCTATAGTTTTCAGGGTACAGATCTTTTACATCTTTGGTTAGGTTTATGGCTAGGTACCTGTGGTTTTTGGTGTGATTCTAAGTGGGATCTATTCCTTGATTTTTCTTTGTTTCCTCATTATTGATGTATAGAAATGCAACAGGTTTCCATGCAATGATTTTGTATATTGTGACTTTGTCGAATTCATGGATAAGTTTTAGGTATTTTTGGTGGAGTCTTTTGGGTTTTCTACATGGAGTATCATGTTATCTGCAAGGAGTAAAAGTTTAACTTCTTCCTGCTGATTTGGATGACTTTTCTTTTTGCTGTCTGATTACTGAGGTTAGGACTTCCAGTGCTGTGCTAAATAACAATGGTGAGAGACAACATTCCTGACTTGTTATTGACTATAAAGGAAAATCTCTTAGTTTCTTCCTATTGAAGATATTAGCTGTGAGTCTTTCACATATGGCTTTTATGATGTTGAAATATGTTCCCTCTATCCCTACTTTGTTAAGAGTTTTTATTAAGAATGGATGGGTCATTTTGTCATATGCTTTTTCTGCATCTACTGAGAGGATTATATATGGTCGTTATCCTTTCTTCTTTTTTTAAATATTTTATTTATTTGACAGAGAGAGACACAGCAGCGAGAGAGGGAACACAAGCAAGGTGATTAGGAGAGGAAGAAGCAGGCTTCCCGCCAAGCAGGGAGCTCGATACGGGGCTTGATCCCAGGACCCTGGGATCATGACCTGAGCCAAAGGCAGACGCTTAACGACTGAGCCACCCAGGCACCCCTCCTTTCCTTTTTTAATATGGTGTATCATGTTGATTAACTTGCAAATATTGAATCACCCTTACACCCAAGGAATAAATACCACTTGATAGTTGTGAATAATTCTTTTAATGTACATTGGATTTGATTTGTTAATATCTTGTTGCGAATTTTTGCATCCAAGTTCATCAGGGATATTGGCCTCTAATTCTCCATTTTAGTGGGGTCTTTGTCTGCTTTTGGAATCAAGGTAATGCTAGCTTCATAGAATGAGTTTGGAAATGTTCTTTCCTTTTTTTTTTTTTTTTTTTTGGAACAGTTTGGAAAAAATTGTTTTTAATTNCCTTTGGTAGGGCGCCTGGGTGGCTCAGTGGGTTAAAGCCTCTGCCTTCGGCTCAGGTCATGATCTCAGGGTGCTGGAATTGAGCCCCACATTGGGCTCCCTGCTCAGTGGGGAGCCTGCTTCCTCCTCTCTCTCTGCCTGCCTCTCTACCTACTTGTGATCTCTCTGTCAAATAAATAAATAAATAAATCTTAAAAAAAATTGGTAGATTTCCCCTAGGAAGCCATCTGGTCCTGAACTTTTGTTTGTTGGGAGATTTTTTATTATCAATTTATTTTCTTTGCTGATTATGAGTCTAGACAAATTTTCCATTTCTTTCTGTTTCATTTTTGGTAGTTTATGTTTCTAAGAATTTGTCCATTTCTTCCAGATTGCCCAATTTGCTGGGACATAATTTTTCATAATATTCTCATAATTGTTTTTATTTCTATGGTGTTGGTTGTGATCGCTCCTCTTCTATTCATGTTTTTGTTTATTTGGGTCCTTTCTCCTCTCTTTTTGATTAGTCTGGCTAAGGGCTTATCAATTTTATTAATTCTTTCAAAAAATCATCTCCTAGTTTCATTGATCTGTTCTGTTTTTTGTTTTTTTGTTTCTATATCATTTATTTATGCTCTGGTCTTTATTATTCCCTCCTTCTGCTGGTTTTAGGCTTTATTTGCTGTTCCTTTTCTAGTTCCTTTAGGTGAAAGGTTAGGTTTTCTATTTGAGACTTATACTGCATTTGAGGTGGGCCTGTGTTGCTATATACTTCCCTCCTAAGACTGCTTTTACTGCATCCCAGAGGTTTTGGACTGTCATGTTTTCATTTTCATTTGCTTCCATGTATTTTTTTTTAATTTCTTCTTTAATTTCCTGTTTATCCCACTCATTCTATAGTAGGATGTTCTTTAACTTTCATGTATTTGTAGTCTTGCCAAATATTTTGTTGTGGTTGACTTCCAGTTTCATATCTTTGTGGTCTAAAAATATGCAGGGTATGATCTCAATGTTTTTGTACTTTTTGTGACCTGATTTATGACACAGTATGTGATCTATTCTGGTGAATGTTTCACGTGCACTTCAAAAGAATGTGTAGTCTGCTACTTTAGGATGAAATGTTCTGAATATATCTGTTAAGTCTACCCAGTCTAGTGTGCCATTCTAAGTCATTGTTTCCTTGCTGATTTTCTGCTTAAATGATCTGTCCATTGCTGTAAGTGGGGTGCTTATGAGTTTCTTTATGTTTGTTATTTATTCATTTATATATTTTGATGCTCCCAAGTTGGGGGTATAAATACTTATAGCTATTAAGTATTTTTGTTGGAAGACCCCTTTATTGTGAGATAGTGCTCTTCTTCATCCCTTGTTACAGTTTTTGGTTTAGAATATAGTTTGTAAGATATAAGTATGGCTACACTAGCTTTCTTTTGACATCCATTAACATGATTGATGGTTCTCTATTCCCTCACACTCAATCGGAAGGTCTCTTTAGGTTTAAATCAAATCCCTTGTAGGCAACATATAGATAGGTCTTGTTTTTTGTTTTCTGTTTTTTAATCCATTCTGATACATTATGTCTTTTGATTGAAGCATTTAGTCCATTTACATTTGGAGTGGTTATTCATAGATATGAATTTGGTGCAATTGTATTAACTATAAAGTCAATCTTTCTGGAGATTTTCTCTGTTCCTTTCCAGTCTTTTTTGCTTTTGGTCTTTCTTTCCCATTCAAAGAGTACCCTTTATTATTTCTTTCAGGGCTGGCTTAGTGGTCATGAACTCCTTTAGTTTTTGTTTGGGAAACTCTCTCTCTCTCCCTCTTTTCATCTTAATGACAGCCTTGCTGGATAAAGTATCCTTGGTTACATATTTTCCCATTCAGCACATTGAAAATACCTTGCTTCTCTCTTCTGGCCTGCCAAGTTTCTCTGGATAGGTCTGCTGCTAACCTTATTTGTTTTCCTTATAGAGGAGAGGAGAGTTTGGACCCACTGCTGTTTAGGAAGCCCTCAGAGAAGAGCAAATAATCTCCCCTCATGCATCCCGGGCTTCCTTCAAATCCCCGCCTTTACCCTGTCAGTGTCCAAGGTGTCTGCCTGCCAGGCGGCACAGTGCTCCTGTGTTTTATCTCAGGCGCACTGGCTGGGTTTCAAAATTCCAAATTTTAGTGACCAGGCACAGAAAAGAACCAAACGATGGAAATGGTGTGTATTCATCCCTTCTGTTGGCTCAGTAATACTCCATTGTATATACGGACCACATCTTCTTTATCCATTCATCTGTTGAAGGGCATCTCAGCTCCTTCCACAGTTTAGCAATTGTTGACATTGCTGCTGTGAACACTGGGGTGCATGTGTCCCTTGATAACTGCCTCTTGATTTTGGTTCAGGTCATGATCTCATGGTCATGAGATGGAGCTCCCTGTCAAGCTCCATGCTGGGCATGGAGACTGTTTAAGATTCTCTTTGCCCTTCCCACCCCTAAGAAGAAGTGACTTCAGAAAAATAAGCAATTGAAATCCTAGGGAAATAATATTTTGCCTACTTATATGTATTGTACGTAATTTACTAATATAGAATACATTTAGGTGGAGAAAATATATTTCTAACAGCATCCGTTACTTACCAAATATACTAAGTCCCTCTGATGTACTGTGTGAACACAAGAGAGCTACTGTAGATCAAAGGGCAAAAAAACATACATCAAAAGAAACAGTCTATTCTAATAACTCTTGCATCCGAGAAGACAGGGATAGAGAGAACAAAAGCACTCAACTTCTGATGAAGTTTGGCTTACATGTCAGTTGAAAAGCCAATAGGAACATTCAGAAAAATTTGATAGCAATTAATTTTAGTATCTCTATTCTTTATTTTTCTCACCTGATAAATGAGGTACCAAATATGATCATCTCTCAATCCTTACAGTTGTAACATAAGTCTTGATAATCAAAGGCTACAAATAACTGAAGTCTATGTTAATCCCCNGATCAGTTGTAACATAAGTCTTGATAATCAAAGGCTACAAATAACTGAAGTCTATGTTAATCCCCCGTTCCTGTAACAAATCATCACAAACTTGGTGGCTTAAGCAATACAAATGTATTACTGTACAGGTGAGAAGGTTACAAGTCCTAAAATGAAGTTATCTGGGGGAGACTGTGTTCCTTCTGGAGGTTCCATGGGAGAGTCATTCCCTTGCATTTTCCAGCTTCTAGAAGGCTGCCTGAATTCCTGGCTTGTGGCCCCTTTCTGCCTTCAAAACCAGCAATGCTGGTAGAGTTTAATACACCCACTGTACTGCTTTCCTCGCTTCCCTCTTCCACATTTAAGAACCTCTGTGGACTCACTTGAATAATCCAAGATAACCTCCCTAATATAAGGTTAGCTGATAAGCAAATTTAATTCCATCTGTTATCTTAATTTCTTTTGCAATGTAATGTAACAAATTCACAGGTCCCAGAAATTAGTGTAGAGACTTCTCTGTGAGTTATTTTCTGCTTACCACAAGCTTGGGAATCAGAAATGTTTCAAATCAAGATTTTTCACTTATTGGGTGCCTGGATGGCTCAGTGAGTTAAAGCCTCTGCCTTCGGCTCAGGTCATGGTCTCAGGGTGCTGGGATCGAGGCCCACATCGGGCTCTCTGCTCGGCAGGGAGCCTGCTTCCTCCTCTCTCTCTGTCTACTTCTCTGACTACTTGCGATCTCTCTCTCTTTGCGTCAAATAAATAAATAAAATCTTTAAAAAAAAAGATTTTTCACTTATTCATTTTCCTAAAATCAGATACATTAATTACTCTGATACTTAGTTTCTTAATTTGTAATACAACAATACTAACTTTATCATAGCTTTGGTATTGTCAAAAAGAAATGGAAGTATATTTGTAAAATAACTAGCAAGTGGCCAGGCACTCAGTGTTCAGTACTCAGGTAAGTACTCAAAAAACTGTAGGTGTGATAAGTAGTAGTAGTATTTTCATTTGTATAATTAGCTAGTGTCTTTGTCTTCAGAGCACACGCACAAAAAAAGACAATATGGCATCTTAACAAATACAAAAAAAGAAAACCAAGCCCTAATGGTCTTGAAAAATAAAAGCATTACATACAGCCTAGAGTATTGTGGGTAATACAGATGCCCCTTCTGCCCTTTGCATTACCTACTCTAGGAATAATTTTCTTTCTTTGTAAATGTTCAATATACTCTCAAAATTTGGTTTATAAGTAGATATGAAAGATGTTGGCATCAATTAAAAATCACATTCCAATTTGAATATAATCCTATTATATGGGTGTGATTTGAAAGTTAACTCTAGTTATAAAAACTAAAGAGGGCCAAGAATTTGGGGGAGGTGTTAATTTCAGTATTTTAGACTTAACAGAAAAGGTGGGTGTAAGAAGATGATTGAAAGAGCGCATTAACAGATACTGATTAAGATGCCATTTTCAGCAGAGGGTGAAGCCTGGAAGTGTAAGGAGTGGGAGAGAAAGACAAAACTACTTTTCAGGATGGACACCTGATGGTATTCAAGGTCTGTGTGTGGGATGAAGTTGGCCTAGCAATGTAAGCAGTTCGAAGCCAGGAGATTAATACAGGTTTAGAACCCTGGGTTATAATTTTGTAAGATATTTTCAGACTAAAAGGGAGATTTTAAAACAAGTTGACATGATTAAGGGCCTGAAATAGTAAAAAGATTTAAGTAGTAGAGATTTCAAAGTGCTGAAAGGACCAGAGACATTTTGCTGAGCCAAACAATGACATTCTGAAAGAGAATAAAATAGTCATAATTCACTTTTGCAATCTCACTGCAAAAAGTGTTAGCAAAAAACTTGAGAGGGTTATGTAGGAAAAAAAAGAAAACTTAAATCATTTTCATGACCTGCAAAACTTTTTAATATAGAATAAAAGAAGAGTAAGCATTGTAAAAGCATAGATAGCAAATGAAAATTTTTCATGAGTTTAAAACTAACAATATTTTGGGCGCCTGGGTGGCTCAGTGGGTTAAAGCTGCTGCCTTCGGCTCAGGTCATGATCCCAGGGTCCTGGGATCGAGGCCCACATCGGGCTCTCTGCTCGGCAGAGAGCCTGCTTCCTCCTCTCTCCTCTCTCTCTGCCTACCTCTCTGCCTACTTGTAATCTCTCTCTCTGTGTCAAATGAATTAAAAAAAAAAAAAAAAAAAAAACTAACAATATTTTTAGGAGAAAAACTTCTAAATATTTGCTAAGGTAGGCAAAAATAATTTATAATTAAAATAAGAGTCGATGTCATTGAATACTCCATGTATGTATGTATTATGCACCGTAGCTTAACCATATGTTCATTCATTGTATCCTTAATACAACCTATAAGAAATAGCCATCTTTATTTTAAAAGTGAGGAAACAAAGAAGAGGTGAATAGTAACTTGCCCACAAATGCACAGGTAAAATTAGCAAAGCTGAGCTTTGAATACTGGTGGACTGGCTTGAATCCATTCTTTTACCCTTCTGAAATAATTGATTTTATTCTTAAAATATGGGTGTCTTGGCACAAAACTATTTCTCATTGTTTTCAAAATTTCATAGTCTTATGATGTAATAACTTTGCTAAATATTTAAATTACTATCTTATCTAATTTTATAGCTACTTAGTGAATCAAGTATTATTATTTCTACTTCTAATATCAGAAAATTATACATGCACCAGATTTTGGAGAACAGAAAACCTATGAACTGACATCCTAAGGCCAACCCAGTTTCGTAAAGAGGTCGATATTACATAAATGGACACAAAATGCATGCATAAATACAAAGTGTGATAAACTTTATGGAGGGAAAGTCAAAATATCGAGGTATGGAGTAACAGAAAATACCGAATTAAGATTATAGAGTCAGGAAAATTTTCTGTAGGGAAATGACATTTGAAAGATGAATAAGAGATAATAGGCAAAGAGAGCAGAAAAGAGCTTTTTGATGTGGGGGAGGAAAAAGAACACGAACATGTGGGGAAAGATGAGTAGCTGAGTGAGAACTGAATAATGAGACAATTTATGGATTTTGGATTTTATTATAAACAATGCAGTTCTCATTTATGATCTGTTAAATTTAATCTTTCCCCTACAGAGGAGACTTTGGTAGTAATCCTTGAAGATGAAATTGGGTGTGTTAGGTTAAAGGAAGTTGGTAAGAGAGAAATGAGCAGATTTTGAGGCAAGGTGGACATGTGATTGCTTGTGTGCAGGTTGTAATAAATAATTAAATATCCAAAAAACAAATAATCTGGTTAAGAAGTGGGCAGAAGACATGACTAGATATTTTTCCAAAGAAGACATCCAGATGGCTAACAGACACATGAAAAGATGTTCAATATCACTCGCCATCAGGGAAATAAAGATCAAAACCATGATGAGATTCCACTTCACACTTGTCAGAATGGCTAAAATTAGTAAGTCAGGAAATAGAAGATATTGGCAAAGATGCAGAGAAAGGGGAACCCTCTTACACTGCTGGTGGGAATGACAACTGGTGCAGCCACTCAGGAAAACAGTATGGAGGCTCCTCAAAACGTTAAAAATAGAACTATCCTATGACCCAGCAATTGTGCTACTGATTCAAAGGGGCACATGCACCCCAATATTTATAGCAGCATTATCAACAATAGCCGAGTTGTGGAAAAGGATCAAATATCCATGACGGATAAATGGATAAAGGAAGACATAGTACACACACACACACACACACACACACACACACACACACACACAATGGAATATTACTCAGCCAGCAGAAAGAATGAATTCTTGCCATTTGCAACAACGTAGACAGAGCTAGAGTATATTATGCTAAGCAAAATATGTTAGAGAAGGAAACTCCATATAATTTCACTCGCATATGTAATTTAAGAAACAAAATAGGTGAACATAAGGGAAGGGGGAAGGAGAAAGCAAAGCATAAGAGACTCTTAACTATAGAGAACAAACGGGGTTGATGGAGGGAGGTGGGCAGGGGATGGGCTAAATGGGTGATGGGTATTAAAGAGGGCACTTGTGATGAACACTGGGTGTTATATGTAAGTGATGAATCACAAAATTCTATTCCTGAAACCAATATTACATTGCATGTTAACTAACTAAAATTTAAATAAAAACATAAAAAATAAAAATCAAGGTTAAGCGTCATAGTTCTGGTTCATACAATTATACTGACTCTCAGTCTTAGACATATACTGAACGTATAAACCTGAAGTCATAGGAGAAGTAGGAGTCAAACATAGAATTTGGGAATGTTCCACATGTGAATTGAAACCCTACAAAAGAATGATATCATTTACATAGGGAAGGTAGAATGAGAAATAAAGGGCAGGATTGAGCACTGACATTCCATAAAAATTAGATTTCAGTTAACAAGGAAGAAAGGGTAAATGAGACTGAAAAGGAAAAATCCAAGTTGTAGAAAGATATAAGAATGTTGTGTCAGAGAACTGAGAGAAATATAATTTTATGGAAAAGCAAGAGTTAACATCTGTAATGATTCAGGGAGTTTAAGGGGCAAAAAAAGTCATACATGAGATGTATTGCATTTCCGAAGCTAGATCTCAGTGGTAGCCATAGCAAAAGCAATTTGGGGAAAAGCATGGGAACAAAAGCCATATTGTAAGGAGTTGAAGAATGAATTTGAAGTATAATTTTGCAATACATATAAACTATTGTTCTGAAAAGTCTAAGCATAAAAGCAGCAAAGATAAAGGTTTATAAAAGATGTGAAAACAGGAGAACGTCTTAATTAGTTCGTTTGCTTTTGTTATGTAGGGGAAGAAAGGATAAATAGCAGACTTCTAACTACTTCTTCCCCATAGCAGAACAGGAGAAAGACTGGTAAAGCAGTGTGTTAATCCAAAACGAATTCCAATGAGGGAGAAAGAAACAATTAGAAATCTGTGCTGAAGGTTTCAGGCTTCTCCAGAAAAGAAAGCTTTATCTGTGACCATGTCTCCTCTGAATCTTAGTTCCTTAGTTAAGACCTAAGGGCTTCTGTGAGCATTCTTCACCATTCAGCCTCTGAGTTAAGACATAAAGGATAATTAGGGCTCAGAGAGATTAATAATGGGGTTTAATGGAGAGTAGGTCATAGTGTGTTTGGAATTTTAAATCTATGACTTCCTAATCCAAAACCTGTTATTTAACAAATATTCTGTAGTCTTCTGTAGCCCAAAATAATTAAGTAAATAAATGGCAAGGTCTAATAGCAACATATTATTTATCCACCTTGAATATATAGATAGTCCATTTTGAAAAGGATTTGTGAGGAGTAACGTTTTAAATAAATATTCAAAATATGAAAGACAGAGCATAAGACCCAAATTATACATGAAATCAGAATTAGATAAAATAAAATTAAATTTTATCAACTGAAAAACATTTTGGACTAGGGATCTTGATCACATGGTATTTTAGATAAGCTTGGTTAAAAAAAAACAAAAGTGAAAACTGCCTGCTATGTGTCACATATACCTGATTCAGTACAAATTACCAACAGTTTCTACTTCAGAAAAAAAATTAAAAAGGGAGTGATATATTTTGAATCTGAATAATTTGAGATAAATCCATATTCTGAACCGTAAAAGAGGGTCTAGATAATATTAAAATCACACTTCGTCGCATTTCTCATAATGTCCAATAAGGGCTCTATACATTCTAAATACCAGATATTCACTTGTCAAATGGAAGAGTCCAGGTGCAAAACAAAAATGCAGTGAGAGACAAGTCAGAGTTGGATGGTTATGTTATATACCTCCTTAATTAAGGGAAGAAATTATAACAGTTATTTGAATAAATACAATCATAATTATTGTCTATTTTTAGAATATGTCTTAAATCTGCATGATTGAATAGATTAATGAGAAAGATCTGGCAAAATTAAAGGAAAATTACAAATTACAGAGAATAATTTTGAGTTTGATGTAAAGACACAGGTAATCATTGTACTATAATTAATATATGGTTAGTGATTATTACTTTTGAAAAGCAGGTAGAACAAATGTGAATTAATTGTATTACATTGACTTAAATAGAGTGTGCTTTCATTACCTAACTTACAGTCATGAACATCAACTCTAATTCCAACATGAGTCCATTCAGAGGTTACACTGAGAGATAATAGTTTTCAACCCAAATTTCTTTCTTTTTTTTTTTTCTTAAAGATTTTCTTTATTTGACAGAGAGAGACACAGCAAGAGAGGGAACACAAGCAGGGGTAGTGGGAAAGGGAGAAGCAGGTTTCCTGCTGAGCAGCGACCCCTTCTGATGCAGGGTTCAATCACAGGACCCTCGGATCATGATCTGAGCCAAAGGCTGACGCTTAACTGACTGAGCCACCCAGGCGCCCCTCAACACGAATTTCTTATGATCTAAAGTGAGATAAGTATACCAGTGGTGATAAATTTAAAATATAATCTAATATGCTAAATTTAAGAGCTTAAAAATATTATGTAGACTAATTTTGTGAACACGTATGAATGAAAATAACAGAAAAGTGAAACAGTTGCATAATATGTGGAATATATAAAATGATGGTGAAAACTATTAAAACATATTGATTTGTAAGGGATGATGGAATTCCTGAAGAAAGGTCTGGAAGTAAAGAAAAGTAAGGATAATGAAGTCTTAGAGTAAAAAAAAAAAGTCTTAGAGTAAATTCCTCAATTTTAGAATATTTTATGAGATTATCTTCTTCCTAAACTGCACCAAACAGTGACTAAGAAATGTGACAATGATACCTATGTAATAAAGAAGATTTCTCTCCTGCAAAAGAGGGGGAATAGCAATACAATCATAAGGTCTCCCATGATGCCTTTCATCATAATACATATTCTTTTGGTCATTTTTGTATTTGGCTACCTCAATTGTTTTTATTTTTCAGCTACTTCATTAATTGTACATAAATATGAATTTAGAATTGTTATAAATAAAAAAATAATTAGAACCTTGTAGGGCACCTTGGTAACTCAGTCAGTTAAGCCTTTCACTTTAGCTCAGGCCATGATCTCAGGGTCCTGGGATTGAACCCCACATAGGGCTCCTTGCTCAGTGGGAAGTCTGCTTCTCCCTCTTCCTCTGTCCCTGCCCTCCCCTGTTTATGCTCTCTCTCTCATATAAATAAATAAAATCTCAAAAAATAATAAAATAAAGGTAATTAGAACTTTTTATTCAATTCTTAATAACCAGAATTTGTCATATTATTATGATCATCTGTGGTACTTTTTCGATGTCTTAAGTTTTTATATTGCTCTATTTTATATTTCTCTTTATATTACTTCTTTGTAATAAATATTTGAAACAAAATTATCTTTATTTCAAATTTTATTTTTTTGTCCACAACCTTTTTATTCTTTGCTCACACCAATGAAAAATAACTGATTTGTGTATAATTACATTCTGTCAAATAGAATGCATGTATACAGTATCAGCTATAATTTTAATCATTTTAAAAAACACGATACTCTCAGGAAAAACAATTTAAATAAATAAAACCCCTCTCAACCTTATTTTAACTTATGATGTATAAAAAGAATAAACTGTTATTCCTTCCCTTCATTTTTATTTTTATATTACATAAAACTTACCAGAGAAACATTTAGTTTCCACTCAATTTTTAGTTGAGACATAATTCTTATTTTAAGTCAGTACATACAAACCCAAAGCTCAAAACCATCACTGCAAATTAGCTCTGCTTCAAAAGCCACGTGATGAGAATCAACAGAACAGAACACCAGGGTATCAAGGTAAATGCTTTCCAAAAAGCTGAGTGAGGAAGAGCAGAACAGAAGGTGGGCTTAAGAAACGTTTCAAGAGCTTACAAGCCCCCTTTGGGGGCAATGAGATGTAGTCAGAGGCAGAAGAAACCTACAAAACATCACAGTGTGCAAACAATTAGAGACAGATTCTGTGCAAAGAGAAGCAAGGTGTTATCCATAAGGACACAGAGCTGCAGATAATGGGATTCCCCCCAGGAATGGTTAAGGCAAAACACCACAGAGTCATGTAATAGCACTTTCAAATACACACATCCTTTCAGAAAATAATGCTGTTACTTTTAGCACCTTCAGCTAACAGGCTCAAAAATCACATAAAAACATATGTTTTTGAAGCAAAAACTCAAACCTTATCCACTTTCTAATGATTTATATTTAGTCAATAGATTATACATTTACTGTGTCTTGTGTCCACTCTAAATAAAACAACTCGGAGTTCAAATTCTTGGATTATGTTTTTAATGCATTAAAAGCAAATAAGACTTACAGAATTTAAAGATTTCTGCACACAATCCATTAAAATATGTAATTTTGAGGCCTTAATTTCACTTAAAAATCACATGCATTCTTTTTATCTATAGGAATAATTGGAAGCAATGTGAACTCAAATGACTATGCATAATATTTTGTAATGTAAAGATAGGCAAAAAAAAGTTAACTTTGGAAAACGACCAACATGAAAGAGGTGGAGAAAGAATGTTTCGGGAGAAGAATACATGCATTAAAACTGGAAGCAGCACTGAGCATTTGTTGTGTGGCAGGGTGTAGCATGCAAGAAATAGGGGGGTGTAACACCAGGCTGGGTCCTATAAGACCCATGCAGAGCTTTATACACCATGATCAGTAAATAAACTAAGCAATGAAAGGTAGAAAAAAATTACTATATAAATTGTAGATTAATACAGCCAAAGAAGAGGTGGTAGAAACAAACTCAAGATAGTCTATCACATAGAGCCTAAAATTCCAACAAACACCTCTGTAATAGCAAATAATAAACTGTTATTTCAGTAGAATTTTGGCTACCATTCAAATTAATCTCAATAAATGCTTATTTAGCTTGCCGTCTTACATAACAAATATGATAGTGATAATTATTTAAAATTCAATTTTTAGAATGCATATTTTCTTATAACTGCTGAAAGTTGAATTATATTATCTGCTTCTGAGTATTTCTAAACATTTGATCATGTATTTCACAAAAAGTCAAGTAGATATGTTAACTACACTGCAATGATATATGCATTACTATGAAATCTTCTAGATATACACATAAAGTGAAAAACAAATACATCATTTTTTGAAAAGCACTAAATAATTATTTTTATAAAATTATGAAGGACTACAATCTCTATTTCCCATCATTACATATGCCCATGTATAAGTAAATCACAGTAGCTTTATTGAATACAATTCTAGTCACTTATCCATACTTCTAAAAATAGTGACTCCAAAAACAACACTGAAGCATAGTTTTTATATTTTATAGATTTTTTTTTTAATTTAAGATAGAGTGAGAGTGAGCGAGAGAGCATGAGCAGGGGAGAACAGCAGGCAGAGGGAGACGTAGGCAGAAGGAGAAGCAGACTCCCCCACTGAGCAGGGAGCCCAATGCAGGATTTCATCCCAGGACCCTGAGATCATGACCTGAGCTGAAGGCAGATGCTTAACCGACTGAGCCACCCAGGCACCCCGAAACATAGTTTTTAAGGTTAACTTAACCTAACCCTAGTTTGTAGCCCAGTTAATGGTTACTTAATACTTCATATTAATTTATAGTCTAAATTTGCTTACACCCGTTTAACCAGTCAGTCCTTCCTTATTTTCTTTACTTTTTTTTTTTTTTTAATCTTTTTGTCCCTTTATCATTGGAATTTACCAGGAGTCAGTCTTTGGTCCTCGGTTCATCTTTTGCTGGTGTCTTTTATTTTCATGGCTTATAATTCTGGTTTCATGCCAATCATTCTCAAACTTATTTGTCCAGATTCTATGGATCTCCCTCAAAACTACATTATAGTTCCATTTGTAGGCATGTCCACTTGGATGTCTTACTTTCTTACATGCTCCAATTTTTTTCACAGCTTTTATCACCTATTCTTATAAAACAGTTTATTCATTTGTTATATGTATTAGTTACTGTGTGTCCCACCACAGTGATTCTAAGTTGCACTGGGCTAAGGAATCATTGTTTTGTTCACTGTTGAACATCTAAAGCCAAGTAGAGTGCCTAACACATCTTGAATGCTTCATAAATTTGTTAAATGTAGGGGCGCATGGGTGGCTCAGTTGTTCAGCATCTGCCTTCAGCTCAGGTCATGATCTCAGGATCCTGGGGTCAAGTCCCATGTTGGGATCCCTGCTCAGCGGGGGACTGCTTCTCCCTCTCCCACTCCCCCTACTTGAGTTCCCTCTCTCACTGTCTCTCTCTCTGTGTCAAATAAATTTTTAAAAAATCTTTTAAAAATTATTAAATGTGTAAAAAATGACTGAATAAATATTGAATATAATTGTTCTATATTCTCTTTCATTCATTCAACAAATATTTATTAAGGAGTCACTAGAAACTGGATAGGACATCATATTACACTTTGGCGATGAAGTCATAAATAATATCTACCTGCACTTAGGGAAACTGTCTCCTAATGGTACAAATGGACACTAATCAAATGATCACATAAATCAGTGTAAAAATGGATAATTTTTAAGTGGTAGTATACAGTGCTTCAAAAATATGGGAAATGTTTGTCAAGGCAAACAAAGACCAATCTATGGACCAGCCTATCTCCTTTTATTGCACTTTGTTTCACTGCTCTTCACAGACATGTGTTTTTTATAAACTGAAGGTTTGTGGTGACCGTGCTTCGAGCAAGTCTATGGGCACCATTTTTCCAACTACATTTCTTTACTTCATGTCTCTGTGTCAGGTTTTAATCAATCTCACAATATTTCATACTTTTTCATTATTATTTTGTTACGGTGATCTGTGATAAATGATCTTTAATGAGATCACCATAAATATTTTAGGGTGCCATGAACCATGCCCACATAAGATGGGGAACTTAACTGATAAATGTTATGTGTGTTCTGACTGTTCCGCCAATGGGCTATTCCTCTGTCTCCCTCCCTCTCCTCATGCCTCCCTATTCCTGGAAACACAACAATATAAAATTAGGCTGCAATGGTCTCTAAGTGTTTATGTAAAAGGAACATCTCTCACTTTAAACCAAAAGCTAGAAATGATTAAACTTAGTGAGATAGTCATGCTGAAAGCTAAGATAGGCTGAAATCTAGGCCTTTTACACTAAACAGTTTATGAATGTAAGGGACAAGTTCTTGAAGGAAATTAAAAGTGTTACCCCAGTGAACACATGATTGATAAGAAAGCGAAACAGCCTTATAGCTGATGTGGAGAAAGTTTGAATGGTCTGGATGGAAGATCAAACCAGCCACAATTTTTGCTTAAGCCGAAGCCCGATCCAGATTAAGGCCCTACTCTCTTCAATTCTAGGAAGGCTGGGAGAGGTGAGATGCCATCCAGGACTTGTGTAGCTGGAGAGAAGTCAATGCCTGCTTTAAAGCTTTGAAGAAAAGGCTGATTCTATTGTTAGGGGCTAAGGCAGCTGGTGACTTTAGGTTGAAGCCAATGCTTATTTACCATTCTGCAAATACTAGGTCCCTTAAGAATGATGGGAAATCTGCTTTGCCTGTGCTCTATAAATGGAATAACAAGACCTGAATGACAGCACATCTGTTTACAACATTTACTGAATATGTTAAGCCCATTGTTGAGACCTACTGCTCAGAAAAAAAGGATTCCTTTCAAGATATGACTGCTCTTTGACAATGTACCTGGTCATCCAAGGGCTCTGATGGAGATGGACAGTGAGATTAATGTTGATTTCATGCCTGCTAATGCAATATCCATCCTGTAGCCCGTGGATCAAGGAATCATTTTGATTCTCAAGTCTTATTGTTTAAGAAATACATTTGTAAGGCTATAGCTGTCATAGATAGTAATTCCTCTAATGAATCTGAGCAAAACAAACTGAAAACCCTCTGTAGAGGACTCTCCATTGTAGACACCATAAAGGAGGTTCATTATTTTTCATTCATGAACTCAAGATATTAACATGAACAGGAGTTTGCAGAAAGTTGACTCCAACCCTCATGAATGACTTTGAGGGGTTCAAGACTTCAGTGGAAGAAGTAGTGAAGATTTGGTGAAAATAGCAAGAGAACTAGAATTAGAAGTGGAGCCTGAAGGTAGGACTGAAATGCTTATGAGAGCATTTTAATGCATGAGGAGTTGCTTCTTGTGGATGAGGAAAGAAGTGGTTTCTTAAGGTGGAATGTACTCCTAGTGAAGGTGTTGTGAAGATTGTTGAAATGACAACAAAACTGTCAGAATACTATGTAAATTTAGCTGATAAAGCAGTGGCAGGGTTTAAAAGGACTGGCTCTAATTTAAAAAAAAAGTTCTATTATAGTTAAAATGCTATCCAACAGCACTGTCTGTTACAGAAAAATTGTTTCTGAAAGACAGTTAATCGATGTTGTAAAGTTTGCTATTATCTTCTTTAAGAAATTGCCACAGTCCTCCCAACCTTCAGCAACCACCATCCTGATCATTTCCCAGCCATCAACAGTGAGGCAAGACCTTCCACCAGCAAAAAAGATTCTATCTTGCTGAAAGCTCAGATTATGGTTAGCATTTTTCAGTGGTGAAGTATTAATAAATTAAGGTATATACATTGTTTTTTAGACATAATTTTATTATAGGTGAATAGACAACCGTATGGTATATCATAACTTATAGTCCTAAGAAACCAAAAAATTAATTTGGGTCACTTTTTTGGTGATATTTGCTTTATTGTGATGGACTGGAACCTCAATATTCTCTGAGGTGTGCCTGTACAAAATAAAATACTTCTGAATGTAACTCATTTCACATTCAGTATGTTAATGTAATGATTTTAAGAAAAAGAAAAAGATGAAAGCAAGGCTTCAGAATTTGGCATTTCCTTAAAGTAGCAATACATACAGTGGTGGATTCTGAAGCCAACTGAAATAGCTCTGTCATTTATTAGATCTATAACTTTATAAACTTTGTGAATTTTATAGCTAGACTTTATAAACACACAACACATATACATATACATCACACAGACCATGGTCTCTCTCTCTTTTACTCCTGTTTCTTCCTCTCTTAACAAGAGTATATATATATATATATATTTATTTATGTAATATTAACATGAATTAACATTTAATGAAAGTTTCAATTCTGTAAAGTAGCCCTCTAAGAGCCTTAAACATATTATATTAATTAGTTCTCATACTAATCCTTTGATTTGGGTACTATGATGATACGTGAGATTCCAAATGAGAAAACTGAGGCCCAGAGAGATTAAATACTATGACTTCCCAAAGTTACATATCTAGTAAATAAAAGCACCATTTCAGTCAGCTTCACGTTCAAGCACTATATATATATATATATATATATATATATATATATACACACTTATATGTGTGTGTATATATATATATATATACACATATACATACATATACATACACACACTCAATTAAACACTATATATATAAATATATATTATATAAACACTATATATATATATAGTTAAATAAAGGAAAATACCAAATTCTGAAATCTAGTTTTCATCTTTTATCTAATTCTATATATTTTATTTCCATATATTTTATCTAATTCTATATATTTTAACATATATGCCTATTATATATTTATCATATATGTATTTTAACTATGCAATGTATATTTTAGCTATATAATGTATAAAATTATATACATAAATATTTATCAACATATTGTTCATAGGTTTCATTCAGAACATTTTTCCCTTAAATGCAAATACAATTTATTTTATTGCATTTATGTAAATTATATATGTGAAACATGTGAAGTGCTCTCTGCAGATATATATATAACCAGTATTTGAAACAACCTCTTCAACAGTTTACCTAAGAGTTTATAGTTATGAAAAAAAAAGCCAAAAAGGAATTTTCCAAGTAGTTTCTTACATTCCTCTAAATTCAGCACAATAATCTGAAATTGCTTTATGTCAACCTGAAAGCTCTTTCTCCAATAGTTCAAAGTTATTATATAATTAAAGGCTTTTGTTCAAGATATACACTAGTGGGGGATGTTGAGAAAGATTAAAAATCATTTCTAAGAAACTTACATATTTCTGCAACTTGACAAAATTTCTTAAAGTAAAATAGTTAAAAGTCATATATTGTGCCCTGAGAGTCCTCACTGTTTATCGTTATCCAGCCTTTTTAGGTGTCTACCAGATTCCTGTTACTTGTAAAGTTATCTCAATGCTCTTCTATCTCTCTTTAAAAAAATCAAACTCCATGTATTCTGCTCAACAAATGAGAAACAAAAACAAGAAATATACAAGAAAGTATGTGTAGGTGTGTGTCTGTATATATAAATTTGTGTATATGTACAGACACATACAAATGCAAGTATGCCTGTGTACTATTGTGTGTATACCAACATTCATATACATACACATGCATAACTGTATATATTTGGGTAAGTGACTAGGCTGATAGTGCACCTAAAAGTGTGTGAAGCTGCAAAGGAGAATTCTGTAACCTCTAGGAACTAGGACTCTGAAACTACCTAGTAACATGCGCTCTTAGAAGAGAATTAAAATCTTAAATGACTTTTATGAGTGGGCAAAATGTCTTCTAATGATATAAGCATGGCTTTAGCGAGAGTCAAAAATGAAAAGTATCTGGATATTGATGACACAGATCAATTGGAGTAGCTTGCATCTGACCAGAAGACAGGATGTCCACAAGCAAGAAGGCACTAAGACAACATCTTCAACATAGATAGTCCAGCGTGTGTCTTACTATGGAACTGTGGGATAGCCTTTGAGGTTCAGAGACATATGGGCTGTGGCACACAGTTGTCTGGGGCCACATCAGGGCATTGCCATTCACTGGCTGTGGAACTTCAGGCACAGACTGTAGCCCATGTGCCTCACTTTCATCAGGAGGATAATAATAGTACACTGGTTGTTGTGAAGTAGAAATTAGTTCATATACGAAATAGGCTTAGAATAGTGCCAGTGTTCACTAAGGATTGCTATTGTAAGTTTTTGCTCTAATTATTATTATTATTATTTGGTTGAAATAACAAATATATTTTTGGGAATGCATTGTTACTCCTAGTTAGTCTTTAAAAAAAAGCCTAGAATTGGTAAAAGTTATCAAAATAGATAAGCACCACACATCAGGTATTTATAAGGAATTATATGAAAGGTTTAATTTTCAATTTTAACATATATTTTTGCTATTTGAAAAGAGTCGTAAGGATCTCCTTTACTGCTTTTGTTATGGCTCCTTTTGCCTATGAATTGGACTAAGGGAAATTTTAGTTGATTTTGGCTTTAGTTGGAGATATTTACGTGATCCCAATCACTTTCACATATAGTTGGTTTACCTATCCCACTGTAAGATTAGTTTTCAGGAACAATTCCATGTTTCACTGCAGCAACTCAATTGCATCATGACATAGAGCTACAGGATCAGAGGATGTTTCATTATATGAATTTAATTTCTGACTTAAAAATACATGAGTTATGAAGGGGATACAAAGTTTGAAATGTATGGAGCCAGAAGCTAGTCTGTGGAAAAATTATCCCAGTTATCAGAATTGTAAAATTGCAAGCAGAGAATTATATTCCCATGAATAGCTAATCCAAATGGAAGCACTTACCTCTTAGGAATGTACTGCTTAAGCCATCATACACATTACAAAATTATCCACAAGCTGAACTTATTTTATATATTACTATGTGAAACTAAGAAAATATATTATGACACTAAGAAATAATTTATGACATAAAATTTTGACTGTACAAATTTCAGATCGTTTCTCATTTAATAAATGCTGATGAGAAGTAATAAGTTCTTGGACTGTTTGATAATACAATTGACAAAAAGTATTACGTCACATGACCACATTAGGAAAAGATGAGAATTTCTTAGTGATGAACTATGAACTAATGGTTGGGATCAAAAACACACAAAACTTGGGACACCTGGGTGGCTCAGTTGGTTAAGCAGCTGCCTTTGACTTAGGACATGATCCCAGGGTCCTGGGATCGAGTCCTTGCTCTGCGGGGAACCTGCTTCTCCCTCTGCCTTTGCCTGCCACTCTGCCTGCTTGTGCTCTCTCTCTCTCTGACAAATAAATAAATAAATACAATCTTTAAGGAAAAAAAACACGAAAACTCATAATGTGTCCCTCAAAACAGATGAAAAGAACAAACTGGTTAACAAATGCATCAATTCAAAGAGTTTTAAAATTCAGTTAAAGCACAAGAAAATTTAACATGCTCTGACATTTTACAGTTTACATGTAAAATAAACTTGATATTTTCCCCCCAAATTTGTCAACCATACTAAAAGTGGACATGACATTATCAATGATGCATGTGAAGCAGGATTTTTTTTTTCTTAAACTAAAATTAAGACAAAAGAATTTCACTTAAACATGTTAGGGAAAATACTAAATTATAATTCCATTTCCCCTAGAAAAATATTGTGCAAACTTATTATTATAGGTAACAATATATGTTTAAAAATAATTAGTATTATGTTATTTTCTGATGTTTCATATTTGTGTATTTGTCAGTTTTTAACTATTTGTAATTGGTTATGGTTTCTTTTCTTATTCTAAGTAATATTCACTTTCACAACAGCTTAGGAAATGTAATTTTGTATTATTTTTCTTAAGAGGCATAAATCCTACCACCAAATTAACAAGAAATGTCAGGGTCCATAAAACCTCAATGCTCTTGATTCAAATGTCTGTATTTTTATAAAGCTCTATAGGTGATTTAGAAACATAGCCAAGGTTAAAAAGCATTAGTAAAATTATTGGAATCACAAATATTTGTCAGGAAATGACCTTAGGTGTCTTTACTGGCAAAGAAGTTAAATACTTACTTCTCTAGTCAAGGTAGAAAATACAGAAAGAAATAGGAGCTTTAAGAGAAGGGTTAACTTTTGAACATGCTTGTTTCTAGATAATGTTTCCTAGCTATCACACTAACTTGGGCAACCATATCAAATTCTTATAGCAAGCTTACTGTAGACAAAATCCTTACGATTTTCTTTCTTAATGTTCCACTTCTTAGGTTTCTCGTTACATTTATTTGTACATTGAGAGCTTTAAATTTTAGTACCTAAAGGAGTTTGCTTTTGTCCTTGGTAAATGTAATCTTTGTTTCCACCCGTTCCCCAGTCCATGCATTTCAGCAATATCATGGCTTCATTCTGAGCTTTTTCTCTTTATGCTAGCTAATCGGGCTTTGATATTACTGCATATACCTGTTCTCCCTTATTTTATTTCTCAGTTAATCTCACAGCCAGGAGTGCAGTTATAGTATCTACAAAGCATTTCCTCTAATATACCTGATAGAAGTTTCAAGTCTGAAGGATGCAGAGGAGGATGTTTACTTTCTGTTCCTAAGACGTGTACAGACTGTGACAGTGGTTACACACACATACACACAGACACACACAGACACACACAGATGCATACAGATGCACATGCAGGTGAGTTCTGCTACACCCAGCTTGTGATTATTTTATTACAAATACTCTTATATTCACCTTTAACATTCTCCACAGAGGAGATGAGTTGCAGCCCAGTGGTTCGGAAGGTGATATGAAAGCTGTCATTTGCTATTCCAGAATGGCTTTTCTTGAGTCCTATTCCAGAGATAATTAGGATATATCACTTACGGTGTTCATTCGGATTAATGTGAGGGACTCGTTGAACTTCGATTGTATTTTAAATACTAGGAGAGTAAATCCATAGATATGATGAAAAGACATGTTTCATATATGAGACTTAGATAAGATTAAATCTCTTTCAGAAAAAGAGACAAATCTAAATGAGAAACTCACCCACAGAGAACATGATGATAAAAAACAAAAACAAAAACAAAAACAGCTGATCACTGAAGGAGTTTCTAAAAAGCTTGATGTGAGCTCTAAGATAAATTTAGTATAGATATTGCCTTCCAGTGTTCATATTCAAATAGAATAGGATCCAGAAAAAAACATTAATCCTAGCATTAATCCTTTACAGTTTAAAGAACAAGAATATCATGCTACATAGAAGCCACAATTTTAAATGGAAAAAATTGGTCATCATTTCCTTTAAACTGAGTAAAATGGCCAGGAACCAGGCATTGAGTTAGCTAAAGATGGATCGATCTTCTCTTAGGGATAATCCAGTAATATTTTACTCAATAATATTTTGATTAGTGTTTAAATTTTCTTTGCATTACTGGGGTGCCTGGGTGGCACAGTCAGTTGAGTCTCCAAGTCTTGATTTTAGGTCAGGTCATGATCTCAAGGTCGTGGGATCCAGCCCCCAGTTGGGCTCCACAGTCAGCTCAGAGCCTGGTTAAGACTCTCTCTCCCTCTCCTTTTGTCCCTCCCTCACTTGCACATGTGTACCCCCCCCAAATAAATAAATCCTAAAAAAATTTCCTTGCATTACTCATAAAAGTCAGTCAGCCCAGATTAAAGGCCTGGCTAAAGCCACTTACTGTCCCTGTGGCTAATTCACTTAACAGAAAGTACTTTAACAGGCACTTAATCTTTTTCTGCCTCGGTATTCTTATTTAGAAATGAAGATCATGCTAATATTTACTTCTTAGAGGTCCTGTGAGGATAAGTGAATGTTACATGTAAAACACTGACAAAAGGGCTGGTTTGTGGTAAGCACCCACTGATATTAGTGTTGTGGTTTCTCTTTTTCACGCATTAATCAAGGTTCTGTAACATTCCATGTGGGCACCAGAGACACTGTCCCTCTCCTCACTATTCTTCATGTCGTTTAATGACACCTCTTCTTCCTTTCCAAAGATAGGAACATTTACAGAATATTTTTCCTTTACTTCCTTCTCAGGATATGCATTCCTGAAATATTTATGCTTCCAGGAGTCCAGAATCAGAATTGCTTACTCTAAAATCAGTGTTTTTTAGTCTCCAGCCATTACAGGTTCATTTCAGAAGATGGAGAATAATAGCTTCAGCATCACTAAGAGGACCTGCTTCTTTTTCAGGCCCCAGTCCCAGTCTAACCAAGACAAAGTTTTCTGTTCTGTAAAAAGGTTTGCTCTCCCTGTTTCTTATGAGGTCTTTTGCCTTCTAAATGCAAAGAGAACAGTTTTGATGCCCTCTTTCAAAATTATTAATAAAGATTGAACATTATCTGGGGAAAAAAACAAGATTACATCAACTCATTCATATGCATTATAAATATATGTATATCTGATGATACAGCAGATTTAGCAAGTGCTAAGCCAATTTTTCTCAAAATGTGATCAGAGTATTGCCTCAGTTGTTTGTTAAAATGCAAATTCTTACAGCCCAATCCAGATATACTCAATCAGAAAATATAGGTGTGAAACACTGTGACTTGTATTTTATTAAGAAATTCAGGTTACTTTTTCATATTACAGTTTAAGAACTACTGTTAGTCCTTTCAGGCAATAAAATTTCGGTATGTTTGATTTTTTTTTAAATATAGTGCTTTATTCGATCAAATTTAGAATACTGGAAAGTATCTTATATATTTAGTATTCAATCAGTATATGTGAAGATTGTTCTTTATTCTCCATATTCTTTTTTATCCATCTACATTGACTGAGATTATTTCATTTGGAAACAAAGTTTACATCCACAAAGCTTACACCCACACATACTTTCTTGTGTATTTCTTGTTTTTGTTTCCCATTTGCAGAGCAGAATAAATGAAGTTTGATTTTTTAAAGGGAGGTAAGAAAAGCATTGAGATGACTTTAAAAGTAACGAGAATCTGGGACACCTGAGTGGCTCGGTTGGTTAAGCGTCTGACTTAGTTTGGGTCAGGTGATGATCTCATGGGTCTTGAAATCGAGTCAGGCTCTGCGCTCAGAGAGGAGTTTGATTGAAGATTCTCTTCCTCTACCCCCCCCCCGCCCCGCCCCGCCCACGGGTGCATGCTCTCTGTCTCAAATAAATAAATAAAAATTAAAAATTAAAAAAATTAAAAATTAAAAAATCAAAAAAAGTAACAGGAATCTGGCGAACACACAAAGAAGGTTGAATAACGAGAAAACAATGAAGACTCTCAGGGCACGATGTATGACGTAGTTTTCTTTACTTCCAAGAAATTGCGCCAAGTTGCAGGAATATGTAAGTTTCATGGACATGATTGTTTTAAAGATTTTATTTATTTATTTGACACAGAGAGCGAGCATAGATAGGAGGAGGGACAGAGGGAGAGGGAACAGCAGACTCCCTACTAAGCACGGAGCCAGTCATGGGGCTCCATCCCAGGACTTGGGATCATGACCTGAGTGGAAGTCAGATGCTTAACTGACTGAGCCACCCCCAGTGCCTCGATGGACACGATTTTTAATCTTCCTCAACATCCCTCACTAGTGTAGATCTTGACAAAAAGCCTTTAAATTATATAATAACCTTGAACTATTTGAGCAAGAGGTTACAGGTTGATAAAAAGCAGTTTAAGAGAACTGTGTTCAATTTAAAGGAATATAAGATACTACTTGAGAAGGTCTAATTCCCTTTTTATTTTCCTAACAACAAACTCAGGTAAACTGTTGAAAGGTTGTTTCAAATAGTGGTTATATAGATCTCTTCAGAGAGCACTTCGGATGTTTCATATATATAATTTAGATAAATGTAACAAAATCAATTATATCTGTATTTAAAGGAAAATATTTCCTAAATAAAATCTATGAGCAATACATAAATATTCACATATAACTATACATTTACACATATATACACTATAATATTTTAAATACACACATATATATTTGTTCAAATATTTAGAATCAGCTAAAAGTTAAAAACCAGATTTTAGAATTTGGCATTTACAGTGGCATTTGTAGACATATGGTAGCATATAGTGCTAGATTCTGAAGTCCTGAAACTTCTTTTATTTATTAGCTATGTAACATGGGCAGTCATAGTATTTAACCTGTCTGGCCTCAGTTTTCTCATTAAAAAACTCAGGTATCATAATAACACCCAAATCATTCAGGGATCTAAGGATGGACAATGCAGGCTGTGACAAATTAATCTAACAATATTATGAATGTATTGTATGACTGCACTGAAAAGTTAGGGATATAAAAAAGTTGGCCTAACACTTTGGAAAATGTTGTTTGGGCAGGAAATTGTAAGGGTAAAGACAAAAGGAACTATACATAAACACTGCATGCTGATAATTTTTTTCATGGGGTACATGTTAATAATTTGAATTCTGCTTTACATGTAGTAGCATCAAACAGGTACATGGGCAGGGGATAGTGAGAGCCATGTTTCTCACTGTAGGCAGGAAAGTTACAGTAAGCAAAATGAAAGGCTAGAAAACACTATAGTATTAGACTAGAGTCAAAGATTCAAGTATGAGCTCAGGTTTAGGTAATGCATATAGAGAGATATGCACAGATCTATATAAGATAGCTAAGAAGATAATTATAGAAAGCAATGGGGTAACCCAGATTGGATCCCAGAACAAAAATAGGGGCATTGATGGAAAAACTGGTTAGATTCAAATAAAGTATGAGGTGAGATTTGGTTAACAGTAAGGTACCAGTGTGGGTTTCTTAGTCTTGACACATGCACTACGGCAATATAAGGTCATACTGTAATGAGAAACTGAACTTAGGGTGTAAGAAAACATGCTGTGCTATCTTTGCAACTTTTCTATAAATTGAAAAAAATTATTCCACAACAAGTACTTACTGAAAAATGCATGATAACAAAGGATAAGTTTTATAGGAATTGTTTTATTTCTACTTCTTAAAACTTGTTTCCCAAAGTCGAAGATTATATATTTAACAATGTGTTCCTCCTGCTAGAACTGAACTGGCTTAATAACAGGCTATGTTCTTTCATATGGAAGCTACTTGACAGCTTAGATCTGTAGGCAGTGTGCCAATCTACAGAGGTGGCTTTGGGTGTTAAGAACTCGTGGGGGGCTTGCTGTTGTAAAATCACAGCATCAACTGCCAAAACCCAACAGTAGGAGGCCCCAGAAAGGATTGAAATAGTGTGAAAATGTTAGAAATTCAGAGAATACCAACGCAAAAAAAAATATATCCACTGGATCATCCTCTCCAATTTAGGAAGACATTTTTATTCCTACACATAGGTTACCCAATTTTTTTCCTAAAGCAATGTGTTGTTTATTGTACTATATATATTATGTCAGTTGATGCTCTAGGGATTGTTTGGGATGTCTATATTGGAAAATGATTCATGTCGTTAAAAACAAAGATTTGTAAAATATAAATTCCTGAAGAAACTCGGCTTCCAGTTTTGAATATAGAGTGTTTCTATAATCTCCATGGAGAACAGGTCCCAAATCGTAACATCTCTGGTCTCTGTGCCCTAACCACCACGGAAAGGCTGACTTTCTCTAAATGATGCCATTTCTTTTCAAAAGGTATGCCTTCCTTTTGAGCCAATAATTAAAACAGAATAATTAGGAAATAAAGTGATAAAATAAAAGGATAATTAAGGAAGAGATGTATAGGTTCATAATTCCTTAACTGAGACATTTGGGATTGGATGATTTTCAGAATTTTGAATTTTTTTGAATTTTATAAAGATAATCCATTACTTATACCATATGCTGCATAATAGCTTGATGGGCAGGAAATAATATTCATGTACATTAAAAGTTTTGTAGCAAATTTATGAACGTTCACAGTAAGTGAAATAAATAAAGGTTTTGGCAACAAGGGAGTTCAGGTTTCTTTAGATTTTGCCACTATACAAAGTCCCACCAGTTTTCAGAATTTCTTTTTTACTTCAGAATATTGATAAAGGATGTGATCCTGTATAAGTGTTTTTCTTTCTTTTTAAAAAAATATTTATTTATTTATTTCAGAGAGAGAGTGAGGGAGTGTGAAGGGGGGAGGGGTAGAGTGAGAGGGAGAGAGAAACTCTAGCCGACTCCGCACTGAGCCTCTTGAAGCTGGCTAGATCTCACGATCTTGGGATCACGACCTGAACTGAAATCAAGAGTTGGATACTCAACCAATGGCACCACCCAGGCACCCCTCTATCTTTCTTATTAGAAACTCAACCTGTTTGAATTTCATACTCCACTTTAAGTACAAAATATCCTCAAATTTCCTAGAGGTCATAAAAAGGATGGCTGTGCGTCTGGTTTTTCATAGCAGAGACTGTTTTTGACTATCATTCGTGAGTACCATCCTGTTTAGCATTTAGTACTCTCTAAAGATCCTCGTTTGGATGATAAATTATGTAATCACCATAGTTAAAGCCTTTCTTGAAAGGACTGTTTTACTTTGGCAAAACTTATACAAGAGGACTGAAAGTCAACAAAGCGAGCCTGGAGACTTAGTGTATATGGAATACGTGTTGTCTTAATTTTAAAAAATATTAGGTCATCATTTGATTGAAAATAAATTTTAAAAAATCATAATAATGTGTATAATTTAAACAGAAGTGATTTTCCAAATCCTTATACATGTCATTACAGTACCTTGCCTATACTCTGTCCCCAATTCCTGCTCCCTAAAGGCAACCAATTATGATATTTCAGATGGATTTTCCTTCTTGGTGATTGATTTTCTCCACTATTTTATTTTATCTTATTTATTTATTTTGAAAGATTTTATTAATTTATTTGACAGATAGAGAGAGATTACAAGTAGGCAGAGAGGTAGGCAGAGAGAAAAGAGATAGCAGGCTCTCTGCTCAGCAGGGAGCTGACCTGAGTTGAAGGCAGAGGCTTTAACCCACTGAGCCACCCAGGCACCCCTTCTCCACTATTTTAACAGATCCTTCCTTCCTTCCTTCCTTCCTTCCTTCCTTCCTTCCTTCCTTCCTTCCTTCCTTCCTTCCCTTTCTCTTTTTTTAATTTATTTTATTTTATTTATTTATTTGACAGAGAGAGACAGCGAGAGCAGGAACACAAGCAAGGGGAGTGGGAGAGGAAGATGCAGGCTTCCCGCTGAGCAGGGAGCCCAATGTGGGACTCACTTCCAGGACCCTGGGATCATGACCTGAGCCGAAGGCAGACGCTCAATGACTGAGTCAGCCACCCAGGTGCCCCTAACAGATTATTTCTTTTTTTAAAAAAAGATTTTATTTATTAATATGACATATAGAGAGAGATCACAAGTAGGCAGAGAGGCAGAGAGAGAGAGGAGGAAGCAGGCTCCCTGCTGAGCAGGAGCCCAATGCCGGACTTGATCCTAGGACCCAGAGATCATGACCTGAGCTGAAGGCAGAGGCTTTAACCCACTGAGCCACCCAGGCGCCATAACAGATTATTTCTTAAGCATCTACCACTCAGCACTTGTTGTGTACCATATAGTCTAATGGTATGAATTATGTGAATAGTTAAGAAATTATATGACTAGTTAACAGGCATATTAGATAATAGGGTTAAGGATAAAGTCTTATGGGAAAAAGAAAATAGGTACAGTTATTTTAAGTGCCAGGAGATGGAGTACTGGGTGCAATTTAAAATAAGATATTTAGGGTAGGTCTATTTGAAAAACATGTGACTAAGAAAAATTTTGGAAGTGAAGGAATTAGCCATGGAGACATCTGTAAGAGTATTGCACCAAGACCACTAGCTGCCTATTACATGTACATAGGGTATTAAAATGCCTAAAAGTTTAGAGATCAATTAGTTTTTTAAAACGGCTTGTTCTTTTGGTGTTGTATCTAGGACACATTTTACATTGTCAAGTTTTTATTCAATTCCAGTTAGTTAACCTACAGTGTAATATTAGTTTCAGGTGTAGAATTTGGTGATTCATCACTTAAATACAACACCCAGTACTCATCAGAAGTGTCCTCCTTGATCCCCATCACCTGTTTAACCCACCTGCCCCGGCCCACCTCCTCTCCAGTACCTTCTTCTAAGCCAATTTCATGTGGATTTTTCTCCTAAGTTATCTTCTAGAAGTTTTATAGCTTTAGGCTTTTAGAGTTAGGTCTATTATCTATTCTGAGTTAATTTTTGCACATTGTACAAAGTACAAAACTTTTTTTTTTTTTGCATATAGATACCCAGTTGTTCTAGCACAATTTGTTGAAAAGTCTATGTAATTTCTCTACTGCACTGTGTTAAAAAGAAAAAAAAAAGAAGTTGTCTTTATAAGTATGGTTTATTTCTGGACCTTTTATTATGTTCCTAATTGTCTATCTTCATGTCAATAACATGTTATTTTACTGTGGTGTACGCATGCATTTTACCTTTATATATTTTATAAATCTTACAATACATTGTTATTATTTAAGGAAAACAGTCATTTACCTTTCAAAGAGGTATGTATAATAAGGAAAAAGAAAAAAAAACCTTTACATTTACCCATATTGTAACCCTTTCCAATATTCTTCATATCTTTGGGTAGATCAGATATTAATATGCTATCATTTTCCTTCTATGAGAACATTTCGATCAACATTTCTTGTTGTGTGAGAATATTGGTGAGAAAGTCTTGCAACTTTTGCCTGTCTGAAAATGTTTTTCTTTATTTCACCATTTTTGAGAGATTTCTGCCCATTTTAAAATAGGTTAATTTTGTTTTTAATTTTGTTTTAAAGACAAAACTCTACCATCTTCTTGCTCGTACTGGTTACACCAAGAAATCTGCCATCATATTCACCATTGCTCCTCTCCACAAAACAAGTCTTTTTTTTTTCCTCCCATGGCTGCTTTTAAGAATTTATTTTTGTTGCTAATATTAAATAATTTATTATGATGTGCCTTGGTAAAGCTTAACTTATGTTTCCTGTGTGTTCAATTAGTTTCTTGTTCCTATGAGTTTATAGTTCTCATCAGGTTTGAAAAATCTTAGCCATGATTTCCTCTATTTTTACACATTTTTATTCCTCTTCTTACCTTTTTTGGGGGGAACCCAGTAACTTATAAATTACGTTGCACAAAATTGCCCCTCATAATCTTTTCATTATTGAAAGTTTTATTTTCCCCGCTGTGATGGTTTTATTTCATTTTCTCTAATTGCCTTCATTTTCTCTAATACTTTCTTTTGCAAAATCAAATCTGCTACTAATCCTACCCAGGACATACTGCATCTCAGACATTGTAGTTTTCTACTCTGTAACTTCTGTTCCGTTCTCTTTTATTATTCTATGTCTCTAATTTTTAAAATTCAGTTAAAATAACTATTTTAATATCCTTTGCTGTTAATCTAATATCTCTGTCAATTATTCATTGGTTTTGATAGATTGACTATTCTCCTCATTATGGATTGTTTTAAACTTTCCTCTTTGCATATTTGGTAATTTTTGATTGGATGTCAGACCTTGTCAATTTCACTTGGCAGTCCTAGATACTTTTGCATTCCTATAAATCTTCTTGAGCTCTGTTTTGAGATGCAGTTTGTAGACAGTTTAATCTTTTCAGGGATTGTCTTCTTTCTGCACTGACGGCTGGGAATTCTCTCAATCCAACCTGATGGAACAATTTTAGGCCTCATCCTGTTTTTGCCCAATCTCTCGGGAATCACTATTCTTCATTGACTGATGTCCAGTGTTGTGAAATTTGTTATTTCATGTATTTTGTTTGGGATTGTTTGGTGTTACTTACACACACACACACACACACACACACACACACACACACTCACACACCCCATTCCATTCTCTATACTCCATTGTAGTTTTCACTACTGTGTCATCACAAAAAACCACTGAACTAGTGTTAGGGGAAAACTCAGAATTCAGACTGATTGCTTCAGTCACTCCAACCTTTATGGTTGAAAGAAGTATTCCTGGCTTGCTGTGGGTTCCATAGGCATGGGCTACAATCTACCTTAATTAAAAAGGATTCTTATAGCTCAAGGAGTTATTTCCAAATGCTAAGAAAAAGAGTCTTAAAATTACAATTTCACAGCAAATCTGTGAGTCTGTGTTGTTTTTTATTTACTTTCTGTATAGGTATTTTATGGTGCTTATCTAACATAGATGATATGCTCATAATCTTCTCTAGCATTATTATTTTTATTATAAAAGAAGTTTTGATGTTTATTTTTCTTCATGAATCATAAGAGAGTTTAGCTACACTAGTTTTAATAAAACCCTCTATGCTTTGTAACCATACTTTTTATTCAGAACTATTTAATGCAGTTTAAAGATGCCTTCATGAATTTATTTATAGATGAAACAGTTTTATATAACTACTTTCATAACAAGAGGTTGGGAAATCTGTGGTAAAATAGTGAACTCTGAAGATGGAAGGCTTATTCTAATTTTCCTTTTTTTACACAAACAAAAGCTCAAGAGCCAAAAAACAAAAACAAAAAACAAACAAACAAACCACCGACAAAATGCTGATACAGCAGGCAGTTAGATATGAACAGGAACAGGTTTTCTGACACATAAAAGAGCAGAAATCAAGTTCCCTACAGCTGGGACAGACCCCAGGGGATATGCATGTCTTCTTCCCCATGACTACTGCCCTCAGTGAGGTAGAGCTTCATTATAAATACACTCACATTGTGGTTTTCAACCCCATGGGGTAAGGCTGCCATGACAGTTCTGACAAGAACCATACAGGACAGAAATCTTCCCCTCCCAGCCAGTAGGAGGAGTCCCTTCCGTAACTGGAGGAAACCTCAGTCAGAGATCACCTTAGCTATGACCCATAACTAAACATAAATAGAAAAGACAACCCGGGTGCAAGGTGCCACCGCTGGGCCTATCCCTCTCACAATCCTCAAAGGGTACTTTCACTTAATGAGCTATTAGACGCTTGCTTAAGAGTTTGGCTCTGAATCTTTCTGGCAGAACTCAAGAACCCAGGCCCAGGAGGGACTCACTGCTAACAACACTATGATTTTCTATCATAAACAGTACTAAAAACAAATAAAATCTTCCAAATAGTATTTTTAAAAATCCCACGTGGTGATTAAGAGGAGGTACCTACTGTTATGATGCAAATCTAAATTTTTGTAACTATTTCAAACACCGTGAAGATTAAGAGGCAACTTGTGTCATTTCGTAGTGGAACCAGAAAGCATTTATACAGATAAGCAATAACCTAGCATTAAGTATTAAATTGAAAAGCACA